>JALHLI010000002.1:1345000-1645000 GCA_023349425.1 Anthopleura sola
ATGGGGGATGGGGGATGGGGGATGGGGGATGGGGGATGGGGGATGGGGGATGGGGGATGGGGGATGGGGGATGGATACACTATTCTACACTATTCTACACTATTCTATGTTTGAGTACAAATGCAGTGGGTGGTATTCAGAGCTCGGTTGCTGACAATTAACATTTGGGGCATCCTCCCTTTTTTCGGTAATTTCCTTTCCTGTTTATCTTTGATTTACCCTGCGTTATAGTTGAAACTCACTGTATTCATTGCGAAAGATTTTTCTTGTAAAGCCCTAAAGACCATTTAAAAGTACGAAATTTAAAGTCATGACAAGAGACGTCTGGTATGAATTCTTTGTTCTTGGAGAAATACTGAGCGATTTTTCAGAATGAGGAAAACTGATCATGTGCCTTAACTTTGGTTGTCGGGGTTCTTCCTAAAACCTACAGTTAAACAAACAAACACACAATAAGATACTGAGATAATATTTATAAATTCTCCACAAGTATTATTAGTTATTTTACCTCATTCTATTATTTTCTCACCACAAAAAAAAAAAATGGATGAAGTATTTTATTTTTCTCACAGATTATAGGGGAAGGTGGGAACTGTAAGGATTTGTAGTGTTTACCTTTGAAACCTGTCCTTTTAACCATGTGGCAGAATAATGTGTAAAAACATTCGAACCTACATGCCTACACGTTACGACGAGCAAGACCCTACTTGTTATGAGGCTTCTAGTTGCCAGCACCAGAACGCATCCATACGTACCACTATCAGCCAGAGTTACATTATGGATTACCAGTGTAGCAGTTGATTCTTTACTCACTCGAACAGAGTTCAGTAGTCTGGCAGGACATGTATAGTATTTTTTATTTTTTCATTTTTTTTTTACCATTTGCATTTCCGTATTTGTATCATCCATTTAGCGAACTAAAATTCCATTTACTAGTACGTTTGTCAAACCTCAAATTCTAATTCCCTTCCCCACCCTTTTCCGTACAAACCTCTGCTGTTTAAAAACTTTAAAATGAATCTCATAACAGAAACTATATTTTTTATATACAAAAGTGTTTTCAGTTAACAATTAAATACTTTATTGAAACACTATAAAAGTCTAAATTCCATTATTGTTAATACTAGTGCAATTTCTACCTAGATTAAGAACCACATAACCATGCAATAGCCATTAACATTAGGAGGCCATTATTGTGTCTCATTGGCTTCGTTGAGCTCGGTTCAGGTGCTTAAAATTAAAACAGACAGAAAAGGGAAACAATAAACGATAAGTCACATGATAATGCTGCAAAGTGTTTGTGATAGTAGCCTGCGTAGCGGCCCATTGGGGCCGGGGAAAGGGAGGGATTAGGAAAGAGGGACGGGGAGGGAGAAGGGGAGAGTGGAGAGCCGCTACGCAGGCTAATGTGATAGGAATGTGAGTTTGACAACTGGTGGAGTAGGCTGAAACCACGAAGAACTGTAAACGAGGATTTTTGAACTCTACAGGATATTTAGTTTATTATGAACGCAACCAAGTGCATCATAGCGAAGCAAAGTGCAAGGATATCCTTGGTCGCGAGAAACATAAAGGCGATTGTGTGAAGTTTTGTCTTTGCGTTTTTTTTGTTTTTTTTATAAAATGGTATATTTTCAGTCAACTCGATCAGTTTCTCGTGTGTTACTGTTAACCTTGGGGTTTGAATACCATATAATCCTATCCCACTACTAATGCTATCTTAATTTGTTGTCGAAAATTCAAGAATACCGGTTTTCAATATGTAGTGCACTATATGCCAGATCATTTTAAATAGTCGCATATTCGCGGATTCCTTTTGTATTCCTTTGGTTATATATCGTAAGATTTTCACTTATTACTAAACAACTATGACGATGGCAGTTGAATTTGCCGAAATAAATTCTTGTAAAAATGTCAAAAATGTCGTGTTGTCTCTTAAAATAATCGTACATGTTGGATGACAGATGACAATTGTTGAATGATAGGTTGGATAACAATATAAATTAAATTCTTTTACAGAGTTAATTCCTTATCCTGGGTATTTGTGCAACAATATATTATTATTTTTTGGCCATAAGTGCAAAGCTCTACTATACGACCTTTTGCAGCACTTCGGAATGCAGCTCAATTTGGATGACTAAAAAGTAGGTTTCCATTTCACAGGAGATTGAAATTATTTTGTTTTGTCCTCCAAATTGAGCTGCTTTGACATCACGAGTCTAAAGAGTCTATACCATGAGTTTAAAGCTAGACATGCAGTGGCTGCGCATAGTGGCTGAGTATTTTAATAATACAGTTACTCAATACCGGACTTACTTGTAATTTCCGGGCTTATTGTTGTCTTGTTATAGACAGCTGTAGGTAAATAGGTAAAATAGTTACAAAATTACAATTTGCGTTTATTCAAACGTTAGTAAATAGCTCCGAGATTTCGTACACGGACTGGGTGGTAAGTGGGTGCGTGACCCAAACGAGATGCACGTTGTATTTTGGGGGTAATTAGCGATAAGACAAATCTAAAGCAAACACAAACAAACGAACAAACATATACAAAAACAATCAAAAAATGAACGAACGACCAAACTATGACTTAAACTACACACTGACACTGACAAAAGGCAAGACACTTTGTATTTTTGGTGATATTTAGCGATACAAACAAACAAAAGCAAAACAAAAACATTATTCTATTATAAACTACCCATGTGTAAAGAGAGATTTTTTCCCCTAAAGTACGTGACGTGATTTTCCCTAAAGGACGTGACACGAATAGGAAAATGAGAAGCAGAAAAAAATGTAATTTTATTAATTAAGGGAAACAGATATTGTTGTAAGCCGCAGTGCCAGAAAGTCTGAAAAGAGGCACTAATATTTTGATTCCGAAAAGGCCCGAGCAGAAGAAAACATGACAGGTAAAAAGACTGTTCAGTAATAGTCATGTTTGCGGAATCAAGATGTCATTGCTTAAGGACTTTCGGTAAAGGAATCATTGAGAGCAAAGGAATGATTGACAGATCGGCAGATGCAAAACAACAAACCTTAATTAGAAATTTTGCCGAAATTACATTTTTAGATAATATTATCTTGTTTTTTTTTAAATGACAGTTTATGGTTTTGCTAGCTCAAATTATGTTGAAATATTCATAGATGGACGTTGTCAGCTAACGCCTGATATCCCAACTTTGGAGCTAGCCATTTTTGCCGAATTTTTTTACTAAGTTCTAGTTAAGTACCTGTTAGATCACTTAATGGTCTAATTCTAGCGAAGGTGTAGTTTTTGTGTAACCTAAGCTAAAGCTACCCCAATAATTTTAACATAGTTGACAATATTCTCTGTATAGATCCTACATGAGGTGAGTTGTTGACTGGACCGAAAAAACAAAATTGAGTGATGCGTCTTGAAATTATAAAAGTTTAAGCAATACTAACAGGGAACGGATGCAAGTGCATTATTTGGGAATTCCATCTGGGATAAAGAAAAGTTGCAAAGTGTGAATGTTTAAAGACTAAGGTTCAAAAACCCAAGTAAATAAGGAATAAAGAAAAGCAATTAATAAGAATTTAAAACTAATTACAACCTGAACAAAGCCAATTATATAGGTTTTATAGTTATGGACGCTTATATCTGGCATGTAAATGTTGCAAAGTCTTTACCTGTAAAATATTTCTGTGCCTTACTCAAGCTAAATACTTACTTGTCATGCTCGGAGATACAGCTGTTGTGACTGTAAAAGCAGAAGGTCCTGTTGTTGGTTTTACTGTCGAAACAAAAAAACATAATCAATATTTATGATCTGTAATTTGAAACTTTACAATTTTAAACCAATCCTGTTATGTTTGTTTTAATCAGTATTCTCCGATATAAGATATACTTCGCCTTCAAATTCTCCATTTCTTAATTTGTTAAGTAATTTTTTCCCTTTCTTTTTCAGCGGTTTGTCAAAATTGACGTTATCTTTATTTTTATTCTGTTCTTTTGTACTTTTTGTACTGTTTACTTAAGCGAGTGTTTATCAGTATAATGCAAGTAGCCTTTTTGTATCGAGTCAGTATCGTTAACCATTCTCAGTGTAAACAGAGTTTTGTAAGTATTCGACCTTTTTCATTTCCTTATTCCTTTTTTTAAATTATAACTTAGTTAATAGGTTTTGTTGTGTATTTTGTAGCTACCGTGTCGTCATTATCTAAACGTCAAACGAGAATAAATGAAGGCATGAGTTTAGAATACGTGTGTATAAGTGACCATTTTTCTATCGAGGCCTAATGATCGAGCGTCTGCTGCGATAACATGTTTAGATATTTTTTCACAGAACTTTCTTGAAAAAATCTGAATTCGAACTAAGAAACGATATGCTGTTAAAATATTATTGTAAATCGATCAATCCAGCAGCTTACCTTTATTACTCCTTTGTTTAACCGCTAAGCGTACAGGGTATGGTTGAACACTATCTCCTTTGTCACTGATGCTTGCAATATATTCATTCGTGTCATTGAAGGTAAGGTTCCACATCACAAACCAAACAAATCCTTTTTTCAAGTCCCCACGATAACCCACCCTTGTTTTAAGCGTGTCATCAAGATCATCGTTTATGCTCACTCTTCCAGTATATTCATTAACATTGATAAACTGAGGGTCAGCGATGTTGCCTTTTCTTATCCCCCAGCTTGCTGAAAAGAGTTTTTGTTGGTTTGGCGTGTTCCACATAAAGTTTGCATTCTCTCCTATGTAACCTTTGATATCAGTTGGTCCCTTTATGATGGAATATGCTGTGAAGAAAAGATATACAATTAATATACAGTTGCTTATAACGGTTTTAAGATTCTACAGTGTTGTTGACCTTATTGCTATCTGGGGGAATCAGAATGCAATCATGGCACAGAATGGCTATTGTTCTCCCGGACATGTACTTACAGCTGCCATTTTTTTCTAAGCCAGCCTACTAATTAATGCGCTGAATTCATAATGACTTCAAAACACTTTTGATTGGCTTGTTCTTACTTGGTTTCCCGCCATTTGCAAGAACTGTTCTTGACTTGTCACTTCTATTGTTTTTCTGACAAGAAATCTGAACAACAACACTGATGATTTCAATAATCATCGCCTGAGTAAGATTAAAGTTACACTCGAGTAAGGCCGGTTTGTTTATCCGTTGTCAAGAGACTACAAATCCACTGAAAAATAACACTGATGATTTCAATAATCATTCCCTGAGTAAGATTAAAGTTATACACCGAGTAAGGCCGGTTTGTTTATCCGTTGTCAAGAGACTACAAATCCACTGAAAAATAACACTGATGATTTCAATAATCATTCCCTGAGTAAGATTAAAGTTATACACCGAGTAAGGCCGGTTTGTTTATCCGTTGCCAAGAGACTACAAATCCACTGAAAAATAACACTGATGATTTCAATAATCATTCCCTGAGTAAGATTAAAGTTATACACCGAGTAAGGCCGGTTTGTTTATCCGTTGCCAAGAGACTACAAATCCACTGAAAAATAACACTGATGATTTCAATAATCATTCCCTGAACATTTACCGCTTTTGGTTTATTTTTTTTTTACTAAAATGAGTATCATACCATTAAAAAAATACAATGACGTAGTAAAATAATTATCATCATTTTGAATATTATACTTTATAATATCAATTATCGATTTTCAGTAACAAACATCAACAAAAACTACTTATTTCAAAAAATAAAAAAAATAATTAAAATAAATATTACTATTATTTAAGTCGTTTTGTTTGGGAGCTGCTTTGTTTGTTACATATTAGGTAAACACAATGTAATAGTTTTAATTTAATTTAACGTAGATGACAAGCCAATAGCAAGGTCGCAAATTTAAGAATATTGTATAAGGTTTGTAATGTAGCCCAAGGACTAAAATGATTGCATATCAAACTCAACTACTTGTAGTAAAAAAAAAAAAGACATATTAAATAAACGGTTCAGTTTTTTCTAAATTCTGATCTGAACACTCCAAATGCGAGAGAACACGAGAAAGGGATCTGAAAACAAGACTCGAAGCTGAGTGTATCCATGTTCTCGAGTGTTGTCTCATCATGACAAGCTTGATAGATCAGATTCATAAAACGGAAACGAGGGAAAAGGGAAGAAGAGAAGGTTTTGGAGTGATAAAAGACACAACATTAAAAAAGGAGAGATCGAGAATGGAAAATCAAATTCAAATTTTAAGAGTTCTATATTTATCTATTCAAATTTGTCAGCTTCAAGGTGTTTCACCAAACAACAGCTATAGGCTACAGCATTCTTCTGTTTAATTTGACATTACAAATAAAAAGTCTAAAAATAAAACCCATTAAAAAGTTATATAAATGTATATTGTAAGCAAAAATTAGTTCATTATCATGGCCAAATAGAAGGAGTACATCTCCTAAAACTAAAATTTGTTTCGACATTCAAAATAGCGGCCTGATACAACTGGTATTATCTCCGTAGATTATCTAGATGTTCGTATTAAATTATCGAATTTGGTCTATTGACAAAATCGGTTTATGAAACCAAATCGACAAAGCTACAATTCAAAGGCTCACTGCTAAGCAAAATAAGAAGACAGATAGTATGCCTTAAATTGCTAAGCCTATATATGTCTCCTTAAGCTGATATGTTTTTATCCCTTTTAAAGTATATTCAATTCTTGTTGAGAAGACAATGTCTGAAGTGTGGACAATGATTGAACATTTTTTAAGGTTGAAATAATTGCAAACGTAATATGTATTTTTGGTTCGGTGATGTAACAAAAGGACTTTGATCCAAGCTTCATTTTTATTCTACGCCATGGCCTTTATTGGTTCTATTATTTTTCTGACTAGAACGTTTAGGCCCTGTTTACATGGGTTGAGGATAAACCTAGAATCCCTAGTAGACGAGTTATCTCTACTTTATTTCCATTTACATGGCGAACGAGGCGCAAAAACTTTATCCCTAGTGCTAGGATAGTCTGTCCCTAGTCCTGTCTATGAGAAATGAAGATCCTACTGCAAGGAAGATTAAGGGATGGGCGAACCAACCATGTTTTTCGTGAAACCCTTGATGAACGCAATCATTAGTGTATGTATTTGGTTGGTTCGTTTGATCATGAAGGAAATATCCTAGTTCTAGGATCATCTTACTCCCATGTTCAATACAGCCTTATCTTCTGACTAAACGTTCCACACAAGAAATCAAAGAACATGGAATTGGAGTTGAAATAATTGCAAACGTAATATGTATTTTTGGTTCGGTGATTTAACAAAAGGACATTGATCCAAGCTTCATTTTTATACTACGCCATGGCCTTTATGGGTTCTATAATTTCTGACTAGAACTTTTAGTGGATTGAGTATTAACCTAGAATCCATAGTGCATGTATTTTAGCTCGGGTAAACTGAACACTTGGTTGATTCGCCTGAAGGAAAGATCCTAGTTCTAGGATCATCTTTCTCCTATGTTCAATACAGCCTTATCTACTGATTAAACGTTTCATACAAGAAATCAAAGCGCATGGAATTGGAGTGTAACTGAAAAAAGCATGGCATTGCGTTTCACGCACGATTGAGTGCATATCAAACAGACTAAAACTACGACCCTCAGAACATCAGCAGATCTTTTGAATAGTAGATAAGACAGTCCTTACCTTGTTGTATCTTGAAAAAGGTTAAAAGCAACAAAAAGAAAAGGTCTGACTGAGTTCTGAAAAACATTATCCTCTGGAACTTCCGTACCATCTTTTAATTAAACGAAAAGGGTTCGACCGTGCCAACGATGCATGGGGAAGGTGCTGCTGAAGGAATCTCGAGAGGGGTGGGTAAAGAATGAATTTTAGTTTTGAAACAAACATTTTATAGATTAATATGAAATAGCGACGATAATAAGAAAGCGATCAAGAATAGGCTGACCATGATAACCACAAGGATATATACAAAACTATTGATGTATTTTCCTATCTACACTTCGTTATCTCTTTTTAGGATTTATATCGTAGTTTACCATAAACATCACTACATAACCCCCCTCTCCCCCACCCCCACTCCCCCGTCCTTGCCTTAATGATTTAATGATCATTTTATCCAATGGTTAAGGGAGTATAACTTATTATAAAATAACTTTGATATTACGCGCGCTCTGATTGGTCAAAAAGCCATGTTTTATGAGAGCATAAAACATGCTCACGTCGTTTTTTCTCTCTCGAAAAGTTAGTTTTTTCTCGAAAAAATTACGAAAATGGACGAAGAACAGCTACCAATATTTGATGTAAACTGGAATGACATAGGAGATGATGAACTTTTAACTGCTATGAACAACTTGGACCAGACTTTAGATGAGACAGTAACATCGGAGGACAACAACAGCTTGAGATTTCCTAATGTCAGCGATGTAAACATCGACTTAATTTTGGACGGAGCTGACTCTAAAGCGACAAAATACGCCACAAACTGTCAAATAAGAGTATTCAAAGGTGAATTTGTACTTGCATTTTGTAAATTATTTGTATTTAGTTACGTACACTTTTAACTAATTCAAAATAAAGCAGAAAATGTATTATAAACAAAGAGTACAATACAAACAAAGTTGCCGATAATGCAAAAAAAGTGTTTTTAAAACTTATTTTTCACTCGTCTGTTTCAATAGAATTTAATATAAGATCTTTTTTCTGGCTTTAGAATGGGCTTCTGAAAGAAAAGTATCAAAAGAACTTCATGAGATGGACTACCATGAACTAGACAAAACTCTTGTGAAATTCTATGCCGAAGTGAGAAACAAGAAAGGCGAGGATTATAGCCGCTCAACTTTACTCAGCTTTAGGAATTCCATTGAACGCCACCTCAACAATCCTCCCCACAAAAAGGGAATAAAGATTTCCGGAAATCCCACCTTTCAAAGTTCTAACAAGTTTTTAGATGCAAAAATCAAGCAATTAAAGCAACAAGGCAAGGAAAACACCAAACACAAACCTGCCCTAGAAGCCGCCGATATGAGGAAACTAAGAGAGTCGAACATCCTAAAGCCGTCCACTCCACTCGGTTTAATGAGAAATGTTTGGTTCAACACTACACTTTACTGGTGTCGCCGGGGAAGAGAAGGGCAGCGTTCCTTGACACCAAACAGTTTTGCATTTGCTAAAGACGCCCAGGGGAAGATGTATGCGACGATGACCCACAGTGAATCAACGAAGAACCATCCCGGCGGTATTAACGACGTTGAGAGTTTTGAGAAGGATGGTCGGATGTACGAGACAAATGCTGAAAATGATGGCTACAGAGCTCTTCGCTTCTACATTAGTAAGTTGAATCCGAACTGTGCAAGCTTCTTTCAATATCCCAAGAGACAAGGGTGGCAAGAATCAGATGACACATGGTTTGAGAATCGTCCACTTGGATTCAACAAACTTTCCAATATGATGAGCGAAATCAGCCAAGAAGCGTGTCTTTCCCGTCGCTATACAAATCATTCATTAAGAGTGACTGCAATAACCCTGTGGTCTGAAGCTGGTATCTCCAACAGACACATTATGGCGATATCTGGCCACAGAAACGAAGACAGCCTAAGGCATTATAATTCACGACCTTCGCCATTCAGACTTCCGCAATGCAGTGATGTCCTGTCAAGTGCTTTGCAGAGCCCTCGAAATGAAATCGTGCCATGCAGTTCAAGTGCAAGTTATAATCCAAGTCTTGAGCAAAACAACCAGCTCGCAGTACAGAGTAATCACCTCAACAGTTTCTCTGGGCTTTTCACTTCTTGTTCAATAGAAAATATCAACATTTCTTTCAAAAAGTAAACACTCAATGAGAGCGTTGTGTTTCTCTTACTTAAAGTCTTCTCCAGCTATTAATTTACGTTGTTTGAACAAGCTTTTCACATTTTGTAAAAATATTTCCACTAGAATTTGTGTAATAAAAGTTACAGAGCTGTTATGGAGTGATATCTGTTGTTTTTTTCCTCTTTGACTTGCCAAAAAAAAACAATTCGCGAATGATATTCTCTCGAAAACCCTGCAAAAATCATTTTCTATCGAGCGCTCTAATTGGTCAACTTCAGACTGTCGCAACGTAAGGAGAAAATACATTTTCATAGTCAAAACAAAACTGCTTTTTAAGAGCATTTGAGCGCTAGTTATTTTATAAAAGCAATAAAAAACAGTTTTCCGTGTATTATACTCTGATAAAGACACTTGGGATGTGGAGAGAACACTTGAGAAGCTGGAAACCACTCCGCTACGCGTCGTGGTTTCCTACGCTTCTCTCGTGTTCTCTCCACATCCCGCGTGTCTTTATCAGAGTATAATACACGGAAAACTGTTTTTTATTCCTTAATTAAAATGTTAATTATCGATTTTCAGTAACAAACATCAACAAAAAATACCTATTTCGAAAAATAAAAAATAATTAAAATAAATATTACTATTAATTAAGTCGTTTTGTTTGAAAGCTGCTTTGTTTGTTACATATTAGGCAATGTAATAGTTTTAATCAAACGTAGATGACAAGCCAAAAACAAGGTAGCAAATTTAGGACTATTGTATAAGGTTTGTAATGCAGGCCCAGGACTAAAATGATTGCATATCAAACTCAACTACTTGTAGTAAAAATTAAGAAATATTAAATATACGGTTCAGTTTTTTTTAAATTCTGATCTGAACACTTCAGATGCTTGAGAACACGAGAAATTAGGTACTGAAAACAAGACTCGATGCTGACTGTATCCATCTTCTCGAGTGTTGTCTCATCATCACAAGCTTGATAGAGCAGAGTCATAAAATGGAAACGAGGGAAAAGGGGAAGAAGAGAAGGCTTTGGAGTGATAAAATACACAAAATTAAAAAAGGAGAGATCGAGAATGTAAAATCAAAAATCAACTTTTAAGAGTTCTATCATTATCCATTCAAATTTGTCAGCTTCAACTAAGCTACAGCAATCTTCTGTTTCACATTACAAATAAAAAGCCTAAAAATGAAAGCTAACTAGAAAGTTATATACATGTATATTGGAAGCAAACTGAAAAGAGACCCATTCTCATGGCCAAATAGAAAGAGTACATTTCTTAAAACTACAAGACATACAAAATGGCGGCCTGATATACAATTGGTAATAATATTAGATTGTCTAGATGTTCGTATTAAAGTGATCGAATTTGGTCTATTGACATAAAACGACATGTTTACAAACCCGGTTTATGAAACCAAATCGACAAGGCTACAATTCAAAGGCTAAATGCTTAGCAAAATAAGAAGACAGACAGTATGCCTTAAATCATTAAGCCAATATATGTCAACTAGTACTCAAGCTGATATATTTTTATCCCTTTTAAAATATATTCAATTCTTGTTGAGAAGACAATGCCTGAAGTGTGGACAATGATTGAACATTTTATAATGTTGAAAAAATTGCAAACGTAATACGTATTTTTGGTTCGGTGATGTAACAAAAGGACATTGATCCCAGCTTCATTTCTATACTACACCATGGCCTTTATTGGTTCTACAATGTTCTGACTAGAAATTATAGTGGGTTGAGGATTAACCTAAAATCCATAGTAGGCGAGTTATCTCTACTTTATTTCCATTTACACGGCGAAAAAGGCGTAAAAACGTTATTCCTAGTGCTAAGATAGCCTGAACCTAGTCCTATCTATGAGAAATGAAGATCCTACTGCAAGGAAGATCAAGGGGTGGACAAACGCACCATGTTTCCGTGAAACGCTTGATGAACGCCATCATTAGTGCATGTATTTTAGCTCGGGTAAACTGAACACTTGGTTGATTCGCCTGAAGGAAAGTCCTAGTTCTAGGATCATCTTAATTCCATGTTCAATACAGCCTTAGCTTCTGACTAAACGTTCCATACAAGAAATCAAAGCGCATGGAATTGGAGTGTAACTGAAAAAAGCATATGCTTCACTTGGCATTGCGTTTCACGCACGATTGAATGTCTATCAAACATACTCCAACTGCTGCGACCCTCAGAACATCAGCAGATCTTTTGAATAGTAGATATCACAGTACTTACCTTCGAGAAAGGTTAATAGCAACAAAAAGAAAAGGTGTGACCGAGATCTGGAGAACATAATCATCTGGAACTTCCGTACCATCTTTTAGTTTAACGAAAACGGTTCGGTCGTGCCAACGATGCATGAGGGCGGTGCTGCTGAAGGAAGCCCGAGAGGGGTGGGTAAAGGATGTATTTTAGTTTCGAAACAAACATTTTATAGATTTAAATGAAATAGGGACGATAATAAGAAAGTGATCAATAATGGGCTGACCACGATAGCCATAAGGATATATACAAAACTATTGATGTATCTTCCTATCTACACTTCGCTATCTCTTTTTAGGATTTATATCGTAGTTTACCCTAAACATCACTACATAACCCCCCTCTCCCCCACCCCCACTCCCCCGTCCTTGCCTTAATGATTTAATGATCATTTTATCCAATGGTTAAGGGAGTATAACTTACCAATACACTGAATTGCTTGCTTTGATGTTACGTGAAAGGGATCTTTTCTACAAAGTTCTGAGTTGTTTAAGAGTTTTTTAATCATATTTTTGAAAACAAAAAAAAGTTTGCTTACAGTTGATAGCATCAATTAATTACTTTGATGAACACGTTTTGACCCTAACCATGAGGTTTTATTGTACTTGTGGTTCTACTGGTTACAGCCAATCATAACGCAAGCTCAAAACAGTTAAAGAAATACAATTCCAAGTTATATTTGTATACTATTGTATATTTTTTAATGACACAATCATGTAAATGATCCGAGGAATAAGCAAACAATTATGAATTTTTATGCACATTCTTTTACTACCCTCGTTATTAAAATGAGCTTTATTTCGTCTGGTTGCCTTTCAGTATATCATGATCAGTAAAATAGCTTCTCATACTTGTGGAATAGCTTCATATAGAGGTTCAGCATTGTCTGCATGGCTTGTACTTTGGGTGAAATCAATCTCACCATACGCGTCGCGATCTGGCTGTGTTGGAGAGATGACAGTTGGAATGGCTTCAGTTGAATGAAGGTCACCCAACTCCGCATAGATGATCTGACCTGGACGCTAAAACATCAACATGTTTTATTGGAAAAATCTTTGCTGCACGTCAAATAGTCTTACCAGGATAATTTTAAGGTGACTGCCTATTTTTAAACGCTAGATTTGAGCCCACGATGAGCGCGCGCACAAAAACTGCTGAATAAAATACGCAATTTTATTGAGGAACACGTTTTGAACTTCAACAGCACAAAACCCTAAAATTTTACACGGGACTCAATACTTTTTATTAGCTTAATTGAAAGAACTTCTAAAAATCTACGTTATATCAAATTTTTTAGAAAAGTTGATTTTTGTAACGCATGAATAAATATATTTTTGTAGGAATTTTTCTTTGACCTTATGAGATTTTTGAGAGCGCTGAAAGGGCAAAATATGACGAATCGATGTATTTCTTCGTATTTTATTCAAAAATATCCATGTCGTATTGTAGAATAATTCACTAGCTGGCATTTGTGCATGATAAGGTCTGCAAAGAACTATTATCTTATGAGTTGTATTTTTTTTATGATCACTTTCAGTGGCGCAGTTTGTGCTTAAAAAAAACTCGAGCGTATCCATTAAATGCTGATTATCTTGAAAACGAGCGCGGACACCCCACTTTTCTTTTCATACTCGGAATCAGCATTAAATTTCACTTTAAAAAATCGTGATTTCCAAAAGTAGCCAGTCACCTTAAGACATTGAAATAGAAAATTGAAATAAAGTTAGAATAATTGAATTCATTATGTGCTTGTCATGTAATGGAGAGTAACTGTAAAATGGCACGAGAACGCTGAATCAAAGAGTTCTTGCTAGCTTGCAGCAGTAATTTTATTTTATCCTCCAAAATGATTTGTTTTGCCGTTACGTCGAAGGGATCGTTTATATGCAACTGATAACTTTTTTTAGCGCACTAACTAAATCCTTAGTATTCCATTATTTTTGTCAATCCAGGAAAAACAGTTAGAGCTATATCATCCAAAATGTATAAGAAAATCCCGATTATATTCGTAATCTACGACATCTATCGCATACCTTTTTCTTGGTTTTGTCAACCTGGGCATAGATCGGTATACTCTCTTGTCTGTTTCTTTTCTTTTTCGACAAATCAACTTTTGCATATATGGGCATGTCATTTTCTTCAGCCTCCGCAGGGAAAGAAGGCACTCTAAGGTCAATAGAAACGATGTTTTAAATATTTCTTTAAAATATAGTTATTCAAAAGAAAATTCTTTTGAAAATTAAACTCATTCAATTCATCGATAAATTCATACTCATTTTCTTCTTGCCGTTCTTTTAAAGCTGCTGATAAAAAATTAACCATAATATGGCATAAATCAGTGATCTTTGCAGTAGATAAAAATAATTTGATTTGTACCTATTGACTAGCACGATTAGGACTACATGAAAAGTAGAGGGGAAAATGCACAGAACAGGAAAAGGAGGGAGGAACTATGGATGGAAGGAAGATGAAGAGGCAGGAATAAATTAAGAAAAAGAGGGCTGTTGTGAAGTTCATGATGGGATAAGGAAAAAGAGAAGGAACGTATAAAACAACAGGCACAATAACACGAGCAGGAGCAGGAGCAGGAGCAGGAGCAGGAGCAGGAGCAGGAGCAGGAGCAGGAGCAGGAGCAGGAGCAGGAGCAGGAGCAGGAGCAGGAGCAGGAGCAGGAGCAGGAGCAGGAGCATATAATTTTTTATTTGCCGCATCATTAAAAAGAAATTCCTGCTAAAATAATATACCTCTGTTTTTACTGTACTTTTTAAAGATCATAACAACGAGGATGGTGATTGTCGTTATCAAGACAAAGATCACTGTTCCACCTGCTGCCAATAAAACCATGTCCTTATTGATACCATCTCCCCTAACAGGACTGGTTGTCCCAGCTAGGATACAAAACATATATATATATATATATATATATATAAATAAGAAAATAGATATAAAATTCTAAGAAAATGCAAAGCTTAAAAGAGAATGAAAGAAGGGAAAAAGAAAAAATGAAAGCGAAAACGATATAAGATAATCTAAAAAAGCCAGAAAAAAAGAAAAGAACATTAAGCGTTTGTTATAGGTTTAGTTATGCGATACCTAAGGAGAATTAGCTTTGAGCTTTTACCTTGTTGTACCTTTGCTGTTGAAAACACTACATTGGTCGAAATTATATCTTGCCTCTTAGAAGTATGAGCTAACAAAAACAATTCAACGCATGGATCGTTATGCATATACATGATATATTTTGTTATATTTTGTTTTTGGTTGTTTATTCGTTTGTTTGATTGATTCATTGTTTGCCAAACCTTGACATCATAATTAGCAATAGTGAGTAGGAAAATGTGAGAAATAGAAAAACAAAACAAAAAATCAAAACAACAACAACAACAATAAATAAATCAATAAAAATAATAAAACACAATCGAAAACATTCCAAAATAATACCTGTCTGATTTTTTTTGTTTTGTTTTATTTTCAGCTCTGTTTTTCTGTCGATCTAATTTGTTTTTTAATTACCTCGTTTAACTGCTGATGTTGGACTAATAACATAGCTTTTACTTTTCAGCGATGTCTCATTTGAAGTAGAAAGAACTAAATAAAACCGACGAAATCACACGTTATCCTTTTATCGTGCATTTGAATATAGAATGTAAGCCCCATGAGTTAAAAGATTATTATTATACGATGTCCATACAGATGCGATATATGCTTGCACTGTTTTAATAAACATTACTTAATGTTGACTTAACCTATAGCATCACCCCATCTCACCCTCTCCGAAAAACGCTTTGTGGCTTTTTAGTTGCTCATATTATAATCAAAATAAATAAATAAATAAATAAAACAATAAAAAACATAATATAATATTTAAAAAAAATCAATGTGAAAATACAAATAGATTTAAAGAGCGAACCAACTAAATAGCTATTTTCCAAACCTGTTTGAGTGACATTGATGAAGTGTTCATCATAACCAAGTATGTTTTCTGCTTTACATCTGTACAACCCATAGCTGTCTGGGTTGATGGTTAATAGACTTCTGCCAGTAACATTATGTGCTTCTGTAGTTATTGATCGATTACGGGGATCATACCACGTGAACAGAGGAGAGGGCACGCCTCGTGCCAGACAGTATAACCTGATTGTACCTCCATTATATGAAGACACTGTATTGCTTGACTGAACTACATCAATCTCTGGTTTATCTGTGAAGAAAACAAATTTAATAGCCAAAAGTTTAGAATGAAATGGATATACGCAACGATCTTATCTGTCTGTCTGTGTCTCTGCCTGTGTCTCTGTCTGTGTGCCTGTCTGTGTGCCTGTCTGTGTGTCTCTCTGTGTGTCTGTATGTGTGTCTTTCTCTCGTTTTGTTATTTCATTTGTTTGACCCAGAGTTGTGTTGCGCTCATATGTTCTACGTAATAATAACACCAGCAGTGCACACCTCTCACAAATGCGACCCAATTTATGCGCCAACAACAACATATAAACAAACATCCTTATTCCAATTCGAACTGTGTCTTCTGGTGAGCTCAAAGCGTCAATATTTGGACTCAAATGACGGTAATAACTAAGTAATATCAATGTACCGAACTCACACTGGACATATATTGTGGTGCTCCTGCAGATTGGAGTCTGGTTCGGGTTGTTAGTGGCGCAGCAGCTATATATCAAACTGTCATTTCTTGTGATATTTAGAATGTTAAATGTCACATTCCCTACGCCTTCATTCTGATGAGACTTGACACCATTCAGTAATCTCAGCCACGTGATGTTTGGCAGAGGGGTTCCAACTGCAGAACAGCTGATAGATAATTCTTGAGATTCTTTTATAGGAATGTTTGAAAAGGACGGATTTAAACTGATATGAAGAAAAGCTGTGCAGAAGAAAGGAAAACATTACAAGTGGTTATATTATTGCTCATGCGCATGCTAACAAATTGAAGCGCGGATGATAACGAATGCTAGATGTAATTGTTTGATGGATAACAGAAAAAAAGAAAACTTGAAAAAATCCTGGATTTTTTTTTTTTCATTGTCCTTACGTTATGGATAAATGATGTATATATTCTCAAAACATTTTGAACCTACATGTTACGACAAGCCTGACTTTACTTGTTATGGGGCTTCTTGTTGCCAGCACCAGATCACATCCATACGTCGCGCTATCAGCCAGAGTTACATTATGGATTACCAGTGTAGCAGTTGATTCTTTGCTCACTCGAACAGGGTTCAGTAGTCTGGCAGGACATGTATTGCTGTTTATGGACCATTTCGAATTGTTGAATACATTTTCGTGTGCGATTATAATGGGATCGTTATTTTCATCATAAAATAACCATCTTGGCGAAGAAACATCAAACTCTGTAGTCCTGTTATCCACACTGTAATCCCACACGAGCTTAGCTGTTTCTCCTACAGACACATATAACACACTTGGTGGAACTACTGTGAAACGAGCTGCACCTGAAAATTTCACCAGAAAAACAATATCAGTGAGCAAATGAAGGGGATTTTCCTGTTCAATAAACTTTTAGAAAGTAAATAAATCTCTCACCCTGAGTCCTGCCAAGTAACATTTTAATCATCATTGAAATAAATAGGTCTACAGTGAACCCCATTGTTCAAATAGATTAAAGCATTGACGGATCAAAATGATATGATATTCAAATATGTCTCGTATTTCACTTTCGTGGTTCTGTGTTTTATGTGTGTGGGATTCTAATCGAAACAACAGTAGTAATGAACTGTTTTTGGTTATTGTGGAACTTTCAACAGCCCTTAAAATATTCGACATATATTTTCTATGTTGGAGGGAGTTTAGAACTTGGGTGATTATTGGAGAACAAGAATTTTCCATCTTCTTTTAATTCATTAAGTCTGGATTTTTGTTTTGGCTTGATTTTGTTTGTCTTGTTTTCTTGTTTTCGTGCTTGCTACCAGTAAATAGAAAACCAAGTGTTACCACCCGTTTCACTGCGCTTTCATGTTGATTGTTTATTCGAAGAGAACACGTTAGATTCCTTTCGAAAGCATCTAAAACTACAAGATCTTGAAGGGGAAACCCTTTGTGGTCAAGCATCGAATCGTAGTCGGGAGAGGATTCGTAACTATGGATAGCGCAAGCGCAGTAATCACTTCACCAATAAGCTTTTGCTATCATTCAATGTGGGAAAACACACCTTGGCACATTTTTGTTTTGGCATGCATATGATACCGTATACATTAGCTCCAGATAGAGTGAAATCATTAACTGGCAAAATACATATTAGACTAATTCACATCAGTAGACCCTTAGTCCAGTGTTTTCTTTTGTGTTTATTTGACCATTATTCATTCACATGCATATTCTTTTTTTATTCATTTCACGTGTTAATTGCTTTCATTTTAGTATCCCGTTACCATGCAAAGGGAATACACAGGTGCGAAACTTTCTAAATACAATCTAAAAACGACTACATTTAGATGTAATCAATTTTTCTCAAACACAGTCAAGTTGAATATGCTAAACTATCCTATGTTTAGTTTGGGATATTTATAGTGATTGTTTTCTTGCTTTTGCACTTTTTTATTTTGATATCAAGAATTTTATTCTTTCATTTTTCTTTTTTTCTTTCTTTCTTTTTATTGTGTTTTTTTTTTTTTTTTTTTTTTTTTTTTTTTAATTATTATTATTTTGCTCGTTGTGTTTCGTAACTATTCTTCTATTTTTGTATCGAAACCTCTAGCTCCATAACAATATTTAACATTACTTTCAAATAACTACTTTTCTCCTATGTTTGAGTACAGATGCAGTGGTTGATATTCCGATCCTTGCTGCTTGTGATCAACATTTGATGTAGCATGTTTTTGTACAGTCACAGTAGAAAGGTTAGATGTCTGCTTTATTTCGTCTTTCTCCATTTGTAGCGACTGATACTCGTGCTCGCTCAACAATGACACCCCATCGTTTAACTGTTGATAAATATGCTGAGTTCCTAATAGAAAGTGCTGCTCTGCAGGGTTTTCTTTTGGTTTCCTCTCGTCCAATAAGGTGGGTCCAGATTCTCTCGATACTTCTTCATTATTCAGATCTGATGATTCGTGATTTGTGTTCGATACTGCTGGTTCGTGTGGTTCCACTATTTGTATTCCATCCTGTGTTACAGTGAAGAAACGAAGAGAATGATGACGCAGCTTAGTTTCCCTTTTTTGATACAACATGGTTTTTTTTGTATTTTTTTACACCTCATTTATCGCTTGAAATTTTTCTCATTAATAAAGAAAACTCACCGTTTTCATTACAAACGAGTCTTGTTGTAAAATCCTAGAAGAGCGAGATTATTAATATTATATTAGAAAACAGTTGGCTATGAACGCGACAGGTGACATCAGCTATGAGTTATTTGTTCTCGCTCACGAACTTAGAGATTTTCCCGCTTGGTGTAAATAGAATATATACGATACGTTTATGGAACCTGTTGCCTCACCTTTGCTTGTTTTTTTTCTTCATTACATCTAAAGTCAAACAAACAAAAAAGGTAAACAAACAGACTCATACTACTTATATGTTATGTTACATACCTCGTATAAGATGCTTAATAGTAGCACACAGCTTGTATTTAGTTTCTCATAGAAAAAAAGGGAGGAGACTGTATGAATTTCTGGTGTTTACCTTTGAAACACGTTCTCTTGACCATGTAACAGACTAATACTGCCATGGTGATATTCCCAACTATTGATATTGAAGTCACAATAAGATAAACAGTTGCAAAGGTTCGACCTGGAAAAAAAACATTGATTACAAGAAGCAAACAGTCCCTGTCTACGAGTCTGTGGTGATGGTACAGGAAAAATATAAAAATGTAAAAAAAATTGAATTGTATTATTATTGGAGACGCGAATGAATTAAAATATATGTAGAATAAGAACTGCCATTACCTTGGAAATATAGTGTCGAACAAAACTTCTCTTCTCCTTTTGTTTTAGAATTGTGACCTAGGGATGATAATAAAGAAGTGAAAAAAATGTCAAGAATTTAGGGACCGGTCTTATATTTGTGTGTGTGTGTGGGGGGGGGGGGGGGGGGGGGGGGGGGGGGGGGGGGGGTGAGGGAATTAATTTGTCTGCATTAAAACATTTTTCCTTGACCTACCCATTGAAGTAATGAATTTAATTTTTGACCCCCCCCCCCCCCCCCCCCCCCCCCCCATATAGAATTCATTTCAGAGTTATCTTTTCTTGATTCTGTATATATCATACCATTCATTATACAGTCGTAAAAAAAATACACATCTCTTAAACAACCTCTCTCCCCCTCCCCAACAACCCTCCCTCATTCCCTAGCTTGGGTCCGAATACCTATTTTTGCTTGAATATAATGACCGGTCGTTAAGCTAAATCAAGCAAATTAGTTGTTACGGGGTCAATGGGTTATGGGTAATCTTAACCTGTAATGGTTTGTGCTGATGGCGTGGTTATTAGATGTGGATTTCTGCTTGACTCTGGAGACATTGTGTGGACTAAAAGAGCAAGAAATGTTTACAGGTTACAAGTCAACCAATAATGAATAAACATATCTATCTAACCATCGATTGAATAATCAATCCATCCATCCCATTAATCCATCCATCCATCCGTCCAAACATCCATCCTATCTATTTATTCAATCAATTCATCCAACTCTCCATCTATCCATCCATCCATCTACAATCCATTCATCCTTCCATCCATCCATCTATCCATCTTCAGGGTGAAAAGTAGGCATTACGTTTTTGTTTCTCTGATTTGTCCTTATATACGTAAAATGCGTAAAAACAATTTGTCGATCTAATTTGTTTTTTAATTACCTCGTTTAACTGCTGATGTTGCACTAATAAGATAGCTTTTACTTTTCAGCGATGTCTCATTTGAAGTAGAAAGAACTAAATAAAACCGACGAAATCACACGTTATCTTTTTATCGTGCATTTGAATATAGAATGTGAGCCCCATGAGTTAATAGATTATTATTATGCAATGTCCATACAGACTCGATATATGCTTGCTCTTTTTTCAAAACATTACTTAATGTTGACTTAAGCTATAGCTTCGCCCCCTCTCACCCTCTCCGAAAAATGCTTTGTGGCTGTTAGTTGCTCATATTATAATCAAAATAATACTGATAAACAATAAATAAATAAATAAATAAAACAATAGAAAACATAGTATGAAATAAAAAAATTATTCAATCTGCTAATCCAAATAGATTTAAAGAGCGAACCAACTAAATAGCTGTTTTCCAAACCTGTTTGAGTGACATTGATGACGTGTTCATCATAACCAAGAATATTTTCTGCTTTACATCTGTACAAACCATAGCTGTCTGGGTTGATGGTTAATAGTTTCAGGAGACTTCCGCCAGTAACATTATGTGATCCTGCAGCTATTGATTGATTAAGGGGATCATACCACGTGAACAGAGGAGAGGGCACGCCTCGTGCCAGACAGTATAACGGGATTGTACCTCCATTATATGAAGACACTGTGTTCTTTGACTGAGCTACATCAATCTCTGGTTTATCTGCGAAGAAAGCAAACTCATTCACTATATTCCTGATATGTGTTCGCACGATTTGTGGGCAAAAGGTTCTGCAAACAACTATCGAAAAGTTTAGAATGAAATAGATATACGCAAAGATAGATGGAAAACTTACGGTTGTTCTCTGTCTGCCTGTCTGTCTGTCTGTTTGTTTTTCTGTCGTTTTGTTAGTTTATTTGCTTGAACCAGAGTTGTGTTGCGCTCATATGTTCTTTGTAATAATGAAACACCGCTAACGTAGCTGTAGCAACGCACACCTCTCACAAATGCAACCCAAATATTGTTGGGAATCACGGGTGGTGCAACGGTCACCAATAATGTTTATAATAATAATAATGATGATGATGATGATCATCATGATCATGATGATCATGATGATCATCATCATCATCATTATTATTATTATAAACAAACATCATTATGTCAATTCGAACTGTGGCTTCTGGTGAGCTCAAAGCGTCAATATTTGGATTCAAATGATGACATCATTAATGACAAAATAATGTCAATGTACTGAACTCACACTGGACAGATATTGTGGTGCTCCTGCAGATTGGAGTCTGGTTCGGGTTGTTAGTGGCGCAGCAGTTATATATCCCACTGTCATTTCTTGTGATATTTGGAATGTTAAATGTCACATTTCCTACGCCTTCGTTCTTATAAGACTTGCCATCATCCAGTAATCTCAGCCATGTGACGTTTGGCAGAGGGGTTCCAACTGCAGAACAGCTGATGGATAATTCTTGAGATTCCTTTATAGGAATGTTTGGAGAGGACGGATTTAAAATGATATCAGAAAAAGCTGTACAGAAGAAAGGAAAACATTAAAGTAGTTATATTATTGGTCATGCGCATGCTAAAAAACATACCCGAAAACTAAAATAAAAGCAAAATAGCAAAACAAACTAATAAAATTAATAATAAATCCTTATAAAAGGATATAGCAAAAAGAAGACATAAACAAGTTGAAGCGCAGAGGATAAACGAATGCATGATGTAATTGTTTAATGGATGACAGAAAAAAGATGAAAAACTTGAAAAAATAACGATAATCATAGTTATCATTGTCCTAATGTTATTGATAACTGATGTATAGCATCTTCAAACATTTTGAACCTACATGTTACGATGAGCCTGACTTTACTTGTTATGGGGCTTCTTGTTGTCAGAACCAGAACACATCCATACGTACCACTATCAGCCAGAGTTACATTATGGATTACCAGTGTAGCAGTTGATTCTTTACTCACTCGAACAGGGTTCTGTAGTCTGCCAGGACATGAATCGCTGTTTATGAACCATTCCAAGTTGTTGAATACATTTTCTTGTGCGATTATAAATGCACTGCCATTTTCAGCATAAAATAACCATAGAGAAAACATCAAACTCTGTAGTCCTGTTATCCACACTGTAATCCCACACGAGCTTAGCTGTTTCTCTTACAGACACATATAAAACACTTGGTGGAACTATTGTGAAACGAGCTGCACCTGAAAATTCCACCAGGGAAAATACCGATAAATTAGGAAAGTGAGTTTTCCTGTTGAATGTAACAAAAACTGGAAAAATAAAGAATTGGTCGTACCTTTAGTCCTGCTCACTATAAACATTATCATCACTAAAATCAATAGATCTGCAGAGAACCTCATTGTTCTAATAGACCAAAGCATCAACGGATCAAGATTATATAATATTTGAATAGGTATGGTGTTTCACTTTCATGGTTCAGTGGTTTATGTATATGTGTGGGATTTTTCTCGAAACTGCATAGCAATGAAACCGTTAGTTCGCCTTCTATTATAGTGCAACAAGACCAACTAAATCATATTACAGTCACGGGAGCACTGGGTTATGGTACCATTATCAGAATAAGAAAATAGGTAAGGTCACTTTTGAATATCAAGTTCATAATGATAACCATAGTTAATCATAGTTATTTATTAATATATTTATTTGGTTTTATTTGCCTTAATTTATTTATTCAAATTAAATAACGAATTGATTGCCATGGCGTAAGCATGATTGTTGCTTATTCCAGTGGCTTTGTGGTGATGGTATCGACCCTTGACTTTAATATGGTGCATTTTTCCTGAAAAAAACTCGATTTTATTCGGAAATGTTACAATTGGTAACTGCTGTTAGGGTCATCAACATTTTTATGTTTTATTGTTAGTTAGAATGAATAATCTTAGCCTCATATTCACCACCATTTGCTATTGAATACCTTAAACGTATTACAAGGGTTTCGAAAGCGTCTTTATGGGGAAATCCCCATATTGTTTAGCATATCATTGTGATGGGAAGGGGACTTTTTATGGACGACGCAAAGCTTTTTGATGCCTCTCGAAGACAATGAACTTGCATCTCCAAATATCACAGGAAAGATGAGAAACCGTTACTTTAATTATAGCAATTTGTCTTAGACTGTAACAAAATCTCATTTGTTTACATGCAAATGAAGCCAAAATTTGTTTAACCTATCATAGTTAGAATTCCCTGTTTATATGTTTTGTTATATTCTGGCAGATACTTGAATAGCTCAATTTATTCCTTAGCTATATTTTCCTTTCTTTCTATGTTTATTTCCTTCTTTTTCCTTTTTTTTTTTTTTTTTTTTTTTAATTTTTCTGACTTTCTTTTATTTATTTTTTCTTTATTTTTTCTTTCTACGTTTTTACTTTCATTCTTTCTTTCTTTCTGCTTTCTTTCTTCCTTTCTTTGTTTCTTTTTTCTACTTTCTTTCTTTATATTTTTTTACTTTCTTTCTTAATTTGTACTTTGTACTTTGAAGTATGAATATTGTAGACAAAAGTATGACGTAATATATATTGAATGAATTGTATACCTTGAATCCAGCTAAAAAAATAGACATGGATAAACAACGTGCAAAAAATAACAATAGTCGTGCGTGGTAGATTCATGACCTTTGTCCTGTGCCTTGCGAACTTATAATAAAAAAATATATGATAATTAAAGAGTAAGCTTCTTACGTGTGACTACACGCAACGCTTTACTTGTGATGGGATTTCATGTCGTGAGCATGAGACTTCATCCATGAGTAGGACTAAGCAATCGTTTGGACATGTCTTCTTGTGAGTAATTCGTTTTCTTTATTGAAAAATGAGGCAAAAATGAATTCAAAGCCAATTGCTGACTCTGAATCATTTGGTCAATAAGAAGACCAATTTCGTATCAAAGAGACACTGATCCCCCTCGAGAAATTGCTTGCTTCAAAAATATAAATACTCACAATTTTTTTGTTTCTTCAAAATCAATCATTTCTCTGAGTTTCCGTCCCTTATCTCTAAATGTATTCATTTTTTTTTTTTTTTTTTTTTTTTTTTGAATCCCGACACCGGAGCATGGAATCCGGAATCCAGCCCTTAGGATCTGGAATCCATTCCATGGTATCTGGAATCCAGCATAATTCCGGATTCCCTTACATGGGGCGAGATAATGCTTACTACTGCCTTGGATAACATATTGTTTTAAAGTGACAAGAAATAATGCTTTGAATTCGAAGGAAAATACATAGTTTCATTTATTCCGATTTACTTCAGTAAAAGCTTTCCTGCAATCTTATACACAAGTCATGTTTTTATACAGCGAAGCATTTATAAATTTCATTTTCACATTCCCTATTACAATATTTCTATGCTCTTATTCACTCTTTGTCAAATCTCAAATTCCAATTCCCTCCTCCACCCCTTTTCGTGCAAACCTCTCCATTTTAAATGTGTTAATGAAATATATTACAGGTATTATAATTTTAGGTACAAAATATTTTGATTCAATTAACAATAACATTGCAAATTAGATAATGCAAATTAGCTAGATAATGCAAATTAGATAATGCAAATTAGATAATGCAAATTAGATAATGCAAAATTAGATTATGCAAATTAGATTATGCAAATTAGATTATGCAAATTAGATTATGCTTTTAAAAATACACGGATAAAAACCGCACAAAACTCTCTTCATCTTTTCTTTGGATTTGCTGATCCTAGGAATCGAATGCAGACTGTGAAATAAAGAAGAAAGATAAAATAGTTTAACCTATAAAGCGATGTGGCCTTAACTCTCAAGGTCTCAAGCTAGACACAAGGTCAAAAATGCTCGCGTTCAAATAATAGTGTCACATGAAATCAGAAGAAATTAAGTTATTAATATTAAACGATTTTTATATATTATTGTTAATGCTAGTGCAATCGTTACCTGAATTAAGAAGTGCCACATCACCAGTACAATAGTCATTGACATAAGGTGGTCATTGGTTATTCTTAATCTGTTCGTTGAGCTCGGTTCAGGTCCTTAAAATTGAAAAAGATTAAGACATTTCGTGCATTTGAATATAGAATTTGAGCCGCATGAGTTAATAGATTATTATTATGCAATGTCCATACAGACTCGATATATGCTTGCACTGTTTTAAAAACATTACTTAATTTTGACTTAAGCTACAGCATCGCCCCATCTCACCCTCTCCGAAAAACGCTTTGAGGCTTTTTAGTTGCTCATATTATAATCAAAATAATATAAACAATAAATAAATAAATAAAACAATAAAAAACATAATATAATATTTTAAAAAAATCAATGTGCAAATCCAAATAGATTTAAAGAGCGAACCAACTAAATAGCTATTTTCCAAACCTGTTTGAGTGACATTGATAAAGTGTTCATCATAACCAAGAATATTTTCTGCTCTACATCTGTACAACCCATAGCTGTCTGGGTTGATGATTAATAGACTGCAACCAGTAACATTATGTGCTTCTGCAGCTATTGATTGATTAAGGGGATCAAACCACGTGAACAGAGGAGAGGGCACGCCTCGTGCAAGACAGTATAACCTGATTGTACCTCCTTTATATGAAGACACTGTATTGTTTGACTGTACTACATCAATCTCTGGTTTATCTGTGAAGAGAACAAATTTATTCACCATATTCCTTCTGATGGTATATTTTTCAGTCGCCTGAAAACCAACGATTGATCTGCACGACTTGATCACTCTATTCAGATGACCACAAAAAAGCATTCATGGCGTGACAGTTGGACGGCAGACAACCATTGTATAGTTAGTTCCCTATATCCTGGGTGTTTGTGCAACTCTTCTTTATTAGCGGAGCTCCCCCCCCCCCCCCCCCCCCTCCAAAAAAAAAAAAAAAAAAAAAAAAAACAACAAGCAAACAAAAAAAACGAAAAAACAAAAAAAACGATAGAACGAACAAGACTAACATAAAGATAATAACTTCTGTTATAAACTAAACACTGAAACTTAAAGTGACTATGACACATCTGACAATATTCACAGTATATATTCTACATGAGGTGAGCTGTCCACTGGCGAAAAAAATCATACAGTTTGAGTGATACGGGTTGAAGTTATAAAGGTTTTTTTCCATGCCATATGCTAAAAACAGTTACGTCAGGGGAGTCTTTTTATGTTTATCTCTATTAATTCGAAACAATGGCTACTTGAAATGGTGCATTGATTGACAGCTTTTAAACGTATGTGGGTCACAAGCATAACAAAACAAGAAAACACTATAATTGACTACACTGGATCAATAAATTAAAAACTGATCACTTCGAGAACTCTCATTGACATCTTATTGGTGTTTTACTATAAAAATGAGATGACCATGACAATATGTCAGAAACTTACCAGTTACGATGAGTCGGGCTAAACTTTTTACGTTCGATTCATCTATTGAACGCCAACGCAGATGAAATGAATATATCCCACTATCAGCAGTGGTGACGTTAGAGATGACCAGAGTAGCAGTGGACTCTTTACTGACTCGACCTCGCAGTCTTGCGGGGCAGTCCTTTGAAGTAACAAACTTTGATCCAGTGAAAACACCAATTACTACTGTGCCTCCATTTCTGTCGTGTAACGACCACCTCATTGTATATGCCAGGTAATGGGCAATTCTATTCTCAACATAGTGATCCCACACAAGTCTTGCTGTACTTCCACTGGACACATGATAAACACTTTGAGGGTTTCGAGTAAATTGAGGATTACCTATGGATAACCATGCAATATATAGCTAAGGGGTGAACGGCGAATGGCGATAAGTGATGTGCAATTGCAGTATCGATATTAGATATATGCAAGACAAAAAAAAACAAAAAAACAAAAAAAAACAAAAAACAAGACAATACAAGAAAAGGCAAGACACTTAAAAACATAATTACTTCTATCATATTATATAGGTTTTATAGTTATGGACGCATATATCTGGCATGTAAATGTTGCAAAGCTAAGTTTTACCTGTAAAATATTTATGTGCCTTACTCAAGCTAAATACTTACTTGTAATTCTTGGAGATACAGCTGTTGTGTCTGTAGAAGCAGAAGGTCCTGTTGTTGGTTTTACTGACGAGAAAACAACATAATTAATATTTATGATCTGTAATTTGAAACTTTACAATTTTTTACCAATCCTGATATGTTTGTTTTAATCAGTATTCTCCTATATAAGATATACTTCGCCTTCAAATTCTCCACTACTTAATTCTCCATTAAGTAATTTTTTTCCCTTTCTTTTTCAGCGCTTTGTCAAAATTGACATTATCTTAATTTTTATTCTGTTCTTTTGTTCTTTTTGTTTACTTAAGCGAGTGTTCATTAGTATAATGCATGTAACCTTTTTTGTATCGAGTCACTACCGTTAACCGTTCTCAGCGTAAACAGCGTTTTGTAAGTATTCGACCTTTTTCCTTTCCTTATTCCTTTTTGTAGATTATAACTTAGTTAATAGGTTTTGTTGTGTGTTTTGCAGCTACCATGTCATTATTATCTAAACGTCAAACGAGAAGAAATGAAACTATGAGTTTGGAATAAGTCACCATATTTCTGTCGTGGTCTAACGATCCAGCGTCTGATACGATAACATCTTAAGATTTTTTTAACAGAACTTTCTTGAAAATATCTGAACTAAGAAACGACATGCTGTTAAAATATTATTGTAAATCGATCAATGCAACAGCTTACCTTCTATCCTTCGTGCAACCACTAAGCGTACAGGGTATGGTTGAACACTATCTGCATTGTCACCGATGCTTGCAATATATTCATTCGTGTCATTGGCGGTAAGGTTCCTCATCACAAACCAAACTAAGCCTTTTTTCAAGTCCCCACGATAATCTACCCTTGTTTTAATCGTGTCATCAAGATCCTTGTTTAAGTTAACTCTTAGAATTCCATGATATATATTAACATTGATAAAATAAGGGTCAGCGATGTCGCCTTTTCTTATCCCCCATCTGACTGAAAGGAGTTTTTGTTGGTTTGTCGTATTCCACATAAAGCTTGCATCCTCTCCAATGTAACCTACTATATAAGTTGGTCCCTTTATGACGGAATACGCTGTGAAGAAAAAGAAAAACACCATAAGCCATATACAATTACTTATTAAACGCTGGAGCGTGTCTGGCGGCCTTCGAAATGCGTGACAAATGGTGCATCTTTGATAACCGCTCACGACCGATTGAAACCCCGTTCGAAATTGAAAAACTCACAACTGATTTATCTATTATTAATCTATGAACAGACTTAATTTGAGCTATAAAGACATTTTATTTCTTTTTATTTTCTTACTAAGGTAAGGGCACTTTGGAGCTGCTAGAGAAAACATCGAATTACGGGCAAATCCAATGCATTCATTCTCCAATGCGCTATACAATATTACAAAAAAAAAAAAAATTCCTTAAAGCTCAACTATCATACTAAGTCACCACAAAATATCGAACTTGGCCCGATAAAAGCCTGACTTCTAGAGGAAGAGTTCTAAGCACTACTTTGCATATTGACCTGTCGTAACGCAATCTAACACTTGAGCGTTACCAAGATGATAGGCCTAAACTGCTCCTAAAATATATTCTATGCCTCTAAATGACTGTTTTTCAATTTTTGGTCGTAATTCGACTGCAGAAGTATAAGTTTTGTAAACATTGAGATGATAATATTCAAGAAACTATCATACTGAACTACAACAATGACTTCCGGTTACATTCCCGCAGTAACACAACGACAACAACAATGTGATAAGGCCTAATGTGATAATCTTGCAAAAATTACCAGTTTGAGAGTGATAATACTAAACAAAACGGAATAAAGCAATGAATTCAACTCTGCATATATGTAATTTTGAATAAATGAGCGAATATAAGTGTTATTAAAGGCAATGATACTTAAGGGCCATTCTGCCAGGCCATAAAACGCAAGTCGGTTGTACAAACATCATTAATGCCGCTACTGGCTTCAACCAACTTACGATTGTAACGTTGTTTAACAAAATCCAGTTTAAACTCAAAATTATATAGAAAATAATGCTACTAAATACACATTTCATGATACTTTAAAACATATTAAAGACTATAAAAGCAATGTTTAAGTAAACTTTAAGTGAGCAAGTTAAGGTCATTTTAAGATAGCCTAAAAATGAAAACCAACTAAGAAGTTCTATACAGGTATAATGGAACAAAAAATGAGTCCCACTATCATGGCCAAATAGAAGGAGTACATTCTCTAAAACTACAATTTGTTTCGACATTCAAAATGGCGGCCTGATATACAACTGGTATTTGCTGCGTAGATTGTCTAGATGTTCATATTGAAATTATCGGATTTGGTCTATTGACATAAAACGACATGTTTACAAACCCGATTTATGAAAACAAATTGACAAGGCTACAATCCAAAGGCTCACTGCTAAGCAAAATAAGAAGACAGATAGTATGCCTTAAATCATTAAGCCAATATATGTCAACTCAAGCTGATATGTTTTTATCCCTTTTAAAATATATTCAATTCTTGTTAAGAAGACAATGTCTGAAGTGTGGACAATGATTGAACATTTTATAATGTTGAACTAATTGCAAACGTAATACGTATTTTTGGTTCGGTGATGTAACAAAAGGACATTGATCCAAGCTTCATTTTTATACTACACCATGGCCTTTATGGGTTTCATAATTTTCTGACTAGAAAGTTTAAGCCCTGTTTACATGGGTTGAGGATAAACCTATAATCTATAGTAGGCGAGTTGTCTCTACTATATTTCCATTTACATTGCAAACAAGGCGTAAAAACTTTATTCCTAGTGCTAGGATAGTCTGAACCTAGTCCTATCTATGAGAAATGAAGACCCTACTGCAAGAAAGATCAAGGAATGGGCAAACGCACCATGTTTCAGTGAAAACCTTTGATGAACGCAATCATTAGTGCATGTATTTTAGCTCGGGAAAACTGAACACTTGGTTGATTCGCCTGAAGGAAAGTCCTAGTTCTAGGATCATCTTACTCCCATGTCCAATACAGCCTTATCTTCTGGCTTAACGTTCCATACAAGAAATTAAAGCGCATGTAATTGGAGTGTAACTGAAAAAAGCATGCGTTTCACGCACGATTGAGTGACTATCAAACAGACTAAAACTACAACCCTCAGAACATCAGCGTATCTTTTGAATAGCAGATAAGACAGTCCTTACCTTGCTGTATTTTGAAAAAGGTTAAAAGGAACAAAAGTAAAAGGTCTGACCGAAGTCTGAAGAACATTATCCTCTGGAACTTCTTTTCCATGTAATGATTCAAACGAAATGAATTGGAATTGGAATTGGTGGTGCCGCTGTAGGATGCTCGAGAGGGGTGGGTAAAGGTTGTATGTACTTATTTTAGTTTCGAAACGAGCATAGATCATTATGAAATAGCGACAATAATTAGAAATCGATAAAGAATGGGCTGACCACGATAACCATAAGGATATATACAAAACTATTCATGTATCTTCCTATCTACAATTTGTTATCTCTTTTAAGCAGATAGTAGTTTACCCTAAACTTCACTACATACCCCTCCCCCTCTCCCCGTCCTTGCCTTAAAGATTTAATTATCATTTTATCCACTGGTCAAGGGAGTATAACTTACCAATGCAATTGCTTGCTTTGATGTTACGTGAAAGGGGTTTATTCTTCAAAGCACTTAGTTGTTTAAGAGTTTTTTAATAAAGATTTTTGAAAACACAAAGAAAACAAACGTTTTCTCACTGTTGATAGCATAAATTATTTTGCTGAACACGTTTTGACCCATAACATTAACCATGAGGTTTTATTGTACTTGTGATTTTCGGGTAACATCCTTTCATAACGCAAGATCAAACCGGTTAAAACAATACAAGTACAAAGTATATTTTTATACTTATGTTTATTTTTAATGACACAATTATGTAAATCACCTGAGGAATAAGCAAACAGTTATGAATTCTTTTATGCACATCTTTTTACTACTGGTTGCCTTTCATTATATCATGATCAGTAAAATAATTTCTCATTCCAGTGGAATAGCTTCATATAGAGGTTCAGCATTGTCCGCATGGCTTGACTTTGGGTGAAATCAATCTCACCATACGCGTCGCGATGTGGCTGTGTTGGAGAGATGACAGTTGGAATGACTTCAGTTGAATGAAGGTCATCCAACTCCGCATAGATGATCTAACCTGGACGCTGAAACATCAACATGGTTTATTGGACTAAGATTTTATTGAATTTATTTAATGGCAGATCTTTGCTGCACGTCAATGAGTCTTACCAGGATAGTTTTAAAGTGACTCCCTAATTTCGAACGATCGATTTTAGCGCACGATGAGCGCGCGCACAAAAACTGCTGAATAAAATACAGAATTTTATTGAGGAACCATACACGTTTCGAACTTCAACAGCGCAAAACCCTGAAATTTTGCACGGGACTCTATACTTTGTATTAGCTTTTAATTAAAATTAAAAGAACTTCTAAAAATCTACGTTATATCGATTTTTTTAGAAAAATTGATTTTTGTAGGAATTTTTGTTTGACTTTATGAGATTTTTGAGAGCACTTAAAGGGCAAAATATGAAAAATCGATGCATTTCTTCGTATTTCATTCAAAAATATCCATGTGCTATCGTAGAATAATTTAATAGCTAGCATTTGTGCACGATAAGGTCTGCAAAGAGCTATTATCTTATGAGTTGTAATTTTTTTTCTGATCATCCGCTTTCAGTGGCTCAGTTTTTGCTTCAAAAACTCGCGCGTAGGCATCCATTAAATGCTGATTATCTTGAAAACGAGCATGAGACACCCCATTTTTCTTTTCATACTCGAAATCAGCATTAAATTTCACTTTAAAAAATCGTGGTTTCCAAAAGTAGCCAGTCACCTTAAGGCATTGAGATTTAACTTACTTTAATTAAAGTTAGAATTATTGAATTAATTATGTCTTGTAATGGAGAGTAACTGTAAAATGGCACGAGATCGCTGAATCAAAGAGCTCTTGCTAGCTTGCAGCAATAATTTTATTTTGTCCTCCAAAATGAGTTGTAGTTTCCCGTTACGTCGAAGGGATCGTTTATATGCAACTGATATTTTTTTAGCGCACTAACTAAACCCTTGATATTCCATTTTTGTCAATCAAGGAAAAGCAGTTAGAGCTATCATCCAAAAGGTATAACACAATCCCGATTACATTCTTAATCTACGATATCCATTGCATACCTTTTTCTTGCTTTTGTCAACCTGGGCATAGATCGGTATACTCTCTTGTCTGTTTCTTTTCTTTTTCGACAAATCAACTTTTGAATATATGGGCATTTCATTTTCTTCAGCCTCCGCAGGGAAAGAAGGTACTCTAAGGTCAATGGAAACGATGTTTTAAATATATCTTCAAAATATAGTCCTTCAAAAGAAAATTCTTTTGAAAATTAAACTCATTCAATTCACCGATAAATTCATACTCATTTTCTTCTTGCCGTTCTTTTAAACCTGCTGATAAAATATACCATAATATGGCATCAATCAATGATCCTGGCAGTAGATCAAAATAATTTGATTTGTACCTAAGACTCGCACGATTAGGACTATATGAAAGGTAGAGGTGAAGAAGAGAAGGAACGTAAAAAGAAACAGGCACAATAACAGGAGCAGGAGCAGGAGCATATAATCATTTATTTGCCGCATCATTAAAAAGAAATTCCTGCTAAAATAATATACCTCTGTTTTTACTGTACTTTTTAAAGATCATAACAATGAGGATGGTGATTGTCGTTATCAAGACAAAGATCACTGTTCCACCTGCTGCCAATAAAGCGATGTCCACCTTCCCTAACAGGACTGGTTGTCCCAGCTAATATACAAAAATATATATATAAGTAAGAAAATAAATATAAAATTCTAAGAAAATGTAAACCTTAAAAAAGAATAAAAGAAGGAAAAAAGAAAAAAAAATGAAAACGAAAACGGAAAAAATAATTTAGAAAAAGAGTGAAAATAAAGGAAAGAATATTAAGCGTTTGTTATATGTTTAATTATGCAACACCTAAGGAGAATTAGCTTTGAGCTTTTACCTTGTTGTACCTTTGCTGTTGAAAACACTACATTGGTCGAAATTATGTCTTGCCTCTTAGAAGTATGAGCTAACAAAAACAATTCAATGCATGGATCGTTATACATTTATACATGATATATTTTGTTATATTTTGTTTTTGGTTGTTTATTTAATTGTTTGATTGATTGATTCATTGTTTGCCAAATCTTGACATCATAATTAGCTATAGTAAGTGGGGAAACGTGAAAAATAGAAAAACAAACAAAAACCACAAGAACAACAACAACAACAACAAAATAAATAAATATTTTTAAAACACAATCAAAAACATTCCAAATTAACACCTTTTTTTTTTTTTTTTTAAATCCAAAGATCGAACGAACTAAATAGCTCTTTTCCAAACCTGTTTGAGTGACATTGATGATGTGTTCATCATAACCAAGTATATTTTCTGCTTTACATCTGTACAACCCATAGCTGTCTGGGTTGATGGTTAATAGACTGCCACCAGTAACATTATGTGATGCTGCAGCTATTGATTGATTAAGGGGATCATACCATATGAACAGAGGGGAGGGCACGCCTCGTGCCAGACAGTATAACCTGATTGTACCTCCTTTATATGAAGACACTGTATTGTTTGACTGAGCTAGATCAATCTCTGGTTTGTCTGTGAAGAAAAAAAAATTATTACCATATACCTTCTGATAAGTTTTCGCAAGATTTGTGGGCAAAACGTTTTGCAAACAGCTGTCGATAAATTAAAATGAAATAGATATTCGCAAAGATTGATAAATGGATAGCTTACGGATGTTCTCTGTCTGCCCGTCTGTCTTTCTGTCTGTTTGTTTTTCTGTCGTTCTGTTTATTTATTTGTTTGAGCCAGAGTTGTATTACGCTAATATGTTCTACGTAATAGGGAAGAGCGGGTGGCGTAGTGGAAGCAGCGCACAACTCTCACCAATGCGACCCAATTAAAAAACTTCAATATTTGGACTCAAATATAAGGACACCGTTAATAACAAAATAATGTCAATGTACTGAACTCACACTGGACAGATATTGTGGTGCTCTTGCACATTGGAGTCTGGTTCGGGTTGTTAGTGGCGCAGCAGTTATATATCCCACTGTCATTTCTTGTGATATTTGGTATGTCAAATGTCACATTCCCTACGCCTTCGTTCTTATGAGACTTGCTACCATCCAGTAATCTCAGCCACGTGATGTTTGGCAGAGGGGTTCCAACTGCAGAACACCTGATAGATAATTCTTGGGATTCATTTATAGGAATGTTTGAAGACGAAGGATTCATAGTGATATAAGAAAAAGCTGTATAGAAGAAATGAAGATCATTTAAAGTAATTAAAATTATTGTTCATGTTATTATAAACAAACGCCGAAAAGTACAAATAAAGCAATTTTTTTTAAATATCTTAAACAAAGACAGAAAATACAAATAAATAAGCGAAGATAACTTGAAAAACTAAAATTACATGTTCATTTATATTTTTCTAATGCAATAGATAACTGATGTATAGCCTCTAAAAACATTTTGAACCTACATGTTACGACGAGCTTGACTTTACTTGTTATGGGGTTTCTTGTTAACAGCACCAGAACACATCCATACGTACCACTATCAGCCACAGTTACATTATGGATTACCAGTGTAGCAGTTGATTCTTTACTCACTCGAACAGGGTTCAGTAGTCTAGGAGGACATGTGTTGCTGTTTATGTACCATTTCCAATTGCTGAATACATTTTCTTGAGCGATTATAATAGGATCGTTATTGTCAGCATAAAATAACCATATTGGTGAAAAAACCTGAAACTCTTCAGCCCTATTATCCACACTGTAATCCCACACGAACTTAGCTGTTTCTCCTACAGACACATATAACACACTTGGTGGAAATACTGTGAAACGAGCTGCACCTGAAATATCCACCAGGAAAAATGACGATAAGTTATTAATTGACAAGTGAGTTTTCCTTTTATTACGAACACTGGAAAAGTAAATTAATGAGTCTTACCTTTAGTCCTGCTCACTAGTAACATTATTATCACTAAAATCAATAGGTCTGCAGAGAACCTCATTGTTCTAATAGACAAAAGCATCGACGGATCAAGATTATATAATATTTGAAAAGGTAAGGTGTTGCACTTTCATGGTTCAGTGGTTTATGTATGTGTGTGGGATTTTTCTCGAAACTACATAGCAATGAAACCGTTAGTTCGCCTTCCATTATAGTGGAACAAGACCAACTAAATCATATTACAGTCAAGGGAGCACTGGATCATGGTACCATTATCAGAATAAGAAAATAGGTAAGGTCACTTTTTAATATCAAGTTAATAATGATAACCATAGTTAATCATAGTTATTCATTTAGTTATTTTTTCCATTTGCCTTAATTTATTTATTCAAATTAAATAACGAATTGATTGCCATGGCGTAAGCATGATTGTAGCTTATTCCAGTGGCTTTGTGGTGATGGTATCGACCCTTGACTTTAAATGGTGCATTTTTCCTGAAGAAAAATGCGACTTTATTGGGAAATGTTACAGTTGGTAACTGCTATAAGGGTCATCAACATTTTTATGTTTTATTGTTAGTTGGAAAGAATATTCTTAGCCTCATATTCACCACCATTTGCTATTGAATACCTTAAACGTATTACAAGGGTTTCGAAAGCGTCTTTATGGGGAAATCCCCATATTGTTTAGCATATCATTGTGATGGGAAGGGGACTTTTTTATGGATGGTGCAAAGCTTTTTGATGGTCTTTCAAGTTGGAAAGGAATTGTTAAAACAACCCTCTAGAAGGCAATGAGCTGAATACATTTTCTTGTGCGATTATAATGGGATCGTGATTGTCATCATAAAATAACCACCTTGGTGAAAAAACCTGAAACTCTTCAGCCCTATTATCCACACTGTAATCCCACACGAGCTTAGTTGTTTCTCCTACAGACACATATGAAACACTTGGTGGAACTACTGAGAAACGAGCTGCACCTGAAATATCCACTAGAGGGATGGGGGATGGGGGATGGGGGATGGGGGATGGGGGATGGGGGATGGGGGATGGGGGATGGGGGATGGGGGATGGGGGATGGGGGATGGGGGATGGGGGATGGGGGATGGGGGATGGGGGATGGGGGATGGGGGATGGGGGATGGGGGATGGGGGATGGGGGATGGGGGATGGGGGATGGGGGATGGGGGATGGGGGATGGGGGATGGGGGATGGGGGATGGGGGATGGGGGATGGGGGATGGGGGATGGGGGATGGGGGATGGGGGATGGGGGATGGGGGATGGGGGATGGGGGATGGGGGATGGGGGATGGGGGATGGGGGATGGGGGATGGGGGATGGGGGATGGGGGATGGGGGATGGGGGATGGGGGATGGGGGATGGGGGATGGGGGATGGGGGATGGGGGATGGGGGATGGGGGATGGGGGATGGGGGATGGGGGATGGGGGATGGGGGATGGGGGATGGGGGATGGGGGATGGGGGATGGGGGATGGGGGATGGGGGATGGGGGATGGGGGATGGGGGATGGGGGATGGGGGATGGGGGATGGGGGATGGGGGATGGGGGATGGGGGATGGGGGATGGGGGATGGGGGATGGGGGATGGGGGATGGGGGATGGGGGATGGGGGATGGGGGATGGGGGATGGGGGATGGGGGATGGGGGATGGGGGATGGGGGATGGGGGATGGGGGATGGGGGAAGGGGGATGGGGGATGGGGGATGGGGGATGGGGGATGGGGGATGGGGTTGAACCTCCATTATATTGTTGAAATTACCATCGCTTTAATATTATACTATTCTATGTTTGAATACAAATGCAGTGGGTGGTATTCAGAGCTTGGTTGCTGATGATTAACATTTGGGATATTGTGGTCTTGCGCCATCATAGAAGGAAGTTTTGGTTAAGGCTTGGGACCTTTCTTTCTTTCTAGGGGCTGATACTCTTGTTCTCTTTATGATAACATCCTTTCGTTTAACTGTTGATAAAGATGCTCAATTCCGGTAAGAAGGTGCTGCTGTGCAGGGTTTTCTTTTGATTTCCTCTCGTTCATTAAGGTGGGTGCAGATTCTTTTGATACTGTTTCAATATTCGATTCTTTCTTTCTTTCTTTCTTTCTTCCTTCCTTTCTTGTGTGTGGTGGTACTCTGTTCACCGATCTCCCTAGTTTTTTATCTTCTAAAACAAAAAATGTTTAGTTCAACTTGAGTTGTGGCTTCTGGTGAGACCAAAGGTTCATAAAGGTTTCGGGGGTTCAAATAATGACCCCCTTTTAGTTTTCTCCTCCCTTTTTTGGTTCATTCCTTTCTTGTTTATCTTTGATTTACTTTGATCTTTGAGTTACAGTTGAACCTCACCGTATCCATTGCAAAAGATTTTTGTTGTAAAGCCCTAAAGACAATTTAAAAGTAAGTAATTTAAAGTCATGACAAGAGACGTATGGTATGAATTATGAGCGAAAGAAAACTTGAAAAAATAATATAATTTTGTTTTCATTGTCCTAACGTTATTGATAAATGATGTATATCATCTAAACACATATTAAACCTACCTGTTACGACGAGCCTGACTTTACTTGTTATGGGGCTTCTTGTTAACAGCACCAGAACACATCCATACGTACCACTATCAGCCAGAGTTACATTATGGATTACCAGTGTAGCAGTTGATTCTTTACTCACTCGAACAGGGTTCAGTAGTCTAGCAGGACATGTATCGCTGTTTATGTACCATTCCGAGTTGTTAAATACATTTTCTTGTGCGATTAGAAATGCACTTCCATTGTCAGCATAAAAATTCCATCTTGGCGAAGAAACAGCAAATTCTTCCATCTTGTTATCCACAGTGTAGTCCCACTTTAATTTAACCGTCTCGCCAGCTATCGCGTAAAGAACCCTTGGAGGAGTTACGGTAAACAGGGTTAAACCTGAAATATGAAAACGATTTTTATGAAAACAGCGTTTGCTTAGGATGAGCATAAAGGAGTATTGTAATAAGAAAGTATAACTTATGATATATGGGATGGAGTGTGTACCTTGAGTCCAGCTAAATAAGCAGAAATGGATGAAGATAGTGTGAAAAATAACAATAGTCGTGCGAGGTAGATCCATGATACTCATCTGTCTTGTGTCGTGAGTTACGAAACACTTACGACGTTTGGTTGCCTTTTGAGAACGAAATATAATAGCCTTCATGCTGATTAAGCATTAATCAATATTAATCATCTTTAATATCTAGATCAAATTTGTTACTCTTGCTCTCGACGCCTGCTGGTAAAAATAACGAGTTCCTTATGGAAAGTGCTGCTTCATAGTGCATGTTTATTTATGTTACTCTCGATAAAGAAGGTGGGTTCAGATACTCTTGATGCTGTTTTGATGTTTATGTTCGGTGCTTTCAAATTCGATGTTTTGTATGTTGTTTCCAAAGCTGTTGGTTCTTGTGGTTACAATATCTCTTCATCCTGGATAAAACGCAAAAACACATGATCAAGAACGATACCTTTTTGGTCTAAAATGTTTGTGGTGTTCAAAAGAACTATGTACATGTCATTGATGTGAGTAGAATTCCTTTGTGAAATGGTGAAGACAATGAAAGGAAATGATAACGAAAAAAGAAAGAAAGAACGAACGAACGAAAGAAATATCATGCAGCTACAAAACACAAGTAAAGACCAATCAAGGAAACAGATAAGGAGGCACAGAGACACTTTCGAAATTTCTTCAGCTTGGTAGATATGAAAATATTACACTTTTCAATTCTTAACCACTTGCCGAAAGATTCAACGCGGTGAATAGCCTTTTACCGCACTCTTTCATTTTCTTGATTCATGTTCTGCATAAAGCCTCGATCGTGTTCCCAGTAACGAGATATCATACATTCATTTGTCTTTTGTACCAGCCATGGCCATCCACTCATGTACTGTATGTCACCTCGCTAACTTTTGAATCAAGCTTGATTGAGTTCCCTTAAAAAGTCTCCGCTCATGGCAAACAAATTCTAAAATGCTGGGCATCTTGACTTGAGCCCTTCACAGTACACGATTACATGATTCCTTCCTACTTGAAGTAATTTCTTTTTTGAATAGATTGAAGTAACTTTTGTTGGAGTACAAATGACACGATCTTCAAGATGCTGAGCAATCAATTGGAAAAAAAAAATAGGTAAGAGTCAAGGTCTTTTACAACATCTTAAACCAAACGTTTAAGTTTGTAAATATGATAATAATAATAATAATATATAAATAGATAAATTTAGGTAAATATATGACTAACATATATAGATAAAATGTTAAAATATTTGACTAAGAATTAGAGAAGAGACGTCTATTTACAAAGCATTTTTTGAATCGTTCGGTTTTAACCTTGGGTAGAATAAAGGGGTGCCCCATGGGCCTTAATTGCCTTTTCCTTTCTAGAGGTAGCTAGTGGATCTTTTAAGGATTATTTGTAGACTTGGTGATCTTCAACCAAGTAACTCTTTTATAGGTGTTTTAACTTAATATAACCAAATTTCGATGCTCTATTTTGGAGTCTATCTATGTTGATAAATATTTACTGACTGTAAGCGGCAACACCCCACATGGCATAAAAAAACAGTGCCATTATAAGAGAGTGGAAAAGAGTATGTAAGTCATCTAAATTACGACCATGACTTTTACAGGTTCTTAATATATACATTCTGCTATTTGCCTTGTGCATAAGAAATTTATTTGAACTGTGAGTCTCAATTATTTGAATTGCCGTTAGAATACACTCCCAAGAGTTTTAGCTCACTAACCTGAGATATTTCATAAACTGGTAATGAATTGGGTTTGTCTATATTTCTTCTAAGGACTAGCTCTTTTGTTGTGTCAAGGTTGAGCTGCATATCGTTTAGTGCAGACCACTAAAAGATCGTAGAATGCAGATCAAGGACAATTGCGTTACCACGGTTAATGATGTCTGAACTGATTATTTCCAAGTACTAACACAAAGAAAATATCAAACGGGGTCGATTCAGGTCACGAAGGTGTCCTGATTCTTCATAAACATTCAGCAATGGAGCAGAACGCTGTTGTCAAATTGAAATCCTTTCAACGAATTTAAGTTATTCGTCCTAGTCATTTCTATCACTTCGATGTGAAAAGCGCCATGTTTGTACTTGAATATATAACATTAATATTCGTAATGCTTCTGGTTCTCCTTTCATTTCCGCATGCTGGTAAGTGTACTTGTCTCAGCTTTGATATTTCTGATTATATAATTGATCCAATTAATTATATCGATGCAGAAATATTAAATTTGGTACTAAATGTTGTTTCTAAATTACTTTAATTTGAAATCATGGACCAATTAAATTGCACTGAATTCTAAATTGTGAAAACGTAACTCCCATACAGAGCCGAATCGATGGGAAATTTTCGAATGTCACAAATATTTTTCACGATTTTTTTTTTTTTTTGGCAGGGATTGATAAGTCAATGTAAATTTGTATGCATTGCTCTTTTTGGTTAAGGCTGATTAATAGATGTTGAAAGAGTACAACTGAGATAAACAAAACATAGTATATGAGTATATACCTTTTACGAGATATTGAATTGTGTGCATTTTGATCTAGTGTCGCGTGACAAATTAGATATATGTTAAACATATAAATATAGGTTTATTCCAGAGTTATCCTTCTTTAGATTTGTTTGGTAGAGCACGACCTAAAATGAGCCAAAACTAATGTATATTGTATTATCATATATCATTACATTAATTATTAAAATTATATTATAATTATGAATTCAAGATTGCTTGGCTCGGTTCACCCAATCTCCTCCATCAGTTGTAAATGTATCTGCTGGAGAAACAGTAAGGCTTGTCTGGAACTACACCGTGGATAACAGAAGACACGAATTTCAAGGAAACTCACCATGGTGGAGCTATTGGGTTCCAGGAACTGAAAACGAATTAGTAATTGGCAGTGATAACAAATATGCCAACTGGAACTTTGTAATCCATACAGATAGTTGTCCATCAAGATTTGTTAATCCTGTTGTGCGAGTGAGTAGAGAGCTACCTGCTACTCTAGTCATCACTAATGTAACTATGGCTGATAGTGGGATATACATGTGCCGGTTACTGTTAAAGGCAGGGAACCCTATTTCAAGTTCAGTCCACCTCGTTGTATCAGGTAACACTTAGAAGAATTAGCTGACTTTAGTATAGCAAACAAATCGCTGTGCAATGTTTGTACTACATCTCAGACTAATTCATTTACTCTCATGATCATATATAAAGCGCCTTTGATTATATACATCTAGAAAAGGGCGCTATTTAAATTATTATCATTATCATTACGTTTGAGCTTAAGTTAAAGACTACACATATAATAAAGTAAGTTGCTTAATATATAAATACGGTATACAGTGAAATTACACGGTAACATAGTAAGCTACAAACATTTTTGTTTGGGGGGAGGGGTGAAAAAAAGCCCTATCTATAAAGGAGAATAAAGGAGAAAACGAAGAACTTAAAAACTGTTTAGAACGGGATGGACGCCGAGCACCAACTAACTAGAGATTAACTGAGATTAACTAAGGGCGTACGTAAAGTATTACGAACTCCGGAGGGACAACACTAACAATAGCGAATAATACTAAATAATTAATGTAATGAACTAAACCAACGCTATAGAACACTTGGAAAATGAACAAAGAACACTAAACGAAAATACATCAAATAATTATTATAAATGAAAATTAACAAAATCTTGTCCCACAAAAGCAAGTCAAGCTACTATGAGTGGTCAACAATACAAAGGTTAATTTTTTTATTTTATTTTTTTTTTCATAGGGCTTGAAAAAAAATCTTATTCCTGCGACATGAGTTTTAGAATCTTAATTGCAAAAATTCTGAAAATGAATGTATTATGATTAATTGTTCTGCCAAGCTTGTGGGACTCAGAAGCAGTCACTTTTTATTATTATTATTTTTTAGTATTTTTATTATTGTTTTTATTATTATTATATTAATATTAATATCATTATTATTATCTTCTTTAAATAGACGCATTACCAAGCTTCAAAAAAGTTCCTGCAAGTGTACTCTACGTGTGTGAGGGGTATAGTGTCAAGTTAGAATGGGATTACCATGTCAATAACAAAAGCACAACGTTTGCCCTCAATTCTCCATTATGGACATATTACGATCCAATGAATGGTTGGCGGACGATCGGTTATGATGATGGTACTGCTGGATGGCAATGGAAAGTAAGTCCTAGGTGTCCCTCAAGGCTGCTACGTCCGCTCCGTGTAAGCAAGTTATTTAGTGCAAGCCTTGTTATCTTCAACGTGTCAAGATCTGATAGTGGGAAGTACAACTGTAATCTTGTTATGAAAGATAATTCAGCAATCACGAGCCAAATGGAACTTATCGTTACAGGTGTGTATGTGTCTTTATCTTCCTTCTGCATTTACGTGATGTTACGCAATTAATCTGTTATTATTATCATATTTTTTCCATTCAAAGCTACTCCATCTTTTACAACATATGCTCCCGACGTTGTTAAGGTAGCCGAAGGTGACACTTTAACCATATTATGTTCAGCTATTGGTCCTCCTACACCAAATATCACATGGTTCAAATTACTTGGTTCTACAAAAGTGATCAGCAGCCACGGCGTGGGAAATACTACCCTCATGATTCGGAATATAACAAAGGAACACAGAGGGACATACGAGTGCCAGGCAAATAACAATCCAAACAAAGCAGCAATCACAAGAAAAACCAACGTTGTAGTGATGTGTAAGTTTATGATTTTTATTTGTTTTTTTCTTCTTTTTGTTTATTGGTTAGTTTAATTGCTGGCTGCCTAACTGGTTGACTGGCGTCTCTGCTTGTCTGCTTGCGGTTGTTATTTTTCTGAGATGAAAAATTGACCTGTTTTGTTTTTCTTTTAAAACATTTGTCGCATCTAGACAAACCATCTTTTAACTATTCCATGAGTTCTACAACAGTTACTTCCATCCTTGGACTCAACCAGCGCCTAATCTGTGCAGTCAATGGGAACCCTCTTCCAGTTGTTACTTGGTACGACCCCAAAGGAAGGCAACTCCTCTTTAATGTAACATCCTTCCAATGGTACGTCGAGATATCGGTCAGTTTAAGAGATACCGGGGACTTTGGTATATACACGTGCCGTGCAACAAATATTTTGGGCTCTTCAGTGCACAATATAAGTATTACCAAACTAGGTATGTGTCTATAATATTTCCCTTATGTTTTGTACTTGACTTTTGCATATATTCTTGCTTGTTTGTTGGTCTTATTACATATTGAAAGCGCAAAAATATTTTTATTATGGATATGTGCAGAGTTTAGACAGATAAATGAAAGGAAATGTTTATTACGTTGATTTATTATATTTCCTATCTTGTTTAGCTATGGGTCAAAGTGAACAAAGTAGTCAAGACAGAAAATGTTACAGTAAGCAATGACTATTGGAAGCCCATATGGCTTAATTGTGTGATTCTCGTGGTGTGGATTTGATCACTGCGTTTTTATCTCATCATCTTCAATTCTTTTTCTTTTATTTTTTTATTTCTTTTCTGCCCTTTCTATTTTCTCCTTCTCCTTCTCCTTTTCCTTATTCCCTTGTCTGATCTACTTCATCCTCATTTTTTTACCTTATGTTCACCTTCTTAAAGTTCTTAAAGTTCATGAAATTATTTCATGTTTTTCTTTTTTTACTGCTTCTCTTTTTTCAGATCAAACAATCATTATCATCTGCATTGTCATTATCGTTGTCTTGTTCGTGATGAACATGATATTGATTACTGCTATATGTGAAAAGAGCTACAAGCATGGTAAATACTAGATTAAAACTAAAAAAGTCCATTGTTTTACAAAACAATAATAATAATAAAACAAATAATAAGTAATGTTTAATAAACGAGCAGGAGTGTTTTAATGGTGCCTATGAATAGTAGCTTATTAACGAGGCAAACCCTGTGTAAATAAGTATGTGGTCTTCAAAAACAGCGGTTTACATTGAATGCGAGACCGGTGTATTAAATCAATGGCTTATATATTGTTTATGAGTATTTTTTGTAAATCATATGACATTTATACTGCCATATGAAATTAATAAGATTGTTTTTTTTTTCTTATCAGCCGAAAGAAAGATGCATAAAAGGTAAGTATATACAGCCATTTCCAGAAATGACCGAAATGCATTTTTAGTCATATACTATTCTAAGATCAATAATAATTATTTATACTATTATTATTATTTTATTTTTTATTTTTTATTTATTTATTTATTTATTTTTTATTTGATCGTCATTCACTTTGCAAAAACTTTATTCAGGCATGTTTCTCTCGAGCGTAATGACTTTCCATATCAGGTCACGTGTCATTCCCTAGAGTATCAATTTTTTGTTTAGCGTTTTCACATGACAAGATACGTGAATATGAATGCAGCTTAAATAAATAATATTTAATTCTTAAGAGAATGACACCTGGCTCGAAATGGGAAAGCATTTCCACTGAAATAAAAAACTATATATTACCGCATTTAGAAAATGATTCTCATAATCATAATCTATACATACTGCTTTTAAAAATCTACAGAATGAATACAACATCAGACACAAGGGAATTGAGCATGGCTGATATGCCTGGCTCGCATCCGTTTCCAGTTGCTACTGAACCAACTGACAGCAGACAGCCAGTCGACCCATTAGATGACGATTCTTCAAGGCCAGCTGTTGATGATCAGCATCAGTCAATCGAATTCCCACAGGATGCAATCAATGTCACAGTTAACCAAGACCCAGCGTATTACCAAGATCTTGTCCTGCCACATATGACATTGTCACAAGGTGCGTCATCAATGCCAGATTACCAGCCACTCGAACAAGCACAGCCAAAACTAGTTACCTCAATTAACGAAGCTTCAAAACCATACCAGCCCTTAAAAGTGGAAAATCTCCCATCCTCCGAATACCAAGAGCTTATCATATGAACAAGAGCAAATGGATAAAAAAATAACAAAACAATAACAATAACATTTATTTCTTTAATTTTGACCTCTTGAATAATAAATAATTAGAAAAATGTACAATATAGGAGGAGGTCAACACATTAGAGCTAGGATCCAAATTAAGTGTGCCCATTACTGATTATGAGAGTTTTTATATACATAATGCATTTACATATATATATAATCAAAAAGATAAAAAATGAATTATGATGAAGCGACCAAAAATTTGTTTTAAGAAAAAAGTCACAAGGAAAATCACTTTACCAATATACCCCCTGCAGCACGTTAGAATGCAGCACAATTTGGAAGACAAAACAATAGGTTCCAATCCTAAGAAGATTGAAATTATTTTGCTTTGTCCTCCAAGTTGAGCTGCTTTGACGTCACATGAAAGGGGTCTATACATGGAGAGAAAATAATAGTATACTTAAAAAGGAGAACAGGTGCCACTTTAGACCCATTCTTTAACCACTCCTGCTACATATAACTGAAACAAATGGAATTACCAAACACAAATGTTATGCAGCTTTTTTTGTGGAAATATAACCTAATTCTTATGCACTGAGAAACGGCATTATATAGCATTAGATTAAAAAAGAAATAGAGAGACGGAGAGAGAGAAAAAGAGAGAAGCGTATTTTGTTGGTAGGATGAGGGGGTGAAAGGAAGAAAACACATGCAATCTCCGTTTACAAGTGGAAACAGCGTTTTTCATTTTCATTTTCATACTAATATTTGAAAATTTCACCGACAAACAAAGATGCGCTTCAGAATAGTGCTAATGAGCTGCTTATTTTTTTATTTTATTTTTTTTCATTTTCCCTTATTTTGCTTTTACTTATTTAAACTAATCTCAAGCAAAAAACATGATCCAGTCTTAATATTTATTTTAATATTATGGCTTACAAACTTGCGTTACATTTCTATTTTAAGTGAACAAAAGGTCAGCAGCAAACGTATAAAACATAACATGTTTATTCATTAGTAATTTTCTTGTTCAACATTGCGGTGGTTTTGAAGGTATTTTATTGCTGATTTCTTAAATTGTTCTCACAAAATGGTGGCTAGAAATGTTTTTTCGCAGAATTGATTTGATTTCATATACGATATGATGGAAGGCAAATTTTCAATAATATCTTTGCCAAGGCTTGTTATTTTCTTAGTATCAGTATTATTTCCTGTTGTAGGTAAGTTGGTATTCCTCGATGTAAAGAAGCACGCGAAATTCATATGTGAAACTCAGTTCGTACAACACCGCAGAATTACTTAAGGCTTGCTTTTTCTTGGATAGAGAGAGATACAATATTGTTTTGTAGTTAATGGAACAATCCCGGTGGTAAATCATGCGAATTTTTTAAAGTAAATATAAAATTCCTTGACCTTACGGGGTCTTAGAGGAATGTGAAAGTGCAGGGGAGGGGAGGGGAGGGGAGGGGAGAGAAATTGGAAACAGAGCACATCGAATTTCTGTACGAGATAGAGGCCTTGCACCATCACGTGATGGCAGCCATAACAGTAAGCACAACAATAAAGTATTTTGCTCCTGAGAAACTGAATTCTTTCTCATGTAAAACAGATTAGACCAGATTCAATTTTCGGTCTCCTAGCATGGCTGCCATCACGTGATAGTGCAAGCGAAGTGTATAGCGAAGTCCACAAGTTTTGATGTTTTTTGATGTCGTTACGTTGTTGTTTCTTCAAACAACAATGCATACGCAATACGAAAAATCAAATGTTGACAAAAATCACTGAGCATTACTCCGTTACAAGAATACACGTTATTAGCAGTAAATGATCGACGCAGCGTTACGTTTTGCTGTCTCTATGAATCTGATAGAAAATAAGTGGCTTTACTCTTCTTTACTAGATTCAGCAGTTCGTTTCACTCATCATCCTCCCAGTGTGCTGTACGTACAAACAGGAAAAACTGCCAGGTTCGTGTGGAACTACACAGTTGATAACAAGAACACGGAGTTTAGTCTAGATTCACCACGATGGGACTTCTACGTTTCAAGCAACACTAAGTCAACTATTGCTACGGAATCTAATTCTGGGAGTGGATGGCAATGGGTTATCAGTAAAGAATGTCCTACAAGATTATTAAACCCTACTGTTCGAGTCAGTAAAGAGTCCACTGCTACTTTGGTCATCTCTAATGTCACCACTGCCGATAATGGTGGATATGAATGTGTTTTGGTGTTATTAAGAGAGTCACCAAAACGAAGTAGAGCACAACTCATCGTTACAGGTATTAATTATTAATATATTTAGGAAAACGTGACTGTAATTTCATTATTAATAAAATTAATAGCCTTTCAGTTGCTACGTCCCCCCTTTTATAATTCCTGCTCAGCATGAGTGGATTCAAAGAGAGATTGCAGGCTGCCCGTGTTCTTTCTCTTGTAGCTTGGGGTTAGTTGGTTGGTTTAAGCATTAAATATAGGCCACTTTATAGAAAACAGCAAGGGACTTTTGAATTTTAATATAATTAGCAAAACGATCATCTGATAATTAAAAGCATCTCAAGATAAGTAAGTCTGGCAATTGAGAACATGACTGAACGAAAAAGAAAAATAATTATTGGCTTTCAAACGTGTCAAATATTTACAAAGAATGTATGTTACAGGGGAAAAGCGTCCCTACTAACCATACACTCATTGTTAATTCTTGACGTTTTTAAAAGCTTGTGACTCTGATTCTTTTTAACGAAACATGTTCAAATTCACCATCCCAGTTTGCAGTTGCAAACAAATAGCAATACATGGTAAGGTCAAATCTAAAACAGATGCGTATGCGATGCGTTCCTAGCTAACAGCAATAACTTGGTCAGCCACCGCACACTAAAGAGACACTGGAAATATTTGTAGTGTTCGTTTTTGCTCACTACTGTTGTACTCTTAAAGTTCGTCCTCAGTTTCAAACCAAACCAACTGTAACAAAAAAAATAGCAGAAGGACAGGAATTGAGTGTGCTTTGTACTGCCATTGGTCCACCGACACCTAACATCACATGGGTACAGATGGTAGGTCACGTGACCAAAAGTACAGGAACAGGAAGTGCTACACTGAGGATATCAACCATTAGAAGAGATCAGAATGGGACGTACGAGTGTCAGGCCAGGAACAACCCAAATGAGAGACCAGTCACTGCACAGACTGTTGTGACTGTCTATTGTAAGTTAAAAAAGGGCATGCCAATGTTTCTGGTGTTATTGTTTTTATTGCGGTTATTTTTTTTATTGTTGTTGTTGATAATGCAGTTGTTGCTGCTGATTTTGTTGCTTTTGTTGTTGTGCTTGTAATGTTGATTGGTTGTGATTGTGTTGTACAATTTGCACATTTTTATATTTATATTTATTATTTGTCTTGTAGTTAAACCCGCTATTGATAAGCCTCAGTCAACTTTGAAATCTAAATCATGGAATGGCAACATTATTCATCTTAGTTGCTTTGCAACTGGTTTACCAGCGCCACCGATATCATGGTACAAACCAACAAATCAGCAGATTACTACAGGTGTCAACATTGTACCCGGGGGTAGTGAGGTAACAGTACTGACAACTGCTGACCAAGGGGACTATGGACAGTACAAGTGTCGAGCAACAAACCATCTGGGAAGTGATGAACACGTCATCAATGTTACTCAGCTGTGTAAGTTTACTGAAAATAATTAGCACAAATGATGAATTTCTTGAAAAATCATATGCAAATTAGTTTCCAATTATTCCTTTACCGTTCTTTCCAGTTCAACTGTAATACTGTATTTTTTATGAAGTCCCTCCAGGTAATGTGACTATAATATTTACCAAGGTTGAAGCATCTTCAATAGCTGTGAGATGGACCAAACCTGCTGACAATGGTGGATTTGCTGTCACTGGTTACTTACTGGAAGTCAGTACCAAGCCCCCAGTGGTCACAATGAACACCCATACTGTTATAACAGGACTGAAAGCAAACACACTCTACACGATGAACGTTTATGCTCGCAATGCTATTGGTTATGGAGTGGTGTCTTCCAAAGTTATCAGAACAAAGAAAATAGGTAAATATGACAATAGGATGACAAAGTATGCTAGCCCTGAACTTTTCTCACTAAAACTTGGACAGCGTGCTGAAAGGCACGCATGCGCAAACGTTTTTCTCTAGTGTCTATAACAATAGGATGACAAAGTATGCTAGCCCTGAACTTTACGTTAATATAACGTTTAATACAATCTGAATTTTCTTCATGCAATTATTTAGCAGTTATTCGCCGAAGGCGAAGTGATTATCGATGAATATTTACCGAGCGGCGAGTCTTCGAGCTGCGAGGTAAATATTCATCGATAATCACTGAGCCTGAGGTGAATAATTGTTTTAGTATAAATAAAAAGGTGATTATTTCAAAAAAGAAAGAAGGAAACAACATTGAAAGTGAAAATATTTTATTTTTTAAAAGCGCGCGATTTTGCTGACAGCCATTTTGTCCGAAAAGGTGATTATCGGCTGATAATCCGAGATAGAAAACCAATCAGAGCGCGCGATTTTGTATAATCACCTTTGTATTTTTACTAAATTACATTACATAAGCTTTATGTAATATGTAGTAATGCATGATATGCTGAAAAAAGTATTGCGCATAAAAAAAACTAATCGGATAGAGATTTCGTCTGACGAAATTATTAGAAACTTATTATAATTAATATTTCATTACAATTTATCAATGAGTATTCTTTTAGCGCCAAACTCTCCCCAATTCGACTCAGTTTCGATTCCAACTCGGTAGCTTATGTGAGTGTAGTTGCTTGTTGGATTTCTCTTGTGCTTGAGGTTTTTTCTGGGTCTTCCGATTTTCCTTCCTGCGCTCAAGAATCAACTCCAAAATTTCAATTGTATACAGCGGATATCGAGAACTTGGAATTCACTGTGTGAATATGCCATTACCACATTTATATAGATATTCTTTCCTTTGATTACCCCTAAATTAGCAATACATTACCTCATTAGATTGTAAAAAGTATCTTTAATTAAGTTTCACATTACAACGATTTATTCAACGGCGCAATCGTAGTATAGTAACATCATGAAATGCTGTATCATGCTTTGATGGCCCTAATTTCCAGTTGTCATGTTTTGTAAGGTAGACCAGCAGCCCCAGAGCTGTTGGTAGCTCTGCTCGAAGCTACAGGGTCCAAACTCTCGGTTGTTTTGAGATGGGAAAAACCGGCTGACAATGAAGGCAACATAACCAGGTTCACAATCTACGTGAAGGAGGTGGCAAGGAAAGCTGAGTGGACAAAATATGACGTCACTGATTCAAAATTACTGGAGTATAGGATAACAAAGAGCATTGCTTATGGGAAAACATACATGTTTATGGTGACTGCATGGAATAAATATGGGGAAAGTGTGAAGGATGAAGAAAGCGCCAAGACTGTAAATACTACAGCAACCAAAGCAGCTTCTACAAGTGGTTCGTATATAAAATAAAACATTAAATGATTAAAATAATATACAAAAAGTTTGAGTTATTTTGAAGATATTGATAATTCTGAAATTCGTATTTATCATTTTTTTATTATTTCCCGTTTACTTTCGCTCTCTCTCTCTCTCTCTCTCTCTCTCTCTCTCTCTCTCTCTCTCTCTCTCTCTTTCTTTCTTTCTTTCTACCTTTTTTTCTTTCGTTAGAAATTAAGACCTGCGCATGCACAGAAAAAGGATCAAACTACTGTAAGTATAAAATAGGGGTTAGCTAGAAATACATATAGTATGCATACGCAATATACGAAAATTAGTGGCAGTCATAACTTACAGTCAAAACAAATAGAAGCAAAAAAATCAAACAAACAAAATAAACAACATCCTTAAAGCAAGGAATCAAAAAATCATTTTAACTCTATTCAGTTATTTTATTCCCTCTCTTTTTTACCAGGTTCTGCAGTTTTGGGAGTCATTATTGCCATTCTTGTTCTCTCTCTTGTTTTTAATGCACTACAATTTCTGTTCCTAAAAAGAAAACTGCAACTGAGAGGTAAGTTTTCTTTGACATCCATCCTTCACAGTAGTTGGTTTGGTGAAGTATACGTAACTACTAGCATTTACAAACATGATGTTGCATATGCTGGAGTCTTATCAAGATCGCACGTGTAATATTCGTTTGTCCAACGTATTACATATCACATTTTTTCTCAACCTTTTTTAGGTAGAAAAGAAAGTCAGGCCCAAAACAGGTACCATTGCATAAAACCAATCGTTTGAAAATACGCATCATTATTGGGTTGGTTATATATTGTTGGTTGCTGTTTACGACAATGGGGATTCATAAAAGAAATGGATTTTTTTAAATGTATAAGTTTGTTTTATGTTTTATGTTTTCCTACTTAAACATATTTAATCAATTATTGTTCCATTATATTAAGCAAAACGATGACGAAAACTGCTCCTGGGGAAAGCTATGAGATAAACGTAAGTCATGTTTTACAGTAAATTTGTTTGTTATCGAAGTGTGTTGAAGCAATTGAATATTTCATTTCTACCTTTTAGAATGACCTTGGATTTGACGACAATACAGCATCAACGGTAACTGCATCGCATGGACAACAGCCTGTCCAAACTGGACCAGAATATGAAGCCATACAACGAGCAAATCCTAACAAGGCCATCTCTTCTGATGATAGGAGTAATTATCAGGACCTCAATCTTTCGCCCAACAAGTCTATTCAAGGGACACATGGACCAGTGTACGAACCACTTCGTACACGATCTGTGGAACCCAGTATGCAGCATAACGATAACGAGCAACACCCATATGAGCCTCTGAGTATTAGGAACCAAAACCCTACTTATCAGTCCCTGCAGGGTAATAGTATGGAGTCTGCCATATAACGATGAGCACACGAATAAGAGTTAAGAATTCACTGGCCTTGAATGATATAACCATAGTAAACATATTGTCTGTTAAAGCATAATCATTTGACGTAATAAACAATGCAAAGAGCAAAAATTCAAAAACCAAAATAGACTATAAATAAATAAATAAATAAATAAATAAAAACTATGTATACATTTTAGCTAGAGGTCTCTCTTAATTATAGCCAACAGCAGCGAGTAGCCATTTCTAATTAAACATTTCCCCTTTCACTTCGGCGTCGGGACTTCAACAAAACCTCCCTCGGCTTTCAGGGACATTTAATCACTAATCACCCTCAAGTCATGCTATTACTTATAATAACTACGGATGATACTGGGATATACATGTGCCGGTTACTATCACGAGCTTCCAACCCTATCACAAGTTCAGTTCAACTTATCGTATCAGGTATCGTTTTTAGCATGTATTAGCTAACTCCTAATTTTTTGACCATTATGTAGTGCAAATATCCTTCTGATATGAATGGGTTTTTTTTTTGTTTTTTTTTTTTGCTATTGAAAAAAAAAATGTTTTTATATACACAAATGCATTTAGATATATATAATCAAAAGGATGACAATTTTTTTATGATGAAGCGACCAGAAAGTTGGTTTAAGAAAAAGGTCACAAGGAAAATCACTTTACCAATAGCCCCCCTGCAGCAAGTTGGAATGCAGCTCAATTTAGAGACAAAACAATAGCTTTTAGTTTTCAGGAGATCGAAATTATTTTGTTTTGTCCTCCAAATTGATCTGAGCTGCTTTAACGTCACGTGAAAGGGGTCTATACATGCAGAGAAAATGATAGTATACAGGTGTCTTTTTAGGTACATTCCTAAACCACTCCTGCTACATAATGTATAACTGAAACTAATGGAATTAACAAACACAAATGCTATGCAGCTTCTATTTTTGTGGGAAAATAAACCTAATTCTTATGCACTGAGAAACGACAGTTTATATCATGAGTTACAAAGAGATATAGAGAGAGAGACAAAGAGAAAGAGGGAAAAGCGAGAGAAAGAGCGCGAAAGAGAGAGAGAGAGAGAGAGAGAGAGACAGAGAGAGACAGAGAGACTGAGACAGAGAGACAGACAGACAGACAGACAGACAGACAGACAGACAGACAGACAGACAGACAGAGACAGAGACAGACAGAGAGAGATAGAGAGAGAGACAGAGAGAGAGACAGAGAGAAGTTGATTGTGTGCTGAGGAGGAGGTAGCGAAAGTGAGTAAAAGAAAACGCGCAAACTAGTCCGTTTACCATCGGAAACAGCCTTTTTCATTTTCATACTTTTAATAGGTTTACATAGATTAATTTTCATTTTCATATTCTTGATCTATTTAAAAATGTCACCGACTAACAAATATGCGCTTTAGCGTGCTATTAAGTTGTTTATTTTATTTTCACTTCTTTTTTTCCTGATCTCGAGGGAGCCACATGACCCAGTCCTAATAATTGTTTTAATATCATGGCTTACAAACTTGCGTTACATTTTCTATAATAAGTGAACAAAAGGTCAGCAGCAAACATGTAAAACATAACATGTTTATTCATCAGTACTTTTCTTGTTCTTCATCAGTAATTTTCTTGTTCAACATTGCGGCGGTTTTGAAGGTATTTTATCGCTGATTTTCTTTAATTGCTCCCACAAAATGATGGTCAGGAAAGTTTTTTTTCAAGAATTCTATATACGATATGATTGAGGGCAAATTTCCAAGGATTTCTTTGCCAAGGCTTGTTATTTTCTTTGTATTAGTAATACTTCCTGTGGTAGGTAAGTTGGTATTCCTCGATTTAAAGAAGCACACAATTTGTATTATCATGAGACAGTCTGCACACTGAACGCTGCAGAATCACTTAAGGCTTGCTGTTTCTTGAAGAGTTAGATCTAATAGTGTAATGTAGTTAGTGGAACAATCCCGGTGGTAAATCATGCGAAATGTTTATAAAGTAAATATAAGATTCCTCGACCTGGGGGGTCTTAGAGAAATTTGAGATTGCAAGGGAAGGGAGAGAAAGAACGGACAGAACACATCGATCGCCCTATGTAAGGGAATGCGGAATCCGGAATTCACGAAAAAAGTGACTTTGGAATCCAAAATCCAGGTTAAATTAGAATCTGGAATCCGGCACATGGAATCCGGAATCCCGCATCATCCACATTCCCTTACATGGGGCGACATCGAGTTTCAGTACCAGGGGTGCCACATTCAGTAACCAAGTAAAACCCATTTTGATGTTTTTTGTGTTGTTGCTGTCGTTGTTTCTTCAAGATCAAATTATATTATCCCTTTAACAGTTCATTGAAAATAAGAAGAAGAAGAAATCAAATGTTCCGAATGTTTGCGAAACTCACTGAGCATTACACCTTCACAAAGATAGACATTATTGGCAGGATATTACGTAGCGTTACTTTTCACTATCTCTATGATTCTTATAGAAAACATGTGGCTGTACTCTTCTTTACTAGATTCAGCATTTCGTTTCACTCATCATCCTCCTAGTGTGTTGTACGTACAAACAGGAAAAACTGCCAGGTTCGTGTGGAACTACACAGTTAATGACAAGAATATGGAGTTTGGTCTCAATTCACCAGTATGGGGTTTTTACGGTTCCAATAAAAGAAGAGCAATTATTGGTAATGATGATGGTCTAAATGGATGGAAATGGGCTATCCATACCAATACCTGTCCCCCCAGGTTATTAAACCCTACTGTTCGAGTAAGTAAAGAATCCACTGCTACTCTGGTCATCGCTAATGTCACCACTGCTGATAATGGGGAATATGAATGCTTGATTGTGCTGACAACAGCCTCGCCGATATCAAGTAAAGTGCGGTTAACAGTCACAGGTTAGAAATTTATTTCTTGTCTCTCGAATTTGTATGTATTAAACTATACGTCTGTACCTTCGAATTTCTCAAAATTCTCATTTGCATTCTGAGATTGATTGACTTTCCAGCTATCTTGACCTTTCCATTGGATCACCTTCTAGATCAGGCAATTTAATTTTGAAAAAGGGGTCCCGCAGCGTCAAAATTAATCATCGCAAGGCCGAAAAATGATTGGATAATATTAGCATGTTCGTTGCGTCTTCTTCTTTCGCAGCTCAAACATTTTTATGGTTTATTTATTCGTTTACAGTTCGTCCTCAGTTCAATCCCCAGCCACCATTAAGAAAAAGTATAAGAGAAGGTCAGGATTTGAGAGCGTATTGTATTGCTATTGGTCCACCAACACCTAACATCACGTGGGTGCAGATAAGAGGTCACGTGATCAAGAGTACAGGAACAGGAAGTGCTACACTGAGGATACCAAACATTAGAAGAGATCAGAATGGGACGTACGAGTGTCAGGCCAGGAACAACCCAAATGAGACTCCAGTCACTGCGCAAACTATTGTGATTGTATATTGTAAGTATCAAACAGAACAATTATTTTGTTACTTTTGTTGTTGCTCTTTTTTTAGCTTCTCCCTTCTTCTCCTCCTCTTCTACAACTTGTAGGTCTTCAGCTACTCTTACAACTATAGCCACTGTAATAATTAGATCTTAAGCATTCATTATAGTATGGATGCATACACTGATGCTACGTTCGTGTAGCCATTCCGCACGCTCAAACGCATGTTAATAAAACTGATACAACCTCTCCCTTTCCTTCTTTGACTGTATTCTGTGGTTGTTGCTTTGGGCTGTCTTTTCTTGTCCAATAGTAAGTAAAAGTTAATATATTTTATACATCGCAGATCCTCCAAATATCACTACTGCTTTTGATACGAAGACAGTCGTACAAGGTGATGAGATCTTGCTCAGTTGTACAGCAGATGGTTCTCCACTACCATCCATATCATGGACAAAGGCTGATGGTGTCATCAAAGCTGGTCATACAGTAGCTGCTGGAACACTACGAATACCAGATGCTATCAAAACAGATGCTGGCAAATACATATGTACAGCAAAGAACACCTATGACAGCAGCGAACACACTGACAGTACAACTGCAACTGTGATAGTCAAATGTAAGTAGCCATAACGTTGTATCTAAATTGATCATGACGTTTTGTTGCAAGTAATCATACTTCAAATTATGAACTAAAAAAAACAATATTTTAATACAACATTTCTTTATTAGACCAGCCCTCCATCAGGCTTGGAACGTTAAAAAATCAGACAACCAATGAGAGTGACTCGCTGAATATAACGTGTGATGCAGATGGTTACCCACAACCCATTATCAAATGGAAGACACCAACATTATCTGTCCACACTGGGAATGTCTACAACATCCCGTCAGTCAGCAGATCACATGCAGGGACATACACGTGTACCGCTAGTAACGGGATAGGAAGAGAAGCAAGGGCCACTATACAAGTTACTGTGCATTGTAAGAAAAATAACAGTGCATTATGCATTTATTTATGTCTTATAGTGAAGCGCTCATGCATATTAATGTATTTGATTGATTAGTTCAACCCGTTATTGATGAGAGTCAGTCGCCTTCACAAACTAGTTCATGGAATGGCAAAAGTATTCGCCTCGGTTGCTTTGCAACTGGTTTACCTGCACCACGGATATCATGGTACAAACCAACAAATCAGCAGATCACTACAGGTGTCAACATTGTACCCGGGGGTAGTGAGGTAACAGTACTGACAACTACTGACCAAGGGGACTATGGACAGTACAAGTGTCGAGCAACAAACATCCTGGGAAGTGATGATCACGTCATCAATGTCACCCAACTGTGTAAGAATAAATTTAATTTTCTCATGCATGTAAAGCTATTTGTCAGCTATTGTGCCAACTAAGGGCTCGAATACAAAAAAAAACTTCGGGGAAATAAATAAGTACATATATTTTTTTCTATACAGCTTTGTGTTGTTGTTAATGTTATCTTCGTCAGTTCCTCCAGGTCCTGTTTCTATAACGATAACCAATATTGATGCATCATCCATAACTGTCAGATGGACCAAACCTAATGACGATGGTGGACGCAATGTCACTGGTTACTTACTGGAAACTGATTCACATATATTTGTAAAGACGATTAACACATATACTGTACTAACAGGCTTAAAGAGGGATAGTCAGTATACGGTTAAAGTATATGCTAAGAATAATATTGGTTATGGAGTGTCATCTACCAAGGTTATCACTACCAAGAAAATCGGTAAATACTAAAAGACCAATCATTTGACAAATCATCCAACATCAACTACGTTACATGGAATAGCCCATATAAATTAACGTTCGCAAAAGCAAGTAATACTAGTACATAAAAGGTCTATACTATGTCTATACTATGTAGAGTTCATAGCTAGTGGTTTTGTAAATACTAACTATGTTGCTGCAACTAAATTCAGGCAGGCCACAAATCCCAGACCTGTTGACAGCCCTGCTCCTAGAAGCGGGATCCAAAATGCAAGTTCTTCTAAGGTGGACAAAGCCCGATGATAACGGAGGAAAGATATCACGTTACACTATCTACACGAAAGAAGTAAAAGAGCAATCAGACTGGACAAAAGTAGAGGATATCATCGATCCACTTCGACTGGAATACATCTTACAAAAGATAATTGAATACGGAAAGACTTACAAGTTTATAGTTACTGCGCGGAATACGTATGGAGAAAGTATAAAGGAGGAACGTTATGCTAAGACTGTAAATACTACAGGAGATAAGACTTCATATGTCAGTGGTATGTACCTGGTAGAAAATAATATGCAAAATTTAGTACGCTGCCTGGGCGTGGTCAAGTTACGTGTAAGATTTAAGAAATCTTAGACAATGCGATGACTTAAACAGTGTACATAATGTACGTTATTTGAAAAAAAAAATCCTTGGAAGGGAGGGGAGGGACTCAACATCAAATCTCTGATTGGTTGAATGGGGTAACGAGGCCGGACAACCGCTCTCACCGATTGCTATGTGGGGAATCAACGACCAGTGAAACTTTGTTTTCTTGTCATTTTGTCAGTAAAAATTCCATTTGTTTTGAATAAATCAAGGATCTAACTCAAATGAAAATAATTTTCTAGGTAAATCATTTAACAGCTGTACAGAGGGAGATTCGAAATACAGTAAGTCCTGAAAATGATACCAATATGAGAAATAATTATATAGTACAGCTTCTGTTAAAGGAAAGAAATGAAGAAAAAAAATCCAAGAATAGAGGCAAATTAAATAAAAAAAAGAGAAAATATTTTTGTACGCGTACCATCACTTACCTAATACTAACGATGAATTTAACATGTTTATTGAATATTTGTTCCTTGATATTTATATATTATTTGCTCTTATTAGTCACTACTGTTCTTGGAGTCATTATCGCAATTCTTGTTCTTTCTCTTGGTTTAAATTTAATTCAATGTCTGTGGTCAAGGAGAAAAGAGAAATTAAATTGTAAGTTTGCTCTAGTGATAGGAACAATACTTGTCATCTTATAGTATGTTTTAATAGTATCTAATAATAATAGTAGTTAATAGTATCATGTTTTAAGAGTGCAATTATTGATTGAGTTTTCTTTCCTTCTCCTTCTTCTCCTTCTCCTTCTCCTTCTCCTTCTCCTTCTCCTTCTCCTTCTCCTTCTCCTTCTTCTCCTTCTCCTTCTCCTTCTCCTTCTCCTTGTTCTTCTTCTCCTTCTCCTTGTTCTCCTTCTCCTTCTCCTTGTTCTCCTTCACCTTCTCCTGGATGCTTCTCAGTTTTCACTTGCTATAATTTGGTCATTAACATTACATTTTTTACCATTTCAGCTAAAAAACAAAACCCGCCCAATCAAATAAGGTAAACTGATAAGAAACTGATAGACAAGTACATATAACTGTTTTCATAAACATCTCTTTTGCTCCTCTATTTCTCTATTTTCAGATCAAAAACAAATAAAGCTGCTACTGGGGAGATCTACGATGTAAGTGAGATCTTAAGCTTATCATCTGTGTGCATTTATTTCATTATTTTAAAACTTTTTTCTTCTTTTTTTATATAAGAACGATCTTGAAATGGATGAGAGGGTGGTATCCGCTGTTACAGCATCATTACCACAGCTACGTAGCAATACTGGACCAGAATACGAAACCATAAAAGAGCACGCAAATCCTCAAGAAGCCTTTACAGTCAATCCTCCAAAGCATTATGAGGACCTCAATCTTGCACCAAATACCTCTGAAGAAGCAGTCAGTGGACCATTGTATGAGCCACTTCGCGAAAGACCTTTGGAATCTACAGTCCATTCTGATGATCATGACAGCCATTCGTATCAACCCCTTACTCTTGGGAACCAAACCTCTTATTATCACTCCCTCAACACTAAAAAAGATTATGTCATCTAAGAACTAGACTACGATCAAGAAGTCCTTCAGTCATTCATAGGTAGCCCAGTAAATATATCCATTGTGTTGTTTTCCTTTGCTATAAGTATAGTTGAAAATACGACCACAACAAAAATCAACAAACAACATCCAATAAATAACTGTAAATGTAAGATGTGAACATTAATGACTTTTGATGGTATTTTCATGGTTCTATTTTAAAATAGATAAATGACGTTTTGCTTTAATATTCAAATGATATATCAAAATTCAATGATATTTCAAAACACTGACTCTTTGCTTCAGTAACAGTACTTATATCTGCCCCAATACCGAAATGAATTTTTGATCAGATATATAAAATAACTATAGCTGCAACAGAATATTTCACTTTTCTTCTGAAGTTGTACTAGATGTTGCTTTTCTGGTAAACTGTATCACATAACAAAAATAAATATAATATAATATACAACTAGAAAAGTGATCCAAGAAATAGTACAAGAAAAGGAGAATATGTAGAAGAGGAAACTTTAGGAAAAAAAATATTCTGTGTTAACTGTCTTGATCCTTTCAATCGTATAATCATGTTTGCGTTACCAGTAATCTACATGAAGTGATCCAGCATAAAAGGTCAACGACAGCCATTATTAATCATCAGCATTAATAACTTGTCTCTGAAGCAGCTTGCCTCGCTGCTAACTGCGTCTTCTGGACGTTTTTGATATTCCAATAATTCAAGAAGCCTCCGCACTATACTTGTAGGGTTTTTATGAAACGTTTCCAAATGGGAATCACTGCCATTCATTTCCTTTATGTTGCAAATGTGTTTATTTTACATCCTCCTGTAGGTAAGTCATGTATTTTTAATCTGATGACCGAGTTCCTTTAAATTATGAAATAATTGATAATTTGAGAATTAGCTCAATTCAAGAAATGCCAATCTTGCTGTCGCCTTTTGTCACTATCAATCATTTATGAATATTTAATTATTCGTTCAAAAAAATTCAAGTTAAACGAGTCACTACATGCTTGCTACTGAATGTTGTTTTTAAAAATAATAAATTATTTGGAGCAACACGTTAATTGACAAGTGCTTTGCGATGCCCGTGCCAATATATTTTAGGTGAGATTGTTTGATGTTCGCATCGCTTAAACCAAGCCACATTAAGTTTCCATATTAATTTGCATGATTGTGTGACTGATCCGAACTTGATAAGCTGCCTGATAAACATGTAAACATAATGCAGTGGTCTATTGACGGCTATTGAGAAAACAGACAACGCGCGCGTGTGCGTGCGCTGTGTGCAGTCATAAAAACATGCGGGGCTTGGTAGAACACGAGAGAGTGTTATGAAAAGGACAAAGCGTGAATTTCTCGTGTTTTTAAAATATTGCTTAGGCTATTATTTTCTTATTTTTGTGTGTTTTCAGCTTACGGCAATGTATCTAGCTGTTTCTCCAAGGTTCCTCCAAGTGTCATTTACGTACAGACCGGTAAAACAGCTAGGTTTGAGTGGGAGATACAAAGCAGTCTATATAGCCAAAGGGATTCACGGTTTGGTACTTATTCGCCAACATGGTACGTTAAAAGTGCTAGTGTTTCTACAACACAAATCGCTTATGATTGGAAAAGAGCTAACCCACCCTGGAAATGGACAATTCCATCAGACTGTCCTGGTAGATATCTGAATCCTACTCGAGTGAGTAAACAGTCAACAGCAAATTTAGTCATCTCTAACATAACGTTGGAAGACGATGGAACATATCAGTGCACTCTAGCCTTAAGAAATCCGGTAGCGTTTTTACCTTCAAGCGCAAGACTCATCGTTACAGGTAATAAATACTGTAAAATGACAAAATTAATATCATTATCAGATACGCTTGGGCTTTAGATGCCCCCGCCTTAGCGCAAAGTTGTGTGGTGTGTGGTGTGTGGTGTGTGGTGTGTGGTGTGTGGTGTGTGGTGTGTGGTGTGTGGTGTGTGGTGTGTGGTGTGTGGTGTGTGGTGTGTGGTGTGTGGTGTGTGGTGTGTGGTGTGTGGTGTGTGGTGTGTGGTGTGTGGTGTGTGGTGTGTGGTGTGTGGTGTGTGGTGTGTGGTGTGTGGTGTGTGGTGTGTGGTGTGTGGTGTGTGGTGTGTGGTGTGTGGTGTGTGGTGTGTGGTGTGTGGTGTGTGGTGTGTGGTGTGTGGTGTGTGGTGTGTGGTGTGTGGTGTGTGGTGTGTGGTGTGTGGTGTGTGGTGTGTGGTGTGTGGTGTGTGGTGTGTGGTGTGTGGTGTGTGGTGTGTGGTGTGTGGTGTGTGGTGTGTGGTGTGTGGTGTGTGGTGTGTGGTGTGTGGTGTGTGGTGTGTGGTGTGTGGTGTGTGGTGTGTGGTGTGTGGTGTGTGGTGTGTGTGTCATTTTGTTTGTTAAGTTTCGGTTAAGTTTCGTTTGGAAACTGAAGACAGACAGACAAATAGATAGACAGATAGACAGACAGACAGACAGACATACGGTCAGACAGACAGACAGACAGAGCTGCTACAAGAACAAAATAATAAATATATATTGCCAGCTCCAAAGGGAAACCTGTTTGTTTTATTTGTGATACTATAAAAGCTGCACAAATAATATATCTCGAGAAACATCATCTCATCTCATCGCCCTATTAAAAGGCTATGTAAGTGGGTGAAACATTATTACTTATATTTCAAGAAAAAATGGATGGATAAAAGAGGGGCTGGTAATGTTGACTGACTTGTGGTAAAAGATGTTTCTGATCCTACAAGCTAGCAACCTCCAAAGTAGGCAAGTAACGCAAAACTGATCAGAAAGCCAGTTATCAATCGCCGGCGTGATATAGGAGCTAATACTAGTAAGAGCTATCTCTTAATAATACTGCGTTACTTATGAACCACTTCTCAGTTTCTCCTCAGTTCAACCTGCAACTGCCTCCCCGGAGGATCATAGTAGAGGGCCAGGATTTGAGTGTACCTTGTACTGCTGTTGGTCCACCAACACCTAACATCACGTGGGTACAGATGATAGGTCACGTGACCAAAAGTACAGGAACAGGAAGTGCTACACTGAGGATACCAAACATTAGAAGAGATCAGAATGGGACGTATGAGTGTCAGGCCAGGAACAACCCAAATGAGAGACCAGTCACTGCACAAACTGTGGTACTAGTATACTGTAAGTGTAAATGTACCGCGTTATGACTATAAATTAATTCATGATCTATGCTTCTTTTGTACTTTCTTTGTACTTATTTTGTATTACCATTTGCTTTGCTATATGTTTTGTATAATATATTTGGCTTATTTTGTAAAATAGAATTAATCTAAATACCATATATTTCATATCACTAGTTATTTAACACTAAACCAAATAGAAACAAATAAAGGTAAAACATTGATAATACTTCTTAAACTAAAAAGTAATATTATAGATGAACATAAAATATTCATACGTATCTTTAAATGTTTATCCATAGACCCTCCTGAAAGCAATGTATTTCCTCCAAGTCTAACAGTTGTACAAGGTAATGAGATCTTACTTAGCTGTAGAGCAGATGGTTATCCACCACCATCCATATCATGGACAAAGGCTGATGGTGTCATCAAAGCTGGTCACACAGATGCCTGGGGAACACTACGAATACCTGATGCTATCAAAACAGATGCTGGCAAATACATATGTACAGCGATGAACACATATGACAGCAGCGAACACACTGACAATGTAACTACAACTGTCATAGTGAAATGTAAGTAACCTTGATGAATTAATAAATGCCAAAACAGTGCATTGTAATAGAATTGTCATTTCATAGCGATTAAAAATACTTTAAATTATTAAGAGGGGTAGTCCGTAAATACCACCTGAGGGGTGCAGAATGAAAAAAATCGAAATCGCTCAAATTTTGTCAGAATGTAGGCCTTAGTGAATTATAACTGTTGTGTAAGTTTCACTGCGATCGGATAAATAGTTTAGGAGAACGGCACCGAAAACCGTTTTTTCTGATCACTTCCGGTTTTTTCACTCGATTTCACCACATCCCCAAAAACCCTAAAAATCACAAAATTCCTTTCGCATTCCTCGGCAAACAATTTAATTTCATGAATAAGGGATCCTAACCCTCATTTGGATGGATTTATCAAGCATTTTACTTAAAATGGGAATATTTTATCGATTTTTACATTATTTTAATTATTTTGAGCAATATTTTATACCCTATGTTGCAAGGCTTATATCTCCAATGGTACATCGATTCACATAAATTAACTACTACAGGGAGAAAGAGCAATGTTTTATCTTTACTTTCATCAAATAAAATTTTGGGGCACTTGAAAATTCGAATTTTGGCAAGACGAAATACAACTCCTATTGACCCCCAAAATAATGACAACTTGAGTCGTAAGCGGTCACGCTTTATGCGAAAGATAAATTATTTGGTCCATTAAACTGCTTCTAATAGACAAGAAACTCGATGGTATAGAAGATAAAACGTTTATTGACATTCTCAGAAAATATTAAAAGAATCCAAGTGAAATCTTCATTGTTTTAGGACAACCAAGTTGAGTCTTCTTGTTGTGTCACTCGATACTAACGATTTGCCCCTTCGATTTTCGATAATATTTGGTATACATTGTCTTTAAAAATCCTCAATCACAATATAACAACCTTACTAATACAGTATGAACAATTTGTACCTTATTACACTTGGATTTGTAGAAAATAAACTCGTTGAAGCCAGGCGCCATGCGAATAACTCAATAGTCCAACTGACTTTGCAGGATTACGTGACAAATATTACCACAGGTAGCCCGTCATCACTCCATCAGATTAACTCGTACATGGACGGCCTTGCCGTGGCATCAATTGTTTTTGGTTTCAGATGATCTTAGGCAATAAAAGTCTAAAAAAAGTTAGCTGTAATCGTTTTATAGTCATGCTTTTATTTGTTGATCTCAGAATGGTCCTAGTGTTTTATGACTTTTTTAACATGAAAAATAATTTTTATAAGTTTTTTGTTAACCGTTAGTGAAGACAAACCTAACCGTTAGCCGTTCAAATAAGCCAAAATTTTAATCGTTAGCCGCAAAACTATCCAGAAACAAGGATGGGCACTGGAAAAGGGGTGGAAATTTGTGAGTTTTGGTATAAAAAGGGGTAGGTTTTCTTCAAAGGTATATAATAGGGGTACCTTTTCAGGCAAAAAAAAGGTATAAAAGGGGTACCTTTTTGCTGAAATTTGGTATAGAAAAGGGTAAGGGGTCATGAGTCCGGGCGGAGCATCCCCGTATGAAACGACCCGAAGTGCTCCCCCCCTCCCCCCCCCCCCCCCCCCCCCCCGGGCCGTGTACTTGTATTTTCTTTGGTATACACACTCGCCCTAAAGAATCGTGTGTATACTAGAAGCAATTGTATAACTTTCATTTCAAATGGTTCTAAACCTTCATAAAACTCTTTTAACGCACTAAGTCAAACTTTTTAAAATTTTTAAGGAACTAGTTTCTTTTAAAACGTAGGAAGGCTGAGCCCCTCCAAATTCTTGAAGGGGGTGGGGCTATAGCCCCCTTCTCCGCCGCCTCTGAGTTTGTGATATATATATCTTGACAGAAGCGAGCTGGGTATCTGTTTTTAACATGGAACCGAAAATGAAACAAAATTATTTGTAAATTCTGGCACTACTGCCTTGTGTTTTCTTGGTCTCCTACAGGATGCTTGGGGAGAGGGAGAGGGGTCATAAAAAATTAAATACGACATTCAAACTAAAAGGTCCCATTCGCCCCACCCTAAACCCTCCAGTTTCGATCCTTTAAAATGAAAAATGATGTTTATGAAGCATAAATATATTTTCACAAAAACATGAAGAGTGTGGACACGGGTTACGTTCTGCGACTATGAAGCACAGTTGCATGTTTTCCGCAATGGTCTCTATCAGTATGTAAGGTGTTTTTTGTAGTGATGATATTGCAGAAGTGCCCTGAAAACATTTTATCCATGCATGTTACTGTACTGCATTTGCTTCTTCGTGCAGTCTTGCACTTTTCCAGTGCCCATCCTTGTTTCTGGATAGTTTTGCGGCTAACGATTAAAATTTTGGCTTATTTGAACGGCTAACGGTTAGGTTTGTCTTCACTAACGGTTAACAAAAAACTTATAAAAATTATTTTTCATGTTAAAAAAGTCATAAAACACTAGGACCATTCTGAGATCAACAAATAAAAGCATGACTATAAAACGATTACAGCTAACTTTTTTTTAGACTTTTATTGCCTAAGATCATCTGAAACCAAAAACAATTGATGCCACGGCAAGGCCGTCCATGTACGAGTTAATCTGATGGAGTGATGACGGGCTACCTGTGGTAATATTTGTCACGTAATCCTGCAAAGTCAGTTGGACTATTGAGTTATTCGCATGGCGCCTGGCTTCAACGAGTTTATTTTCTACAAATCCAAGTGTAATAAGGTACAAATTGTTCATACTGTATTAGTAAGGTTGTTATATTGTGATTGAGGATTTTTAAAGACAATGTATACCAAATATTATCGAAAATCGAAGGGGCAAATCGTTAGTATCGAGTGACACAACAAGAAGACTCAACTTGGTTGTCCTAAAACAATGAAGATTTCACTTGGATTCTTTTAATATTTTCTGAGAATGTCAATAAACGTTTTATCTTCTATACCATCGAGTTTCTTGTCTATTAGAAGCAGTTTAATGGACCAAATAATTTATCTTTCGCATAAAGCGTGACCGCTTACGACTCAAGTTGTCATTATTTTGGGGGTCAATAGGAGTTGTATTTCGTCTTGCCAAAATTCGAATTTTCAAGTGCCCCAAAATTTTATTTGATGAAAGTAAAGATAAAACATTGCTCTTTCTCCCTGTAGTAGTTAATTTATGTGAATCGATGTACCATTGGAGATATAAGCCTTGCAACATAGGGTATAAAATATTGCTCAAAATAATTAAAATAATGTAAAAATCGATAAAATATTCCCATTTTAAGTAAAATGCTTGATAAATCCATCCAAATGAGGGTTAGGATCCCTTATTCATGAAATTAAATTGTTTGCCGAGGAATGCGAAAGGAATTTTGTGATTTTTAGGGTTTTTGGGGATGTGGTGAAATCGAGTGAAAAAACCGGAAGTGATCAGAAAAAACGGTTTTCGGTGCCGTTCTCCTAAACTATTTATCCGATCGCAGTGAAACTTACACAGCAGTTATAATTCACTAAGGCCTACATTCTGACAAAATTTGAGCGATTTCGATTTTTTTCATTCTGCACCCCTCAGGTGGTATTTACGGACTACCCCTCTTAAGTAATAAATTCAATATTCTTAATGAATCCAACAATTCTTCATCAGACCAGCCATCAATCATGCTTGGAATGTTACAAAATCAGACAATTAACGAGAGCGACTCCCTAAGTATAAAATGTGATGCAGATGGTTACCCACCACCAACCATCAAATGGAAGACACCAACAGGATCTGTCCACACTGGGAATGTCTACAACATCCCGTCAGTCAGCAGATCACATGCAGGGATATACACGTGTACAGCTATGAATGGAATAGGAAGAGAAGCAATAGCCAGTATACAAGTAAATGTACAGTGTAAGAAGTATTCAAACGAAATTAAACGTATATTCCAAATCATTCAAACAAGTTAAACGCTACAGTGGAAGCTATTCAGGCATTATTAAAGAAAAAGTGTTGTTTTTTTACATAGACATGCCCGTTATTGATGGTTCTCAGTCTTCTTCAAAATCAACATCTTGGAATGGCAACAGTATTCGTCTTACATGTCTTGCAACTGGTTTACCTGCACCACAGATATCATGGTACAAACCAACAAATCAGCAGATCACTACAGGTGTCAACATTGTACCCAGGGGTAGTGAGGTAACAGTACTGACAACTACTGACCAAGGGGACTATGGACAGTACAAGTGTCGAGCAACAAACGTCCTGGGAAAGGATGAACACGTAATCAATGTCACTCAGCTGTGTAAGTTTAATGAAAGTTAAAAAATAGCAAAATATGAAAATACTTAAAATGGAAAATTCAATTTAAAAAAAAAACTATTCCGGCCTTTCATTTTTTTTTTCTAGTTGCCCCAGGTGCTCTTATTATAACAATAACCGAGCCTGAAGCATCATCCGTAACTTTGAGATGGACCAAACCTGCTGATGATGGTGGACTCGCAGTCACTGCTTACTTGCTGGAAGTCAGTACCAAGCCACCAGTGATCACAGTGAACAACCATACTATTATAACCGGGTTGAAAGCCAACACACTCTACAAGGTGAACGTGTTTGCTCGGAATGCTGTTGGTTATGGTGTAGTGTCTTCGAAAGTTACCAAAACAAAGAAAATAGGTGAGATGAATTGGAAAGTGGATGCAATCCTAACACGTAAATGTTTTATTGTCATTCGATAGCTTTGAACACATTGTTTTTATGCATAAGGTAAACCAGCAGTCCCAGATTTGTTGACAGCTCTGCTCAAAGCAACAGGGTCAAAACTCTCAGTTGATTTGACATGGGAAGAACCGGATAACAATGGTGGCAACATAACAAAGTATACAATCTACGTGAAGGAGGTGACAAGGAAAGCTGAGTGGACAAAATATGATGACGTGACGAACCCAAATCAACTTGTGTATAGTATAACAAAGAACATTGTTTATGGGAAAACATACATGTTTATGGTGACTGCATGGAATAAACATGGAGAAAGTGTGAAGGATGAAGAAAGTGCCAAGACTGTAAATACTACAGCAACCAAAGCAGCTTCTACAAGTGGTCTGTATGAAAAGGATATCGGCTCATTACCATAATCATATCTAAAATATAGATTGTATGGCTTTGTTTATAAGCATATGATTTTAATTAGATCAAACCGCATTTGAAGTTACAAAATCACTTTTTTTTTGTACAAACAGCAATCAAGATATCTGGCGAAGAAGGATCCAAATCAAGTAAGTAAATGTCAAAATTTGTAATCTAAAAGATCATATCTAAAAGACCCAACATTGCTTTGCTTAATGATGATATCTACTCATTCTTACAGGTTTTACAGTACTAGTGCTAGGAGTTATTATTGCCTTCCTAGTTATCTCTCTTGGTTTTAATGTGCTTCAATTTCTGTATCTCAGGAGAAGAGTGCAAATGAGCGGTAAGTTACCAGATCATTGCCCTTTAAAAATGACGGCACCTTAGATGTTCGGTTTGAGTTTAAGGTCTTGCTTGACATTTTTTTGGAATTAATCATAATTCCCTCTTTTAGGTCGAAATGAAAGTCAATCTCAAAAGAGGTATGTTCAGGTTTTAATTGGAAACAAAATTGGTAAATCATCGTATTATTGTGGTGTTATTATAGTTACTATATTTATTTGTTGACGATGAGCAAATTGACTATCGAACATATCTTTTGTTAATCTTTGATCATATTGATCATAGTTTTATTTTATTATATAAAGAGAAATGGCGTCGAAGAAAGAGGCTACTGGAGAAAGCTATGAAGTAAGTCATATTTTCCCTTTATACATTCCCGTTTATTTATTATATATATATTTTGTCTTTTTAATTTATTTTTTCTTTCTTTTCTTTTCTTATTTGAATCTTTTTTCTATCGTTCAGAATGACTTCGAAATGGAAGACAAGACAACGTCAATACCAAACGCATCACCTGTACGACAGCCTGTCCACACTGCTCCAGAATATGAAACCATTCAACAGTTAGTTGAAAATGCAAATCCAAGCGAAGCTCGCTCAACTAATGATACCAGTAATTATCAGGGACTCAATCTGTTGCCAAATACATCTATTCAAGGGACACATGGACCAGTGTACGAGCCCCTTTGTTCAAGATCTGTGGAACCCAGTATGCAGCATAATGATAATGAGCAACACCCATATGAACCTCTGAATATTAGAAACCAAAACACTACTTATCAGTCCCTGCAGGGTAATAGCAAAGAGTCTGTCATATAATGATAAGCTAGAAGTCATTAAGTTTTGACATAAAAATGTCAACAAGCGTTGGACATGCAGATTCACATTCACAATGTCACTGTGTTTCCATAAAAGTATAACTAAATATTAAGAGAACAATCCATTGTTAGTAATAATCAATAAATGAAATTACAGTGCGGGCACTCGAACTGCGAACACTTCGAGTTTTTTTAACATTTTTTCATCGTCCATTCAGAAACCATTTTTCATAACAAGGCTCGGACATTATGTTTAGTTAGCTTAACTTAGCATAATGTCAGAGCCTTGTCATGAATCTGGCTTCTGATTGGACGATTAAAAATGTCAAAACAACTTCGAGTGCCCTTACTGTAAATTAAGATTTAAAAAAAACATTAATGCATAGCTGTGTGACTGTGTACACAAGCCTGTAATGCAGATGGATATCATCAAACAACGAATTAGTTTGCTTTTTTTTATTTACAAGGAAATAATAAAACTAAGAACATGTGTCAATACCTTTTAGATTTAGCTGAATTTTGTGTAGTTAAACTTTTATGCATTTTTAGTTCACTTGGTATTCTTCAATTTTGTTTCTTTGTTTTCCGTGGGGAGTCGCTTTAAGAAAACAACTTTCAAAATTCTTCACTTCTTAAAATTTTAAATTTTTAAAGTTGTTTTCTTAAAGCGATTCCCCACGGAAAACAAAGAAACAAAATTGAAGAATACCAAATGAACTGTTTCGATTCGCCAGCAAACAAGATCCTCTAATAACTTTCTGACATAAAGATGAAAGTCAGATTTATGGTTTACAAGATGTTTTATTAAATTGGGTGAACTTACTATGAGGGAAACTAGAAGTTAACATCATATAATAAAGAAGGAAAGGAGAAAAGTGAAGAGAATGGGAAAAAAGGTTCAATAAAAAATGCAATACATTATTTTTTTGGATTACCTATGTCCATCCATTCATGCTTGTGTTACCGCTAGTCTACATAAAATAATCAAGCATAAAAGGTCGACCATAGTCGAGTATTTAGCCTCAGCATACATAACTCCTCGCTCTGAAATAACTTTATCTTCTGGGCGTTTTTTATATGAAAGTGTTTAAGTAAAACTTGCAAGCTTTCAGAACAGCTATGAGAATTTCAGAATAGTTATTTGTATTTACAGTCTAAGTATTCTTAGTTCCTTAATTTTATTTCCGCCTGGAAGTAGGTAGGTTAAATTTGTAATGATATTCTGTTATGATCAGGGTTATGTTGCATTTCCTTCCATGATACATATTTTGCTTAAATGTAAGTTTTGGATTCCCTTTCTTATTTCTTTATTCATTTTTTTAAATGTCTTATAAATCGAAAACAAAAATGTGCCCTGGGAAAGCATTCATGAATGAATGATCACTCAGTGATTCAATTTCATGTCTTGCCAAAATAATTAAGGATTACTGTTAAAATGAAAGAGGTTGATGACATTTTCAGGAGTAACATGTAAATACATAATAGTTTTGATTTCATGCTTTCGATTTGTGAGCTTAATGACACATTGTAGCTACACGAATCGGCGAAAGCAGATTATTGAATTATGTATGAGTAACACCACTAAACAGTACATGATGCTGAATCTTCAATATACCATATCATGCACGACTAATCTCAATTTCAAATCATACGTGCACGTGCAGGGGGGGGGGGGATATAGAGAGCGTAACTTTTATAGAAGAGTTATGGAAGTTTTTTTCATCCAAAGTTCTTTTCCATCGTATTATAAGTAATAAATAAGCATTCACATAAACTATCAATGCATGATTCATTACAAATATATAATTAATTACTAACAATAACTAACGAACGATATTTGAGCAACGTGTACATTTTGCATTGATTTGCAGCGTTACTGCACCCCGCAATCACAAAGGAATGTCAGACAAGATGTGGGCTTCATGTGGAACACCACAAATGGTAACAGTATCTTATCAGTGACATGGGGTTTGCTTGAAAACGATGGAGACATCACACCCCAGTTTATATACATTAGTAAGAGGACAAATGGCCCAGTTCGTAGTGCTGTTTTGGACACTACTGCTATAAGGTACAAAGGGAGAGTTAGCTGGGTCGGTGATTTGAGTACAGGACATGCTTGGTTAAGGTTAACAAACCTGACAATCCAAGATACGAAGCAGTATGCTGCAGGCATACGAGAACAAGGACAGAGTGAACCATTTTTAAATGATACATATTTTGCTTAAATGTAAGTTTTGGATTCCCTTTCTTATTTCTTTATTCATTTTTTTTTAAAATGTCTCGTAAATCGAAAACAAAAATGTGACCTTGGAAAGCATTGCATAATCAGTGATTCAATTTCATAAAATACAATTCAATTCAATTTCATAAAATACTTAAAAGTATTCGACATATATGACGGTTGCAGATAAAGTGATATTTTAAACGATATTGATATTTTAAGTGATGCTGTTAGTTATTGACTTTATTAAGTGGTTTGATTTAGAAATTAGGCAAAAAAAAGTGCATTGAAACCCTAATACTCTTGTCCATTGAAGCTCCTCCTCAGTTCAATCCACAACCACCATTAAAAAAGAACATAGCAGAAGGACAGGAACTGAGTGTAACTTGTTCTGCTATTGGTACACCAACACTGAACATCACCTGAGTACAGATAGAATGTCACGTGACCAAGAGTACAGGAAGCGGAAGTGCTACACTGAGGATACCAAACATTAGAAGAGATCAGAATGGGACGTACGAGTGTCAGGCCAGGAACAACCCTAATGAAAGACCAGTCACTGCACAAACTGTTGTGACTGTATATTGTAAGTTTGAAATAGTGACTAATGCCAATGCAGTTTTAATCGGTGTAATGATCCTAAATCTCAATTTTTCTCCTCTTTTGTTTTTCTGTTTGTTTGTTTTTGTTGTTTTTGTGGTTGTCGTCGTAATCATGGAAAATTGGTTGGCTTATTTATGATGCTACATCTCAGTAGCATTTTTTTTAATAGATAGATTAATGCTTTACCTATGATCTCCACTTCCAGACCCTGTATGATCAGTCCGAGATTAAAGTAACACTAAAAATTGATATTGAACCCAGAGGATTGCAAATGCTCATGGTCGCGTCTAATATAATGTTGTTAAATGCTCATCAATTCATTTTTTTTATCCCTTGCTTTTAGATAGAAAAAAAAGACCAGTACAAAAGAGTTAGAATAGAAAAAAGTAGTGAATGGGAGTGTCATCGGGGTGTTATATTATATTGGAAATGTATGAAAAAAGGGCATGGAATAATGAGAATATTAGTTAAACATTTGTTTGTTGTTGCTGTTTGTGGTTGTTGTTGTTGTTTTTGTTTTTTTTTGTTTTTTTTTTTTTTTTGGTGGTGATGTTTGTGGTTATGTTTTGGTGCTGTGGTGTAAGCATAAAAATAAATTAATCTCATTTTTTGTCATGGCTGATTAAGAAAAACAAAGAAGGAAGCTGCTGCTTGGGAAAGCTATGTAGTAAGTCATCTTTGTATGCATTATGTTGTTATGTTTTCTCTTTCCCTTTTCACACCTTTTTTAAAGTGTTGCAGTATTTGATCCTTCATTTCAATTTTTTTCAGAATGACCTCGCATTGGAAGAGAAGATAACGTCAGCAGTGAAAACATCGCATGCGACACAGCCTGTGTAAACAGGCCCAGAATATGAAACCATCCAACAACCAAATCTTAACGAAGCCGGCTCTTCTCTGAATATTAGAAAGAAACCAAAACTCTACTTATCAGTCCCTGCAGGGTAATAGTATGGAGTCTGCCAAAAAAAGATGAGCTCGAGAATAATGAACATTTAAAGGCAGCGCTATGAAATCATAATTATCTACAAAAACATTTAAAGACCTTTTAAGAGAACGCCTCGAATTACAACCCGAAAAGGCGTATTATTTCTTGATACGCGAATGCTTATGTTATTAACAATTTTTAAAAGGAAGACAAAGATTAAATAAATAATAGCATCAACATAAAGGTGTATGGATTCATTTAGCCAACATTGACCAGTCGCTTTTAAATGCCTCCGCCAATCTTCACAACCTTTTTAAGAATCCAACTTCTAATGAAAAACTCAAGCCCACGTCACCAAAGTGCATATTTCTTTTTTTTTTTTTTTTTTTTCAGTCGTCAAAAGATGGATAGTTTCCTATAGTTTTCTACGCTAAGTCTGTAACAGAATATAATTATATTTCCAAAAAGGGTGTGTTGGATTTTCGATATTTAGTTTCTTTACACTTTATGGTCCTTTTTTACTCTAAATACTCAATCACTGAATTACTTACAAATAAATGGCGAGAGAAAAAGTGAAATATAAACAGCAACTTCTGGAAAAAAGATTATATGTAATATCATTATAGTAGATGTAGTAGAAGACTTACTTTCGTGAATCAATTAATTATAAGCGAAACCTGAAGTTGAACGCGGGTCATTAAGTAAGCTCGAGATAAAAAATACCGAGTATGGAGGCAACAAAGCATATAAAGCCCGACATTCCAGGTATTTATGTGTCTTGTTGTATACCTACTGCAAGAACACGTGACATTTTACCATCTTGTCACTTAGTGATCAAGGCTCACAGTGTGCGGTCGAAAGCTTTGCTTAGTAAGCTTTTCAAGCACAGAGTTTCTAAAGTTCAACTCCACTGAATTATTTCTATCCTGTGCATATGAGTTTATTTCAGTCGATACCTAAATGAGGTTTTCACAACACGGCAAACCCCAAGAGAAAATAGTGCGTTAATGTTGATGCAATCGCTTTAGTGAGCATGCGTAGATTATGCATTGGCACTTTCACTGTTTTTGCTCATCCCACATGGAGAAATAGAGGTTCATATATGCATTATTAAAACGCAGGGTAGAAATAAATAGCTAGTATCTTTTAACCTTTCTGTTTCTAGCTTTTTGATATCTTATATAGAATGAGAAAAATAATATTCAACGAGGAAATGTAATATCTTATCATTAATTCATTAATATCTTCCTCACAGAAAAAAAAATATTGAGTTGCGTGGCATTGAGCCAGGTTCTGGAATATGAAGGCATACAACAACCGATAGAAAGTTCAAATGCCCTCGACAGCCACCAGTTACTCAATCTGTCAGCATCAAACAACACAGAGGAGGACTACAAGTCAACATTCTGCTAATGACGAGCACCAACATGAACCCCTTAACAAAAGCTCTGATTATCAGTAAACAGTTGATAATATTCCAAATCAACATTAAATAGTAGCTTTATTTATGGGAGTTTTAAATAGAATATCCCAGTATATGCTCCGAAACATGTCTGGGGGAAAACATGATTTTAAAAAGCATGTTTTTTCTCTTAAATTTATCATATCCAAGTAGATGAATTATTGAACTGAGAAACGTCGTGTAATATTGTCCATATGCGTGCAAATGGTCAGATTTTTTAGCTCCTAAACAACCAAAGAAGCTTCAATCCTTATATAGAAAAAGGAATGCTAATTTGCAATGATAGCACGTCATTTGTGATCTTAAGAGGTTAAAAACTTTAGTCAGTTCATGAATAACTTAAATAAAATAGTTAATTAAGAAATAAGGAAACATTTGCTCATTTTTCATCAATAATCGGTTTTCTTTTAGTTTGAAATATAACCAACTGTTTATATGGCAAACAAAATCGGTTTGTAGTTGTAGCTGTGCGTCAGGCTTTTTTTCGTTTACTTCTTTCTACCATAACCTGTTTCATTATGCTGTAACGCCATGTTAATTTTAAAAGGAAAAAAATGTATATATGTCTAGTAATGCCTCTACATATCTTCTTGTAAAAAAGCAAATGTATGTTCAGAACTTACTTTGTTTTAATAAAGTTGTAGAGATAATGGGTTAAAATAAAGTACACGAAGTACACGAACGGCACGCGACAAAGATGCCATGAGTAAAAAAAAAAACATCATGCTAAATGTTGCGTTACCAAGTAATTTAAAACATCATTAATGCAGACATACTTCGATATTGTGCAAAAGGTCAGCCGCAGCAGGAAACGAATGTTGTGCATAATTAAAAAGGATAAGTGCGTTGTTTTGAAGCACCAAGACTCGCTTACAACACTATCTGGAAGGATTTCAAACAAAACAGTTCCTAATATCTAAAAACAAGTGTTAGATTTCTGAATGCCAAAGTATTTCTCAGGATGAGTGTTGGTAATGCACCTATTATTTCCTTTTATACTCTTGGTTTCATCTATGGATTGTTTTCACTTCTTTGCGTAGGTAAGTCGATTATTAAATTGTCATTTACCTATGTAGTTATGTTATACATTCTTCAGTGATTCCTAATTTTTACAACGTGTAGCGATCAATATTTAAAGGTGGTCGGAGTTTTGAGTAGTAAGTTTTTAGGCTTCTCGTTTAAGAAAGGCCTTTAAGAAATGAAAATATTTAAATGATTGAGTTTTTTTAATTCTCTGACACTAGTTTGGTTTTGTTAGTTTAGGGCTCAGTAAAGTTGAGGAGTTTAGTAATGAAGCTTATATCGAAATCTCCAGCTAATATTCTTTTTTGATTACCGCCTGGCTACCAAAACATATATTTTGTTATTTTCATTGCGGTAAAGATATGGTTCAGTAAACGTGAAACTAGCTCTGTATATTTAAAATCAAAAATCATTATGTAAAGGAAAGAAAGATCGATATATATGTACTAATAACTGAGTTATTTTTCGTTTTCCAACTAAAATTAACCAACAAAGCGTAAAACTTCGGCCTTTGGAGAACTTCGCAGGATATCCTTAAAAATCTCAATAAATCGTCAAAATATTAAATAAAGTAAAGAAATCTTAGCTGACCTTTGAAAAGTGATCCCTCTATCCCCCTGCGTGGATAGAATTCGGATTAAGCCGGTTTTAGCGTTTTTTTCTTCTACCAGGTTTGCCATACATTTTCCATAACATGACACCAATCAAACAAAGCTTGACTAATCTAAAACCCCTTATTTATCTCCAAAAAAAAGGCTACTAGGATTATAACTTTCTCTGATTATAATGCTCATTCATCTCCCCTTTTCTCTAACCTGAATATAATCAAATTTATTGACTTAATTTTTATTCATAATGCTTTATTTATGTACGATTTTTATACTAATAGTTTGCCTTCTCCTTTTAATGATTTCTTTATAAGTATAAAAAGAGTACATCAATACAACACCAGACTAGCTAGCAAAAACACTTACTCTTTTCCTAAAATTAGAACAAATTATGGCAAATTCAATATTCGCTATGTAGGTGCTAAGGTCTGGAATTCCATTCCTGATGAATCAAAATATAGTAGGCGTGGTGGCTTCAAAAAACATCTAATCAATTCTTTTCTCAACTAATATTAATCTGGTATATTGATGTATCTCATTGTTTAATGCTCATTCGTAAATTTTTGTCTTTTTGTTTTTTTCTTTTCCTTTCATTATATTTCTTCGTTCTTCGTGTATCAATCTGCATCCTCCATACATTTTTGTAAACATTGTTTTCTGCAATTTCTGACCTCTTAGCTGCCTAATCCGTTTAGCTTCTTAGCTATTTTGGGTAGCTGTGCTCCTCTTTTGCAATTTTTAATTATCCTTTACATGTAATTCTTTCATACCTGAGTGCAAATAAATTATTGTTGTTGTTGTTGTTGTTGTTGTTGTTGTTGTTGTTGTTGTTGTTGTTGTTGTTGTACTTGGGCTATCTGTGCATAAAGAAGATGAAGCTGAATCTGCAGCGAGCTAAAAACTGAATTTCGTTTAGAGAAATCTACGAGGAAGGGCAAAACCAGTTTTAAATTGGAACCCCTATCCTAGGGAACATTGTGGCCAGGTTTTTTTTCCCGGGAGATTTTAAAAAGACAATAAAATCGTAGTTGAAATTAAAGCGTGTTGAAAATTGAAGGTTTTTTTGTTGTTGTTATTTTACGTTATGGAGGATACTATCTTGACCTCGAAAAAAAATTAATTAAAGTCGATTTTTCCGATTCTATTTTCACCTCTCACTTATATAGAAATCGAGTTCTCTGTAATTAAAGACACGGTTCCATGTAAATGGTATGTGCTGGTCAAATATTTGAACGGCGGATTTAAAAACATTTTTACGGAGCCTAAATGAACAATAAAAATTCTCAGTACTCTTTTTCTCCTACGTTTTTGTGAGAATAATCTAAAAAAACATTGCAAGAGAATCAAATATATGCAATGTAAATGGCTAAACAGTGCAATAATTTTGATCCTAAAATGGACGTTTAAGCATTCGTCATCTAATATTTCAACAATTCATTCTGTTCGATTAATTGGCTCAGTAAATTTTTAGCGGAGCTCATCGCCAACTATTCCGGCCATACGCCCGCGATGCGTCAGCGGTAATCATAATAAATGCTTTACAAAATGGCTAGTGAATTTTGTAAGGAAATGTATGGGGATCATAACTAATATCGCAAATAAGAATATAAATAATAAATACCTGCAGTTTTCCGGAGTGAAATCTTATTAAGCAACATGATATGAGCAACATGAGATGAGCAACATGAGATGGTCTCAGAATCATAAAAATTCAGTTGTAATGTTAACATTTTACTTTTCGTTTCAACTTGTCTTCACGAAGGCCTTTCATCCCATACATTCCTTTGTGCCTATAGTGAAATTTGATGAAAATGAGGAAAAAACAAGTCTTGTAAGTATACTTCAAGGATTACAATTTCATTTGCCGGACCGGATCAATAAACTAGACCCGTTTGCCAACTACCAAATTTTGAAGCTCAAAACAAGAATATTTACTTTTCGTTTTTTCGTCTAAAAACGCATAAAAACTGAAAAGTCCCAAACCATTTAATATTTCTATTAAAATATCTGGCGGTAGGCAGTCCACGTACGAGTTAAATCTGATGCAGTGATGACGGGCTACCTGTGGTAATATTTGTCACGTAATCCTGCAAAGTCAGTTGGACTATCGAGTTATTCGCATGGCGCCTGGCTAGCTTCAACGAATTTATTTTCTACAAATCCAAGTGTAATAAGGTACAAATTGTTCATACTGTATTAGTAAGGTTTTTCTATTGTGGTTGAGGTTTTTTAAAGACAATCTATACCAAATATTATCGAAAATCGAAGGGGCAAATCGTTAGTATCGAGTGACACAACAAGAAGACTCAACTTGGTTGTCCTAAAACAATAACAATTTCTTTTGGATTCTTTTAATATTTTCTGAGAATGTCAATAAACGTTTTATCTTCTACACCATCGAGTTTCTTGTCTATTAGAAGCAGTTTAATAGACCAAATAATATATCTTTCGCATAAAGCGTGACCGCTTACGACTCAAGTTGTCATTATTTTGGGGGTCAATAGGGGTTGCATTTCGTCTTGCCAAAATTCGAATTTTCGAGTGCCCCAAAATTTTATTTCATAAAAGTAAAGATAAAACATTGCTCTTTCTCCCTGTAGTAGTTAATTTATGTGAATCGATGTACCATATATTGGAGATATTAGCCTTGCAACATAGGGTATAAAATATTGCTCAAAATAATTAAAATAATATAAAATCGATAAAATATTCCCACTTTAAGCAAAATGCTTGATAAATCCATCCAAATGAGGGTTAGGATCTCTTAATCATGAAATTAAATTGTTTGCCGAGGAATGCGAAAGGAATTTTGTGATTTTTAGGGTTTTTGGGGATGTGGTGAAATCGACTGAAAAAACCGGAGTGATCAGAAAAAAATGGTTTTCGGTGCCGTTCCCCTAAACTATTTATCCGATCGAAGTGGAACTTGCACAACAGTTATAATTCACTAAGGCCTACATTCTGACAAAATTTGAGTGATTTCGATTTTTTTCATTCTGCACCCCTCAGGAGGCATTTATGAAAAAATGGTAATCCATCGAGTTGATTTTCATGGTTTGATTTGTCCATACATACATACATACGTCCGTCCGTGTACCACTTTGCACAGGGTTCCGGCGCGCTTTCCTTACTCACAAATACACGTAAAAAACACAATAATGTAGTCAAAGATGGATCAAGAAGTATTTTTTTCTTATTTTTGCAATGCGAAAAATACGTTTAATCGAAGTTATGTCTGTCTTAAAGTGGACAAAAACAATTTTTCAACTTTAGCGACTTGCTAAAGAAGATTTAGCGAGGGAAGATTCTAATCTTACGTTTCGTGAGTGAAACTCCAGTGAGAGAAAAAGTGGCCTGTACTGACCAGAAAAACCTGATTATACTGCAAGAATAATATTTCAGTTTCGTAGAAAACACTTCATAGAAGGTAAATTCATTGATTATTAAGGAATAAAAATCAGTTTTCCGTGTATTATACTCTGATAAAGCTAGCTAGCCTCACGCGAAGAATTTATTATTATTACACAATCGCAAAAATGATGAGCTTGTGTTTTTTTTTTTTTTTTATGGATAAGCTTATAATAGTTTTGTAAGATATTCCCTCGATAATAAAGTTAGGAATAAATCTGAAAAAAAACTTTCCAAAGACCAACTTACTAACAAAGAAAATAATTATCTTGCATTAATGAATATGTCTCTTGTTACATGTGAAATTCAAGTGAATGTTAAAGCTTAAGCTTATAATATTTTTCGACAATTTTCAGTGTAGCCGGTTCACTTTCCACCTAAAATAAAACTTATAACTTAAGATTTGCTGAATAAAATCCTTTGTTCTATACATGTATTCATATGTTCTATAATTATTTTTCTTCGAATTGAAAAGTTTTCTAATGTTTTTGAAGACTTAAAATAATGGTTTTTCTTTTAGTTTTTCCTTCGGGTTCTGGTAAAATCAAAATAAGTGGTAACGCTGTAACAGACATTATCCCGCGTCACACAATTGTCACGTTTTTAGCACTATATATACTATTTATGGGAGCTCCGCTTTTAAGCAGTGCTTAAATCTATATAATAGGATGTTGCGTGACTGATTATCGTTTATCTTGTTCACAAAATGTCAGCTGGAATGCCATCACCGTTTACCAAGGTCCCTTCAAGCGTCCTGTATGTGGTGAGTGGTCAAAATGCAAGGATGGTGTGGGACTACAACGTCAGCAACAGGAACACTGAATTTGGTGGTTACTCACCCACTTGGTACTACTACAGTAATGCGAACCAATTACAGGTTGCGTACGAGTTTAAATGGAGTAACCCTAAATGGAAATGGTCTATTTCACCAACATGTCCTGATAGCCTGAAAGGACGCATCAGTAAAGAATCAACTGCTACTCTGGTCATCTCTAATGTCAACATTACTGATGGCGGGATATATGAGTGTATTATTATGTTCAAGTCAGGATTGTACAGATCTTCAAAAGTAACATTGTCCGTTACAGGTAAACATATATCACATTAAAGTAACTTGCTATTCTTTAATCGTCTATCTCCCATTTCCTTCTCAAAGTTTGACAACAGTCGAAATCAAAGTACGGGTGGCGTAAAGGTGAGAGCGCTTCCCTCTCACCAAGGCGACCCGAGTTCATATGTGAGTAGAGTTGTTTGTTGGTTTTCTCCTGTGCTTCAAGGGTTTTTGCGGGTTCTCCGGTTTTTTTCTCCCTCCTCAAAAATCAAATTCTAAATTCCAATTGGAATGCAGTGGAGTAAGAACCACTCGGTGGATTCCACTGTTAATTCGCATTTGTTTTATTTTATTTTTCATTTATCATAACTTTGAAACGGAATTTTGCCTCCATTCTTTATTTATCATTCATACGGATTTTAGTATTTTCTATCAATAAAGTTTTAGGATTTCTATACTCACAACAAAAACACCAGTTTCATTCAAAAATAAATATTCAATGATTTGCTAAATATACCACAGTCATTATATTGTTTTTGAGAGAAATAAACATCCAGGGAAAAGAGGGAAGCGGATGAGTCAGAATTAATAGCTTTTTTTATAATGACATTTGCAAAAACTAGCCGGATTTTTTTATAGCTTTTTTTAAGAGAACAAAAATGACAAGAAAAGCGCAGCATCATGCTTCCGGTAAATCAAGATCAAACTTGTTATTTGAGGGAAGCAGTAACCGAGGCAGTAACCGTAATAGTTTAAAACTCTCACTATTTATCTTCCTGTTTCAGTACCTCCAACATTTTTGTCAAGTCTTCCCAAAAAAACATACCAGATCATAGAGGGAGAAGTCTTAAAGATAAACTGCACAGCTATTGGTCCACCAACACCAAACATCACATGGGTGAATATCACAGATGGTAATGATGATATCAAGACCCAAGGATCAGGAAGTGCTGTACTGCAGATAGATAACATTAGAAGATACCATGCTGGAGTATATGAGTGTCAGGCTAAGAACAACCCAAACAAGGATGCAGCCACTATAAGGACAAGTGTAACAGTCTACTGTGAGTGCATAACTATAATTTCTAGATTTCTAAGGATATTATGACAATACGATATATTTTATTAGTTGGTGGATATTGAGCTCAAATGACCAAATTCCTTCTTGTAGTGTGCAGTTAGAACCATAATATAATATAGCTATGGGTTTGCAGGTATAACGATCACTCTCATCGGTTGATAGATGATCACATGACTCTAACTAGCGGGGGGAAAGGAGCTAATCAGTTTCCCGAGCGGGAAATGAGCGGGATACAAGTAGTGGTGAAAATACACCAGCGCACGTGATCATAACGTGAAAAAAGCTGGCGGCGTGATATTTTCCATAAAAATCATATCAAAAATCAAAAACGTAACAATTCGGGGAAAGGCATTTCCAGTGAGAATGGAGCCTTAAACAAAAAAGAATAAACAGAGATTTCAAGAAGAAATGCAGACTATTATGATCATTAAGGAAGGTATTTATTTAACCCAAAAACTGTTAAACATTCTACTTTTCAGCTTGTGTAGGCTAACACAGAATTATAATATACACTGATCTGCATTTATTCATATTTTCTATCTACGGATTCGCTTTTCCCTATTTTCTAGACAAGCCGACTATTTCCAAAGAGCTGTCTTCCATGAATTTCAGTTCCTGGAATGGCAGACAGGTTACTCTCAAGTGCATGGTTGATGGATTACCAATGCCCAATATGATATGGTACAAGCCCAATGGTCAGCCAATAAAAAATGGTGTCACTGAGATTGCTAAAGGTATTCAGGTGGTGATAAAAACGAAAGAAGGTGAAGACTATGGATCATATAAATGTAAAGCCAAAAATGTTGCCGGTAGTGTTGAACACTTAATCAATGTGACTCAATTGTGTAAGTATTATAATGCTTTATAATGTAAATTGATGAACAATTGACTGTCATTGTTGGGCAATCACATATAGCTCAGATCTTGGATAATAGCATATTTAATTAAAATATTCAAAATAGTACGCCCCAGGTTTTGCAAAGTTTTGATTACAAACTATCTACTTTTCTTCATTGAAAAAACCCTAGTTAACTACAATGCCAGGCGCCCCGAATACAATGCAATCTGCCATTTTCTCTGCCAGGCAAAATGACAGTTTAGTAGGTGAAGTTTGGGGATTCAGTTCCATAGATCTTTCATCGGTTCCATCGCACAGTGCATTCGGTAGTTGACTTGGATTATTTAACAGTAGAGTGTCAATTATCACTATTAAAAAATTGTTATTGCTTCAATTATTTGCGTTGGATGTTCCTTCGGACACTAGTGATCTTCCTCTGAACTCTGACTGGATATCCAGGTTCCTTACCTAGCAGTTCTCCTGGTAGCAAAATTAATCCACAAAAAAAAAGAGTTCTGATTTGTTTTTGAGATTATAAATTATTATTGATATCAGAAGTACTACTCTCGATTATAGTAATACATTTTTAACTTCAGTCCCACCAGGTGTCCCTAATATCACGATACTAGATCAGGATATCCAAGCATCATCAGTAACTGTAAGGTGGACCAAACGTGGTTATGATGGTGGAAGTCCTGTTATCGATTTCAAAGTACAAATCAACACAAACCCACCACAAGAACAGAACACAGCAAAAACCGCTGAGCACAAGTTCACTGGCCTGACTAAGAATACGAGGTATGAAGTCAGAGTCTACGCAAGGAATGTTGTTGGTCCTGGAAATGCGTCCACCATCATCTTTACAACAAAGAAAAGAGGTAATTAGTCTTTATTTTTTGTCTTCCTTCTTATATCCGCACGCCATCTCGTTATATATTATATGCACCATAGGTAACAGGATTGTTATTACGTAAATAAAAAACAGAGTGTTACAAAGATAAAAAAAAAAAACAAGAAAGAGCAAACACAACATTTAGAAAAAAATGAAAACAAGCGTTCTTTGTGTATTACTCGTAGGTCCACCACCATTACCCAGCCTTCATCTTAGCAAAAGTAAAACTACAATAACATTGTACTGGACAAAACCTGACGAAAATGGCGGTGAACTAAAGAGTTATGTCATCTACCAGAAACAAGGTGTAGATAAAACCAGGAAACGTATACATTTAGTCCGTGACTTGTCCAACTTGACGTATGTTATACAACTGGAGGATCTGGAACCTGGACAGACATACTGGTTTATTGTCACGGCAACGAACGAATTTGGAGAAAGTGAAATAGGAAGTAGTGATAAAGGTAAAGAAGTATATGTTTTGCCGAAGGTTACCACAGCAACCACATCAACCCAGTCAACTACTACAGCTTTTGGTAAGTGTAGTGTTCATATGGGATGAATTTTACTTTATTCACATTTGTTCACATGATTAAAATAATAATAATAATAATAATAATAATAATAATAATAATAACTTCAGGCATCGAGGCATTGACACGATACGTACCGGATATATAGAGAGCTACAAGTAACTAGTTATGACATGTTGATAATAAAATTATATAAATTAACACTGTACAATGACATAAAAGATATGCTGTTAGTGATGATATTTGTTTTCATAAACAGACGGGGAATCCTTTAAAAAATCAGACGAACAAGAAAAATGCAGTAAGTAAAAATGTTGATCATGCTATTCCCTTACGCAAATCCATAAAAGTACGATTCTTTACAGCCATAATAAGTAAGAATTAACCAAAAACCCTGATTTTATCATGCAGATCATGTCTGTTTGTTTTTCTGTTCAAGGTATAACTGCATTGGCTGTCTGTGCAGCATTCCTAGCGGTATCTTTGGTTCTTAATATCCTTTTGCTTCTCTACATCTGGAGGAACATTAAAAGAAAAGGTATCTTTTTTCTTCTTCTTCTTCTTTCTCGATTGCAATTTTCTTCGTTTGTTTTTGTTTTGGGTTATAAAAATAAAGCATTGACATTTTATCATTTGATTTTAAAAAAATAAGCTGAAATTATAACACAGTTTTTTCTTTTCTTTTTACTCAATGTAAATGAAAAGAACCAAATGGAAATACCAACACAAAAAGGTGACTATTTACAATTAACCAATTACTATCATGTGTCCGTAATTACTGGCTCTTTTATTGATCCTTTTAATTACCTTTGCTAATCTCAGAGTCACCAGAAACCAAGCAGTTGAAGATCCCGTATATGACGTAGGTTTCTATTTGTTAATTATCATAATTTACATTTTCCATTCATCGATGCGATTCTTCGATTTTCAATATTCTGCGAACTTAGACATTTCAACGGCTTGTTGTGAAATTGGCTTTTCACTGCCATCAAACAAAACTCTAATTTGTCCGCGTTATCTTTTTGACTGGCGGAAGTGACAATGAACCAAATACCAACGGCCAACTCTCAAGTACTGAGAATCGCTGTAAAAGCTTTTCCTTCGGAACGTCTAGTGCAAAAATCAGGTGTCCGAAAATCAAATTTTTTTACGCATGTTCATCACCCCATATTTATCGACGCTACTTGTTGCTTCAATGAAATACAAACATATTATTTCACTGATTTTATGAAACGTTATGCCCTAAGGACACACTAGAAATGAAAGAAAATCAGGCTCCACGCAATATGTCAGACACTCCTCGACACACTTCTCCACCTGGTGAGCCAATAAGGACTCCTCGCGATCACCATCCAATCAAAATGTCCAGCAGAGTAGATGGCTACAGGACCACCTCCACAGAAACACCGAGTCATTATCAAGCACTATCGCATCCTGATACAGCTGGTTCACCACGTCAAGGTCAATGTCCAACCTACGAACCCATTCGCCGTCCACAGTTCAAAGAACCTGATGCTCATCAGGCCAAGAACATACCAGATACTACTTACCAGCCACTTGGTGTTAGACTAAACCCTACAGATTATCAAAACCTGAAAACCCATAATAGGAATCAACTACAAAACAACAGGAATGATCAGTCCATTATATAAACAGAATATCTCTATTACTTAAGAAGCAGTAATCATAAGGCGCGAATAATAATAACTAATTCCTTACCCCTTCCATCGCCCTGCCTTCCCCTTTTAGTGCAGGAATATGGTGCACAAACTATACAGATGTGTTCAGTTTTTGGTTACAAGTATGTAAGAGCTAGAAAATTGGCACAACGATTATATTTTCATGTAGCGACACGCCCAAAACGATTACTTACAGTTTTACAGCAGTGGACTTAATTTTCTCTTGAAGTGCACCTTATGTCTGCAGGATGCCTTTACTGCTCTTTGATATTTTTGTTGTTGTTGCCGAGAGATTCGATATTGAAATTACAAAATGATAAAACCTAAAAAAAACTACTTCAAATGAATTTCAAATAAATTCCACGAAATATTTGACTGTAGTACGTCATCCTTTGTTGCTGCCCTACATGCCAGCTAGGCATTATGGGCAGTAAGTAATGTAAGGAGAGATTTTTCCTAAGGGACGGGACGTGAAAAAGAAAATACGGTAACAGAAAATTAATTATATCTAATTAAGGAAAACAGATGTTGTTGCTCGCCGCAGTGCCATAAAGTCTGAAAAGAGACACTGATATTTGAATTCCAAGATAGAGAGCAGAAGAAAACACGTAAAAAGACTGTTCAGAAACTGCTCATAGTTGCGGAATTGAGATGTCAGTACTAATTATAAGTAATAGCATGACTTGAGGGTGATTAGTGATTAAATGTCCCCGAAAGCCGAGGGAGGTTTTGTTGAAGTCCCGACGCCGAAGGCGGAGGGACTTTAACTAAACCTCCCGAGGCTTGAGGGGACATTTAATCACTAATCACCCGAAATTTCATGCTATTAGTTTGTAATATTATGATTACCAAGGAATAAAACTGCTCTTAGGAAATATGTTAGCTTTCGTACGATGCATAAATTACAAAGTTTTACAAAGCTGTTGATATGCGGCATACTTAAGGGAATTCGCCTTTGTTAAATGCGAAAATGGCGAATTGAACCAGCATTCATTCATTCGTGGTGCTTTATTCTAATTCACTTTGGTTGGCCTAGAGCGGTATTAATGAAGTGTTTTGAAACCGTCTTGATTACGTCACAGATAGTAAGAAAAACTGCCCGGTCAATTCGCTCGGCCAAACGCGTGATGTGACGTCACTGTGAGGAGTCGCTGCTGGCAGAGTATTTGGTAGCGTGGGAATAAAAATTTTGTTCAACACTAGTTTGCCAACGAATTCACCAATAGCTCAGCTGGTATAAAAAAGGACTTCAACTCCAAGGGTCGCAGGTTCGAGACTCGGTAACGTGGGGAAAAAAATTTAATAAAAATGTAAATTAGGAGTTAGATAGACAGAGGTAGGTTGGTAACTAGGGGATAGGAAGGGGATAATTCTTTTGAGATTTCCAACCACTATGTAGATTTAGAAGCATTTTAATCACTAGTGACTAAAATATTTCAAACACCGGCCAACCTATACACACATCAAGAGTTCAGCGCTACTGTTCAGTGCGCATGCTCAGGGGATTAAAAAGTGGGATAAAATTTGCAAAATATGCTATATTTTAGTTGTATCTTTCTTGTCAAGCACAATTTTCACTAAATATTCAAGATCGCGTACCGTTAAGCGAATTCTGAATCAAATATACCGAAAAATTGCATATTATACAAAACATTATCTCACTTTTTAATCCACTAAGCATGCGCATTGAGCAGCAGCGCGGAACTCTTGATGCGTCTATAATCATGTTTCATTGGGGTTTCAAACCCATACACGTGGTGCGCTCACATTGGTTGATTAGTTCATGAATTATTAATGAGTTTGAGAAGGGATTGGTGCACGTAGTTTAGGAGATCGTTACAGTGTTTCACAGAGCTACACACAGAAAAGAAACACAAAGCAGTCTTAGAAGTAAAATTTTTTTAAAAGTTTTACTTTGTGTTTTTCGCTTACAAGCAGCACATGGCTGGGAAGCTGCTGAAAGTTTTGCTTCACGTATAAACGAACGCGAACGAAAACAGTCACATTTTTGTATGCAGTGTCACGCTTGTCACGCACTTAATATGACATTTATTTATAGTTTATAAAATTCTTCAAAAATTCGTTTCTCTTTAAAACGCATGGATATGTTACAGGACAACAATTAATCAAATACCTTTTACTACAAATATATGTTTATTATCGATTAGATGATTATTAACAATTGTTCACGCATGTCTTAAATGCGATATACAAGCCAGCGTTGGTCAAAAAGGCAAGTTGTAACCTGTAAATCATGTGCCTTTCGGATTTTAGAATCATTCATTCTCCATCTAAATGTTCTAGGTTTTACCAATTTGATTAAGAGGCAACGCCTCCTAAAATGTCCTAGTTAATAACGGATAATTCTGACAAACTGTCATTCAATTTGATCCTTCTAAAATCCCTATAAAAAGGGATGCATGAAAATTATTAGAGGAGATGAGAATAGATAAGAACTAGAGCAAAATCAGAGCGAACGCAAGAATAAAAGATTTACCAGCCAAAACTCTGTCAGTTGTTCCTACTTGGTTGTCCCTCTACCCAGCAAAGTCTCCCGTAATAGATTTTTTGTGTGTAGCTAGATTTTAAAGTATATGTCAAATTAGTCTTCTGAAATAGAACATTAGATTTATAATTGGTTTTGAAAAGAATATGGGAAAATTGAACTGGGAGCTCCGCTTTTAGGCAGTGCCTAAATATATATATTATGTTAAAAGGAGCTTAGAACAAACTGTTACTTATGAATGCCGTGACATCAACAACGTTCCCTGAAAGCTGCAAAGAAGATAATTTTCGACCTCTTGATGCAATTGTTGTGGTTTTTGGCAATATCTGAGGGTTTTCCATAACCCAATTTATTTATTCATTGCTTTAAATTGCAAGTGCATATTGGTAAATATTACTTTCTTCTTACCCAAATCGGCTTTTCTGAGTTGAATACTCTTGGACGTATTTGGAGGAACGATATCTTCTGTAATGGCCAAACATACGAAGTTTCTTGTCCAGGTTGCTTTTTTGGGAGGCTTTCTTTGCGAACCTCGACGTTCTTGTCTTTTATTTCGAGTTCTGAACTGGTTGAAGGCCTCACCAAGTGCACGTGGGTCGTAACCGAAAAGACGCCTGTGTTCACTCTGCACATACTGAGGTAGAGGGCTCTGTCGTCGTTGGAGGTGAAACTCCATTCGTTCCCTCAAGCTCCGTTACTAGTTGCTTCAGCGCTTCTTTACATTTTCCAATGCATTACTGCAAACTACTTTGGTTTGATTCCACGGCCATTGCCCTTCGTTCTAAGCTTGGGAAAATGATTATAACCGCGCTAGTTTCCAGTCTCTCGAAAAACGAATGTTTATCAAACATTAAAACGAATGTCAAGACAAAAAAACGAATGTCAAAACAATAAAAAGAAAATACAAAACAATAAAACGAATGTCAAAACAATAAAACGAATGTCAAAACAATAAAACGAATGTCAAAACAATAAAACGAATGTCAAAACAATAAAAAGAAAATACAAAACAATAAAACGAATGTCAAAACAAAAAACGAATGTCAAAACAATAAAACGAATGTCAAAACAATAAAACGAACATCACTTGTCAAAAACAAATCATGAATTTGATTTTGATAGGAAATACACGCCATATAATTATACTTGGTGGGTGCTTTGTGATAATTTATAAGTGAAATAATATGGAAGATTGAAACTTGAACTGAAGGCTCTAAGACCAGGTGCTTAAATAGGCACACGTCATGTATATTACATAAATTACTAAGCTAAGATGGAGCAATCCGAAACAGCAAGGCTGATATATGACTTATTTCTCTTTATACTTATTTCAATAAACTTAGTCAAATGAAAAGCTACAAATCTGAGACTGGATTATGGGTAGATACATTTTACCTTTTTTAACCCGCAACATAAATGTTTGTGGAATTGAAAAAGTTTAGCAGTTACATTTTCAACTCTCACGTGCCGACCCTTACAATGCGACTACTCCAACAAAGGCCACCCAAGCAAATTTTCATACAAATTAGGCAATCACGATTAAGTATTTAAACAATAGAATCGGAACAAATTTTCACATTTTTCCCTTTAAAAGCAAATATTTTACTTTACACTTGTGTATTTATGATCAGAAGTGAACAAGAAACAGTTTAAACTCCAGAAGTCGTCACCATCCTGTTATCCAGCGTAAATAACGTGATTTATGAATTTGATTTGAAATTGATTTGAGTGGCCTTGGTTCGAGTAGTCGCACTGTAACCTGAAATTTGCGTTTATAAGATTTATGAAAAAGTCAGGAATAGCATTGTAATTGTTAAGAATTATTAACAGATCTTATAATTAATTATAGTTTAATGATGTTGATAGCTTTTTTGGTTGTTTGTTTCCATGTGCCATTAAAGACGAATCGGGTTGCCTGAGTTTCCTGTTTTATAAAAAAAAATACTGTTGCGTTACATTTCCATTGGGTCAACCTCAGCAAGGAAATAATTAATGGTACACTAATTTGCATAACTCTCGCTCTGTACGTATCGACATGTTTTGTTGACTTCGTAGTTAATTTCCTTCCTCCAGTTGATGTAAGCTTGTTGCTGAAGTGAAATCCACAGCTCCTTACTTGATCTTGAAAATGTATGTCGGTGAATTCCAAAAGGATGTGGTTCTAGTTCTAACTCTTGGTTTTCTTGGAATATTTATCTCACTTCCGCCTATAGGTAAGTAAAGTAACTGAGGGATTCTTCTTGTGTGTATCATATAATCAATAATGTGTAATGTTGGTGCTTCCTTTTTTAACGTTATAAGTAAGAGAGAGTAGTAGAGAGCAGACGAATAGAATATACAATCTTTACTTGATTCGAGATACATATATACGTATACGATACGTATACAGGAGCCCGACAGGAGAGACGCCGAAAACTACAGTAGAACATAATATATGTGTGGAATCATCTGACATTGGTGGGCTTACGATATCAAAACATTAAAGTAGATGAGTCTTATGTCCGGATTAGGAATGTAAACTATACTGTACTAGAAATCGTGATACCGATTCAGAGTCTAGCGGATTAAGATAAGTAACCTGGATACCGAAACAAAATTTAAATTGATAAAGATCACCGAGGATAAATACTACATATTTGCTTATCGCATTTGTTGAACAAGAAACAAGGCTTGCTCGTAAATCTTAGCAAACATGGCATATAAATCAAGAATTTTAAACGCTGAAAGGAACTGGACATCAAATATGAAAAGCTTGAAAAACGTTTTCTATGTTTAAATTGTGAACTGGACAATTAACTTGTACGAAAAAGTACAAAAAACATAGGAAAATCAGCTCGTGAAAACGCTGAACGAACTGAAACATATTTTGATCTTTGATGCTGGAAGAAAGGTAGCAGTACTTGGAAAACTGGTGCTTTTGCTGAACCACGAACATTCGGGAAACCTTTTTGCCAATATGGTAGTATGTTATTGATGTTACTGCAGTACAAAATATAACACAAATGTTATCGTAGCTGAGTAGAGATGTTGAGCCGAAAATGACGGTAGTAGTTTGTAAAGTATGGAGCTTATTTTGTTCATTCTCGTCAGCCTAGAAATATTGAAAATTATATTGACTTCTCTGACACCTAAGTAAATCACAGGGTAAGCCAAAATCTTGGTAAGTTTAGTAAAATAAGGTCATTATTTGTAATAGTCGTAGCACAAAGGACGGGAAAGGAAGCCCGAAGAAAGCTCTACTGTTGTAAGTCAGAAGTCAAAATGCTGTACAAAACAAGCGTGCTTATTCCTAACGACATATTCTACTTAAAAGAAGGAAGTAATGTTGAATAAATAAATCATAGTTCGAGATTTTCTTATTTTTTAATTTTTTTGAAACAAATTAATTCCTGTAATGCCATTTCTATGTTTATTTTGCATAGAAAACATGGTTTTGACGTCGTGTATATCATTCTATACTCTGATAAAACATAGCTTTTCAGCCAACCGGAGCGCGCGCTCGTGAAAATCTATTACATAACATTTTATGATAGTGATTGTGGTTGTGATTAATTAAGGAATATAAAACGGCGCGCGTGTCTATATACTGTGATATAAACACGCTGGGAGCTGTAGAGCAAGAGAGAAGTCGTAGAGAAACACGAGGCGCAGCCGAGTGTTTCTTTGACTTCTCGAGTGCTCTACAGCTCCCAGAGTGTTTATATCACAGTATATAGACACAAGCGGACGTTTTATATTGCTTTTATAAAATATTTTGAACTATTTTATGACAATAAGCTGATGAAATTGAAATTCTCCCAACTTAGTATCAAAAACAATACTTGTACGCATGACAAAAGTTTCATTGACAGCAACCAAATTCCTTAGTACAGAAATGGAATTTAACGAGGCAAAATCATTGAAAACTCTTTCAAAATCACGGCGAGAAATGTTCTCAAATGTTAATGAAGCTACTGCAAAGTCGAAGATGTACTGAAAATGAATTGAAGACGTGTTTTTATAAGATTAAACAGATGAGGTAAGGTTTGAACAGGAAATCTTTCAGCTCGTGGTGCACGCTTTGGCTGATGTTCACAAGCTACAAGGACTGTAAGTTTATTTATTTTACAAAAAATTAAAAAGTTTAAAGGAAAAACTGTGAAAAAACTTTCTTTTCTGAGCTTTCGCTGTCTTTTTCTACTTCGTCTACAACAGTAAAGAGTGACATAAGCCACACATTTCTGATAGTAAGGCCTTGTGAATTGTTTGGAGACGAATTTTTTCAGGTTGGTAAATTCATAGGATTTTTGTGCTTTACATTTTATTCTTTTCCCAGTCCTTGATGCTCCTGATCGCTGCATTTAACATCTGATTCGATAAACTAAAAGATGGGTTTGAATTTATCTGAATACATCTGTTTTACGGGGGACTATTGAGATTTTTCAATGCAGTAGTGAATTTTTAGCAGCAAAGATCGACTCTATTCCTTGCCTTCCTTGTTTTAGCTTCGCCGTAAAATATTCTCAGTTTTTTGTCAAGCTCTTCGTCATTCATTAAGTGAAACTCAGTCAGAATACCGTTTTCATTTCGCTGTTAAAAAGCTGTTAAAAATCATCATAAGTTCTGTTAAAAAAAAGCTGTTAAAAATCATCATAAGTTCTCTTAAAAATAACTTTTTTAAATATATCTTGTTGTTGTTTTTGAAGCTGATGGTGGTTGTTTCGTACGCCGAGTTTTAACTTTTCGCAATTATGACTTTTACGCCAAACGCATTTTGATATAAATAAAAATCAAGGCTTTCATGAAAAAAACATAGGTTTAAATTTATTATTTTATCATAATAGCACAGTATTTGCTTTCAAAAATGCACAATGTCCACTTAGCTTGGTATTTAGCTGTAATTGCAGTGGATTTCTCCCTCTGTTAGCTGAGAAAATCTTACTTTTTCATAGTTATTTTGCACTGTCACTTATTTTTCGTTTAATGAATTGTTTCCTACGAAATTAAAGTCTTCGAAACAAAATTACGGCTCTACTTTAACATTCAAATCATTTTCTTCCGTGATTTTTCGGTTTTTTTCCCCTCAAAAGGCTGAGCGTGTCTCTGTCCTCTGATATAAACACGGTAGTCAGCCAATCAGAGCGCGCGTAGTATCACAAATATTTTATAATAATGGTAATAGAACTTAGTGGAGTGCAATTTGGGCTGAAATCGCAAGAGTGATTACAAAATTGCACGACCGCGTAGAGGAAGTGCAATTTGTTAATCACGAGTGTGATTTCTACACAAAATTGCACGACATCCCAGGTAGCTGAAGTGTTGTTTTTTTTTTTGTTGAATTGTTTAATTTTAAGTCACTTTTAACATTAAAGAAAAATCTAGTGGTCAGCGGTATTTCGTTAAAAAATATAATTGGCAAAAATCGTCTTAAAGAAAACTTTTTTTGCATTGGCCCCATATCTAGTTTGAATTTTCATGTTCTTAACTGTTGATATGGAACGTTTCATGCTTTTACCCCAAATCCCACAATTTTGCAAACAATCCACCGGACTATAAGGAATTGAGGAGATCTTGAAATTGCATATCTATATTTTTAATGTAAAATTTGATACTCTTTCATTGTTATTTTATTATTATTTTATTTTATTTATTTTTTTACTTTTAGTTATTAAAAATATTTTTTATTCAATAGATTCTGATAAAAAAATTGTCGAATTCCTTTTACAATTCCTCTAACCATTTGAAATTGCATATATATAGAGGGACCGCAGTGGATTTAGTCCCCACAATTTTAGCCAAAAATAGTAATTTTCTGTTAAGAGTTGCCTAAAACTTGTACATGAGCTTAATACGATAAATATGGTGCAATTGTTCCTCAATACGCTACCGGAAATCGCATTTGTGAGAGTCTATGTCTCCAAATTTTCAGAAGAGTGTACGTAATTTTTCGGTTCCCTAAAATAGCCCCAAGCTAGCTAGTTTATGTTGTTTCTCTTCAAATAGTTTACTACCTTCAAATTCACCGGTAATTTTACTTGGGACTTTGATTGCACCCTCTGGAAATTGTGAATTCTTCAGAGGCAGTTTTAGGTATCACTTCTGGCACACGGATACTGACAAGTCCATAACTAACTGTTTGTCAAAAATATTTGATCATTTACCGCCTAAAAGTTTTGCGCTGGCTCTTTTAAAGTTGCTCTCTCAGTAATCAGGCTTACTAGCGTAATAAATCGAGTGCTTGATATGACGAAAATTCAAATTTCAAATTCAATTCTCCCAAAATAACAGCTTTTAGAACTCGAAAATACACAAAATGTTTCACAACTGAATGCTCAACCACTAGTAAACTTTAGGGGAAACCGTGAATATTTTTTTTCCATCTGCCGCAATTCGCTGATATTTCTCGAATCTTACCGTCAAGTTCTCTTAATAACTGGGTTACCACAGATAGCCCAGTAAAACGTTATTCACTACTGATACTGCGCAGGTAGCCTACTAATTACAGTGTTGTTTTACTTCCGCCATGCCACAGGTAGCCCAGTAATTACTGGGTTTATCTGTGGCGGCCCCTTCTAGATATACTGGTATACTGGTAAAGAGGTCTATTCTTCAGCGCAAACATGTGCATACACGGGCATACACTCTCCTAGAAAGTGGGGTCTGCAATAATTTTAGTAAAGGAAGAAAAACTTTATCCTTTTTTGACCTGGACTTTTTTTTATTTCCTAAGGCCGGAAGGGGGACAGTACATTGTGCCCGTTCTCTATAGTCCAGGACCTATAAGGCCTACAATCAAGAACTTCGTAGGTTTCTAGAACATAGCAAACTTAACATAATGTCGTGCTGACACATGGGCTATGATGTAACTTTAGATCATTTTATGTTGGCTACTTCAACAGTTATAACTTTTTCTTAGTAGGATACATTCGTAATAGAAAAACAAAATTGCAACTTCACAAAGTGATGGAATTATATTAGAGCCGAAAAACAAGAGATGGAGCATTAATAATAGTAATTGAAATGAGTGGAGTGCAATTAGTATAGAAAATACCACCGATCGAGAAGAATTAATGAAAATATTGTGGACGCGTATTTGATGGAAGTTGCTTAATACCACGAGTGCGTAGCACGAGTAGTATTAAGCAACTTTCATCAAATACAAGTCTTTTTTTATCAATTACTCGAGAATTTAGGTGGTATTTCCTTTTAGTAATACATCTACATAAAATACTTATTTCTGAACAGCAACACAAGGTATAAAGTCCCCGGATGTGTGCAATTAATTAATTGCACGGATTAAGAGCAAATTCACCATCAATCCGCAAATCAGAAGCAAGTATTTTATGTAGATGTGCTATTAGTTCTAGATTCATACGAATGAATAAAAACATTGCATGACCATGTGGCAGTTACGGGAGTGCAATTTGTTATTCAAAGAGGCTTGGCCTCGGTTTGACTTTAGAACTAATAATCCAAATTCAATCAATAACCACATCCAGTTCACTTTTGAAGAAGATAAGGCTGAAGAGGGCTTGGCCTTCCTTGACACAAAAACCACCCGTACTGAAGAAGGAAAGATTATTACGGCAGTATATCGCAAACCGACGCACACGGAAAGATCGACTTCAATTCACATCATCCGATGGCGCACAAACGATCTGTTGCCACTACCTTATTACGTCGTGCGACTAATATACCATCAAACAGTCAAGAAAAAAAGGCAGAGCTACAGCATGTCAAAGAGGTCTTAAAACACAACAACCATCCAGACCACTTTATCAAGAAATGTGCACAAAGTTCTATTACCTCCAATCCAAACACCAACAGCTCCATAGATGAAACTATCCAACAAGGTATGATTACACTACCATACATTAGTGGAGTATCGGAGAAAATAAGCAGAACATTAAAACCTTATGGCATCAAGACCGCCCATAAGCCTATGTCAAAATTGAATAGCTTCTTTCCTCGTCAAACATCAACTAAAGATGAAAACTCTAAAAAGGAGGTAGTATACAAGATTGACTGTAATGATTGTCACTACGTGTACTATGGCCAAACAGAAAGAGCTCTAAAAACCAGAGTCCAAGAACACAAGAGAGCAATAGTAAACAACCAACCATCATCAAAAATTGCCCAACATGCGAACAATAAAGGCCATGAGTTTAAATTTAGTGAAACTTAAATTGTAGAAAGAGAACAAAACTGGCACAAGAGACTATTCCTAGAGGCATGGCACTCTGAACTTGATAAGAACTCGGGAAATGATCGCATTGCTAGACCTAAATTATATAAAATAATTGTAAATTCTAGAACGGCGCGCGCTTAAACAATATTTTCAAATTCTGCGCGCGATAGTAACGATATAACGAATTCACTTGTAACGATAGCTGAAGAAGATCTGAGTCCAGATCGAAACGTCTTGAAAATACATACTTTAAGACAAACCAGAATCAACTAATTGATTTGAAATTATGAATCCTGGTTGCAAATTCAACATTTTAACTAATAATATTTATTTCATATATAGTTACTCAGATTTACCTATAGAAAATTCCCTAGATAAAAATTATACGGCATTTAAAATCAACCAATCACTAGCGCGAACGACAAGACTTCACTAGTGAAAAAACATCGTACGTCCAATGAGAGTTGCGAACGATGAATTTTCACTAGTGAAAAAATTTGGTACGGGGAATTACGAGCGGTAGCTTTGTGAACACGGTAGCTGTCAAATATGGATGACATTCTACCTAGATTTGCTCTCTTCGACGGCACTGTTGATAGTTTTATAGACGAGCAAGAAAACAAAAATACCCGCCAAAAGACAGAGAGAGATGTTAACCTGCTGAAGACTTTTCTTCATGCCGTTAAAGACGACGAAAGGGATGTCGAAGCAATTCCTCCAGAGGAGCTCAATGAAATTTTGAGCGAGTTTTTCATATCAGTCAGAACAAAAGAGGGCAAGGAATACGAACCAACCTCTTTGAGGAGCATGCTTTCCAGCTTTGAAAGATTCCTTAAAAGAAAATCTTATGCTGCTAGTATTATCAACGATCTGGTTTTCGAAAAAAAAAAACAAGGAAAACCCTAATTTCAAAGCAAAAACTGCTGAAAAAGAAGGGTAAAGGAAACAAACCACAAGCTTCCGTAGCTCTTACTGAAGAAGAAACCAAAATTCTGTACGAGAAAGGACTCCTTGGCATGTCAAGCCCTGAAGCGGTTTTGAACACCATGTGGCTAAATAACAGCCTGCATTTTGGACTCCGAGGAATACAAGAACACCGTTCAATTTGCTGGGGAGATGTTAAACTGAATAAGACAGCAGGAGGAGTGGAGTTCAACGAGCGACAGACGAAAACAAGGACCGGCGCGAATTGCCGAGATGTCGAATTGCCGAATTGTCTTAATGAAGGCAGTTAAATAAAAAAATAATTTTGTTCATAACTATGTTTTGTTGTATTAGTTTTCGAGGCTTCTCTGTCTCTCTGTTTAAAACAAACTTATGCTAATTTTCATTCACAACGCAGCACTGATATGGCTTCCAAAGGCGCTACGTTTAGCATCTATAAAATCTGAGTACCTATGAAATAAATAAATTACAAAATGAAAAGTGCTAGTACGATTTTTATTCACTCGTTGTTTCGTATCATAAAACTCACGCGCTCGAAGACTCGCTTGTTCGTTTTATGACACTTCACAACTCGTGAATAAAAACCGTACGCGCGCACTTTCCATGAAGTAATCTCTATATATGAACACATTTCTCGATTCTGATTGGCTGAAAGCAGTGCATGCAGGTTTTTGAGAATACAGCCAGAAAAAAGGAAATACAGTGAAATTTCTTAGTCGAATACGCATTCTGGTTGGTTAGAAAACAATGAAAGAGACGAAGAACTAATCAAAAATTGGATTTTAATGACGTCAAATTTCAAAAAAAATTTTTTTTTTTGAACGGCGACGAGGTTTTTTTATGGACACGAAAACTAAAGTGTGAAGTGTGCTTCATCTGACCTTACGTATTGGACATAGCGCAGCTTTTCTTTAGCTTTAGTGTAAGGTCACGTGTATCTGCCAACTTCAATTTGGAGAAGTGATCGCTGATTCTAAGTTTTGTGATGCTTATTCTGTGTTCAAATATTCTTCTTGTTTAGAATCTGTCTTGATTCTTCGAATTCTTTAAGTTCCAATTTTTTTATTCTTTTTTACGATCCTTTCGTCCCTCGTCGTTATGTATTTTGGCAAGCCAAATTTGGAATTCTTGGCCTGAGCTTCAATTCTTTGTTTAATATTTTTTTTACTGCTTTCCGCCGATTTTCTGTTAACTCATAACTATAATGTTACGGTCTCTAAAAGCGGAGCTCCCAGTTCAATTTTTCGAACAAGACTATAAATCGAAACGAAAAATTGACAGCGTGGCAAATTCTCTTTTTGATTTGAAATACAAGAAGGGGAAAACTGAAACATCGCCAGAAATTCCGAACCAAAGTGGGCGGGCACTATATTATGCAAAATTAGAATCATGCAAAATAAATGCCAATCATTCTTATTGTCTTATCTCAATTGTAATTGGTTCATACATCACAACTTAGCATTGAACATAAAGGTTTGTTCGCTGCTTTAAATTATTTATCTACAGCAGATATTTTGCTAGCAAAACATCATGCTAAAAGACCAAGAGGAAGCGGATCAGTTTGGGAAGTCGAAATATTCATTTAAAGACGTAAATTTTCGGCAGGGGTGAGAGAAAGATCGTCTACGACTGTAGAATCACGAAGTTAATCATAAAGTTAGCTTATTGAATAATTCTTTGTTTTCCTCATTTACTGATAAACGTTAATTTATCATACAAGCTTACCAAGATTATTCCACAAAAATGTCCCGAACACCGTATTATTATTATATAAGAATCGCTGAGTCTGAACAGCGTCTGCTCTCTATCTTTCCTTGATTTTTCAGTCATTTTCAGTAAAAAAATAACGCCTGCTATGAATACGAAATCTTTTGTTTATGTATCGCCGGAAGTGTTTCTTTTCAGAGATTCGAAGTCTAATGACTGCAAATATTGAGAGATGAAAAACCGAAATGAGTTTGTGGCCAAACCATTTGAAACTTGGCAGAAATATTGACGAAAGTCCAATCCTTCAAACAAGATTTAAGATAGAGCTATGCGTATCCTTGACCATGATTTTGAGACCAAAATAGTTGAGTGACTTTGCACACTTCCGGTCTTCTTCACTAAAATGGGCACTCGAAATCCCAGTATTTTTGTTGTTGTCAAACCGAATTGTAATTTAAAGTTTTGGTTCTGATTTATTAATTTTATTAAAGCTTGAAGGTTAGTTGTTCAACTTCTAAGATGGCTGCTTCGAAAAAGCAGATAGCAAGTAGTTTTCCTCGATTTTCACATCAACTAAAGCACTTTCTATGGAGGATACTGCACTTGTGAAGACGTCATTTATGCCATAGTTTAAATCGTAAAAACCGAGCCCGTATCGAGAGGAATTTATCAAAATATTTTGATGAGCAATGGTCTGCTATTTCAACTCGTGAAATACATAGGCGGCAAGGTTTAATACGCACATGTAGGGATAGAAAATTTAGATAAAGTGCAGGTATATTCATCCCTTCCACTAACTGACGTCCTATACATGGCGTCCAAAACTGTTGGTTTACAAAATTCGCAAAACCGACCCGAAAATACAATGTTATGACCCATAAGTAGCTTCTAAACAAACTTTACGTTTATGAGAACTTATCCAGATACCCGGAAGCTTGTGTAAATACAGATATTTTTATTCATGAAGAGATTCAAAATTATTCGCCATACATTTTCTCTAAGAAGGGAGTAAAATTCAAGCCGAGAAAATTCTAAGTGCCACGCTCCAACTGCGCATGTCCATTCGAGTTTTCTGGCGATGAGAAAAGGCTATATTTCAAGCCTTCAAAGCAATTCCAAAGACTTATTCAATTTAAAGAAAAATAATTAATAATGTTTTTCTTATATAGAATAAAGGATTTTGTCACAGCTTTCATTAACCAAATGTTATGTCAATACAAATGAAATATCAATACTTTTCATATGGGGAAGTTAAATCATTGAATCTCTCGCGAGGCTCGCTGCCCGTCAAATATTATTTTCTCTTTTTTTCTTAAAACGGGATCAAAAACAAAAATTCAAAGCTTAAAATATCGCTTTTCTGGCTCATTTGTAATGAAGACAAAGATGATAAAAATGTAAAATCGATAAAAACAATGAACAAACAACCATGCAAGTTTTCCTGTTTGCCGAAGCAACGGCTTTATAGAGAGTAAACTCATATTTTGTCGACTTTTTTACAAAACTTTAACTAATATTAATGAATTTATTTTCTATAAAGTGTTTTCTTTGGAAATAAAAGATTATTCTTGCAGTGTAATGAGATTTTTTTCTGGCATATACTCAACGTTTTCGCACAGGTTTCAGCCACAAATTAAGTAACTCTGCTTTCGGTGAAGTCGAAAAATTGTCAGCCACGACTTCTTTGCTTTTAGTTCTAGATTATACGTACTTTTCGCTTTTCAAAAATAAGAAAAAAATTTTGTTGATCCATATTTAACTACATTATTGCTGGTGTTATAAATCTAGATAATTAGCGATGTTTTATTTGCATTTGCGAGTTTTGCTTTGAAATTTTAGCGGGCGGGAGCCCTAACGTATGGGCAAGGCGATGGCGCAATCAAGCCATGAAAAATCAACTCGATGGGTTATCAATTTTTTTCTTAAGAATGTATATGGTGCTCCGCTATAATCACGTAATGCTAGAGTTAGATTTGCAAGAGTTGCAACTGAAGGTAATTAATATACATCTAAGGAGTGTATAAAGAAATGTAAAATCCATGATTTACAAATATATTTTCACTTTTAAATCATCTTATTCATATCATGTTATTCAAAAAAGCAAGATTTTGATTTTCTTAAGTATGAAGCTCCGCTATAAATTTGTATGATGTTGCATTGATTGATTATCGTTTATCTTGTTCACAAAATGTCAGCTGGAATACCATCACCGTTCACCAAGGTTCCCCCAAGCGTCCTGTTTGTGGTGAGTGGTCAAAATGCAAGGATGGTGTGGGACTACAACGTCATTAACAGGAACACTGAATTTGCTAGTTACTCACCCACTTGGTACTACTACAGTAATAAGACCCAAATACAGGTTGCATATGAGTATAAATGGAGTAACCCTAAATGGAAATGGTCTATTGCATCAACATGTCCTGATAGCCTGAAAGGTCGCATCAGTAAAGAATCCACTGCTACTCTGGTCATCTCTAACGTCAACATTACTGATAGCGGGATATATGAGTGCGTTCTTACGTTCATGTCAGGATTGTACAAATCTTCAAAAGTAACACTGTCTGTTACAGGTAAACATATATCACATTAAAGTAACTTGCTATTTTTTTATCTTTTCTCTTCCTTTTCCTCCTCAAAGTTTAACAAAAGTCACAATCATAACTTTTTTTAACAATATCTTGACTATCTAAAGAAATGATACTTATTCGTTTGTCTAATGATTGAGGGTCATTTGTAGAGGACCGCGACGTTTCAACTGCAAGCTGCTATCCTTCATCAGGCGATGGTGTAGACTGGATGGTGCGTCTTTTATACCGCTCGTCGATCGGATCATTTGTTTTGTGGTTGGGTGGTCGGTTCTTGTTCAAATAGGTTGTTTTGTTGTTGAGTCTGCCCAGAGTGTTTTCTTATTGTCGGCAACCACGCTTCGGGAATTTCTATAACATTTTCCCAATTGATGTTATTAGGGGGAGTCGAATCCGAATGGCTTCCTTTTCTCTGCGTGTATACCAATATATGGGGTTTTCGATCTACACATTCAACATCATTCCAGCATAGTTAATGGAGTGGAATGATTTGGAAACATATTGTTCTAGGTTTTTGTTCTAGGTTTTTGTTCAACTTTTTCCTTTTGACCGTTGACCGTTGACCGTGCACAGAAAAGAGAAAGTTGCAGCGTTTGTTCATAGTACCTCAAAAACATTATAAAATAAATAGTATTTGTTAATAAATCCTATATAATAGAGATTATTCGTTTACCCTTTCTTATTTATCATCTAGTAACTTAACTGTATCAGCGCAGAATCATTTATCCTCGTCTTTGTAATCTTAGAATGAAATTTTTCAACTTTCAAAATGTTCGTTCATAAAAATAGTACGGAAACTACTATTTTCAGACATACTTGCTTTGGTTTATCGTGCACGGACAATATAACGTGATAGCAGATTTCAACACCGTTTGCCGAACAAAAACCTAGAACAATAGGTTTCCAAACCATTCCACTCCATTAGCTATGATTCCAACCAGAGTATACCCATAAGACACTAACGGCCACAACTTTATTAGCTTTTTTGCTATTTAGTGCCACCCTCTTTGAATAAAGAGTTTACTTCCTTCCTTCCTTTTTTCCTTCCTTCCTTCCTTCCTTACTTGCTTATAATTTTACAGAGGCACTGAATGCTTCAAAATGATCTCGGAAAAGGCGCGCAATGCATTAATGTTTTTCTTTTATGGCGGGCCATAGGCATTTCGGAAGTTCAAACCAATGAACTTTATTGGCAAAATAACATCTTAGGGTCAGGAAGGTATTTAGACCCCTATACGCGCTAATTCCAATTTTGCACGGATTTTACAATATTTTGCACTAAAAGTATATATTTTCGGAAAGCTAAATAAACGTAGTTTTCGAATAGAGCGAAAACACTAGAACCATGAAACAAAATCAAATTGTTAGTGTGTAATAGTTCTTATTTAGCGACTATTAGTTACTATAAAAGACAAGTAAAGTTGTAATGAGGTATTGTTTCCTTTTGTATTTGTTGTTTCTGGTTGAGTGATATTGACTAAATAGTCACTAAATAAAAACTATTAGTTAGTAACTATTTTGTTTTTATTTCATGGTTCTAGTGTTTTCGCTCTATACATATCGAATTGTCTGATTTGGGACACAACAAATGTTATTCGGTTGAAAGCGACATTTTACCGCATTCACTTGACAACTAACCGCAGGATCAGTATTTCCTCTATGTAGATCATGAAAACATTAGCATGCTCTCTGGATAATGAACTTCAAAAATTTGTCTCAGACTAGATTTTTGATATCTTTTTTAAATCAATCACAACAACGCTTTAAATCCGAATGTTTGAGTTTTCGATGGTTATGATTGCAAAATAGACAATATCTTTTGAATTAAAAAAAATCAAAAACCTGAGAAATATTTTTAGATCGCGTGGTCGTTTATCATAATCCAAAGTTCCAGTTCGATACGATGTATTCCAAATGAGCTAGAAATTTTTAAAAAAGAATAATATTTTATGTATTTTAATAATTATTTATTTATAATGCGCGCGGAATCCGAAAGTCGTAAGGCGCCTTACAATAATAAATAATAAAATGTATACCAAAATTATGATGATAAAAATAATAAAAATACTTAAAAATACCTCATTGCCTGAAATATCGGATTTGAGCCTTTCCGTGAATGCGCAATGATACGTTTCAGCTTACAAAATGGCCGCCGAATCTTATAGGAAATGTATGGAGAATATAGAACTTCCCTGATTTACGGCGAACAGGTGTTTTATCTACTATTTGCGCGACTCGAAATAAACAACCCACTCTACAAACTCCTAAATAGACGTAAAATCGATCTCGAGTCAAGGGACAATTTTCTTCCCGGACTACTTGCCTTCGGAAGCTCTAAATTCCATCATGGCCATACATCTTCTATAAATCTGGCCAGACTTGAGCTCAAAATCATCCCATTTGAAGTCGAAATAATCTACCAAGTCGAATTACGCGACTCGATACCACCAAATTCAGCGCCATGTTAGCCCGTAGTTTTCAGCTAAAAATGCAAGAACCCATAGAGAACTGCACCAGACATTCACAATATCGCCATTTTGTTTTTACAAGCTCCTATTGACTGCCGGGATACAATCAGGAAGCCCAAAGTCACGATTTAAGTTTGAAACTTGTTTCTTAATCTTCATGGGCTTCCTGTGGTGAGGTCTTCTCAACGAAAAAAAATAATTGCTGTTCTTTTAATTTTCGAGTGACTATTTCTTGGCAAGAATCTTTCCTAAGAGCTTGCTGGAATTTAAATATGTTTTTTTAGATCGACCATGTAGTTATATTTTTCCTCTACAAAATCACTGGCTTTTCATTTATGCATAGCACCGCTGACAATGTCCAACATTTCTGGCAATTTAATCTAAACGAATAATAATTTAAGAGAATATGAATAAACACAATGAATAAATTAACTAAAAGATAAGTCTTAAGATTAGATTTGAAAGAACTAATACTAAAGTTAAGTACATTGTTAAGTGGAAGACTATGCCAAAATTTGGCAGCACAAACAGAAAAAAAGCCCTCTCTCTATGAGTTTACAGCACGACGCGCAAAAGTATGATCACATTTAATGTATTCGCATACTTCTATGCACGGGCTTTTGTACGTCAAACCGACACATTTCAACGAGATTCTGGCTGGTTTTACAAAATAAGGCATTTTGCTGCCAAACGACCTTTAACATGCCTTATTTGGTTTAAAACACGAGGCGAGGCCGAGTGGTTTTAAACCCAATAAAACACGATCTGCGAGGTTTTTAAAAACCTCTAGGTTTATGTTCACATGTTCTACTGAATTTTTTACGAATGAACCAAGTTTGGCAGAGAAAATCCTAGTTAAAGTTTATGGAAATGAAGATGATATTTTATCAGATTTAAAACCTCCTCCATGGTCGAGGATTCAATTGTGCTCTCCTCATTAAATATTCATGAGTTGTTTTAATGGTCTAGGTGGAATCGAGTGAGTAGATTGCTAATATATATATAAAGGTGCCAAGCCGTTAAGGCAATGGGCTCGCGCGCTCGTGCGCAACTTTCTGCGCATTTTTTAATTCATTTAGAATTGTATAATATATTGACCAAAATCAGAAAAAATACACTGTATTTATATAACTCGACAATTAGTCGCATGGCATGCAGTCATTTTGCGTATGTTCGATGACTCGAGGCATGCGCGACAAAACCCATGGATTGGGCTACCTGTGTGCTTTCCGTTTGTCGCTCTTCATTTTGCGTTGTTTTACGACTTATATCTTGTAAATGAATACGGTGACCTATACATTGTTTTCCTGAATTCGATGTCTTTTAACTAAAGCTAGTACATATCGAAAAAAATAAAAAATCTATCGGTTTGTTTTCGAGAAAATCGTGAAACATCATCTAAAAAAGTTATGTTTTAAGTGGTGCTACCTTGGTTTGTTAGGAAGTTGATATATACGCTGATAACAAATGATATGAACACACGATAAAATGAGTTTTTCCACACAAATCTTGCAAAATCTCGAAGTAGTTTAATCGTCTTGATGGACCGCCTGGCTGAATTAAAGAGCGCTCGCTGATTATTGGTCAAATCTTGATGAACTGTCAAATCGAGATCACCTGGTCCGTTCTTCGTGTAAATCAAGACAAGGGGATCAGGCTTGTCATCTGAGGGAAGCAGTAAATGCTTTTGCACAAGAACTGAAGCCAGATAAATTCTTATCGACAAAAACTTTATAATTTTGTTGTTTACCACACCCTATGATAAGCCTTTTTAAAGGCTAGTTTTTATCAAAAATACCCTGCATATCTTAAAAGGTTTGACTATACATATTATCCTGTTTCAGTACCTCCAAAATTTTTGTTAAGTCGTCCAAACAACATATACCAGATCATAGAGGGACAGGATTTAAAGATAAACTGCACAGCTATTGGTCCACCAACACCCAACATCACGTGGGTGAATATCACAGATGGTAATGATGAAACCAACAGCCAAGGATCAGGAAGTGCTCTACTACAGATAAGTAGCATTAAACGATACCATGCTGGAGTATATGAGTGCCAGGCCAAGAACAACCCAAACGAATATGCAACCACTACAAGGACAAGTGTAACAGTCTACTGTGAGTGTAAAATGACAATAAGATATATTCTAATTAAAGATGTTGTTTCATCTGCTCTAAGACTTGTATTTATTTGAACTAAGCTTTCGGCCTAAGCGGCAATCTTCTAGGTTGTGAAAGTGCATGATTAATACTAGTTAACGGAAAATGGTTTCCATGGAAAAATATTTACGGCAAGAGCGAGCTAAAAATATCTTTATTTGTCTATCTATCTGCCTGCTTGCCTGCCTTCCTACCGGCCTACCCACCTACCCACCTACCCACCTACCCACCTACCCACCTACCCACCTACCCACCTACCCACCTACCCACCTACCCACCTACCCACCTACCCACCTACCCACCTACCCACCTACCCACCTACCCACCTACCCACCTACCCACCTACCCACCTACCCACCTACCCACCTACCCACCTACCCACCTACCCACCTACCCACCTACCCACCTACCCACCTACCCACCTACCCACCTACCCACCTACCCACCTACCCACCTACCCACCTACCCACCTACCCACCTACCCACCTACCCACCTACCCACCTACCCACCTACCCACCTACCCACCTACCCACCTACCCACCTACCCACCTACCCACCTACCCACCTACCCACCTACCCACCTACCCACCTACCCACCTACCCACCTACCCACCTACCCACCTACCCACCTACCCACCTACCCACCTACCCACCTACCCACCTACCCACCTACCAACCTACCCACCTACCCACCTACCTACCTACCTACCTACCTACCTACCCACCTACCCACCTACCAACCTACCCACCTACCCACCTACCTATCTACTTACCTACCTACCTACCTACCTACCTATCAATCAACATCTTGCGTACAAACAAGTACTTGACTAAGCTAATATATTTCATTAGTTTGTGGATATTGAGCTCAAATGAGCAAGTTGCTTCTTGTTGTGTTGAGTTAGAACCATAAAATAATATAGCTATGGGTTTGCCGGTTTAACGATCACTCTCATCGGTTGATAGATAATCACGTGACTTTAACTAGCGGGGGAAAAGGAGCTAATCAGTTTCCCGAGCGGAAAACGAGCGGGATACAAGTAGTGGTGAAAATACACCAGCGCACGTGATCATATATACAATTTTTATCTTTACATGACACAATTCCTGCAATTAGGATAAATACTTATTTTCTAATTGTTCAATATTGTTTGCTTTTTATAAGCTTTAATTATTTAATCCAAAAACTGTTAAGCATTCTACTTTTCAGCTTGTGTAGACACAGAATTCAATATACACTGATCTGCATTTATTCATATTTTTTATCTACGGATTCGCTTTTTCACTATTTCTTAGACAAGCCGACTATTTCAAAAGAGCTGTCTTCAAGGAATTTTAGTTCCTGGAATGGGAGACAGGTTACCCTTAACTGCACTGTTGTTGATGGATCACCAACACCAAATATTACGTGGTACAAGCCCAGTGGTCAGCAAATAACAACTGGTGTCAAAGCTTTTGCTAAAGGTAGTCAGGTGGTGATAACAACCAAAGAAGATGCAAACTATGGATCGTATAAATGTAAATCCACAAACGTCGCTGGCATTGACGAACATGTTATCACTGTGATTCAGTTGTGTAAGTATAATGATGTCTGAATGAATATAATGTTGTTATAAATACGTTCAAAGAGTCATACACGTTTGTTGCCTGAACAAGGTGTGTTTTTCCCAGAGGAGGGTCCAGGGTTATCCAATGATGCATTGCGCTTACCAATTGTAAACATTGAACCATCTCGGCATTGAAAAAGCGAATACAAAGCCGTTTTTAAAGCCATGATTAACCAACAAAATCGTGAACAATGAAAGTAGGGTTAACGTGTGTTGTTTTTTAACAATCCTACTTATGTTTACACCAAAAGGTAATGATATATTTGGAATGGTTCATGAAAATTTAATCTTTTAGAAAGGCGACTTGATACGCTCACGAGCGTTTCGCTTCCCATTTACCCTATTTACTATATGCCCGCGGTAAAAGCAGTGCACGGTAATTGCCATTAGTAGCTTTGTAATCACGCCGCCTCACTGCGAGCTACCATGTTGATGTAGAGTCGTTAGTGTTTTCATTGGAGGAATTTCAGGTTTATAAGTGAATTATTGCTAAAAAAAAAAAAAAAAAGGAAGCGATCTTCCCTAAATGGATGCATACGTATTCTACGGACAACTCTTAAAATGTTGACTTAGTATTTGTGGCAATCTAAAGCTGTAGAGCTGCCCTTGGGATTTTCATTTTACACGCGAAGGAAGCAACATGGCGACCGACTTGTACTCAGAGTTTACAAGGCAGAATTATGATACTTCTAGAGTTCGCCTCATTTCGAAATTGCCTTTTTGGAATGTAGTCGAGCTTATCGTTGATTATATTTGTCATCACTTATATTCCCGTGGGATCGTCTCAAACGCGCCCTAGTAATGCGAGGTTAGTATAGGTAATAATATGGTTTCGAGTTCAATTTGGGATTAATTTGCACGAGTGTGTTTTTCAAAGAGTTCAAATTGCACGAGACCGTAACTCTTAACTCTTAACTCTTAACTCTTTGAAAATGTGGCAAGGAATATTAATAACATAATAATATACATACAAAAATTACTCGATTCTGATTGGCTGATGAACAGTGCATTTTAGAGGTAATTCAGTGCAAAAACAAGGTAACACAGTGCAAATTAAAATTTCCGAAAACGGTCTTGAAACCAAACTTTTTTTGATTCTGCTCTTGATAACATTATTAAGCATCAAGACTATGCATTTTTCGATCGTGAAGGAAAAAATTTAAGCGGTAAAAACGGCTAAAAAGTTGGCGATTTTGTTTGTTTTTGAATAATTTTTTTGTCGGTTTCAGTTGAAGAGCGCGCGCTGCTGACGCTTTATTTTGCTGATGACACTAACCTAACGGCAGCTGGTAAGACAATAGAGGAAGTTGAGAGGGCTATGAATAGTGACCTTGATTATGTTAAGAACTGGTTGTTAGCAAACAAATTGAGCCTTAATGTGGCAAAAACTGAATTTCTTCTAATTGGCTCTCACTATAATATACGTAATCTCATTGCCCAGCCTAACATAGAGATCGGTCAAAATTCCTTAAAACAAGTTACCCATAGTAGGGTTCTTGGTGTCGAAATTGACCAATTTCTGTCTTGGGATAAGCATGTTGATACCATAGCCAAAAATATTACGTTTGGTATAGGAGCCATCAGGAAAATAAGAGACTTTGTGGACAGAGAAACTCTGGTCGCCATACACAATGCCATAGTTCAACCACACTTTAATTACTGTAGTGAGGTATGGGACACCCTTGGTGAAAGTCTTTCTAAACGCCTGCAGAAATTACAAAACAGATCTGCAAGAATAATCACACATATGAGTAATGAAACTCCCCACCAAGAAGCTCTGAAAGCTCTAGGTTGGGAAACTCTTGAAATTCAAAGAGCAAAGACTAAGGCCAAACATATGTTTAGAATTGTTAATGGTATGGCACCATCTTGTCTTGCAGATCTCTTTACTCAAAAGCAGGACGTTACAAATTATAACTTAAGGGGTTCCAGTACCTCGCTACAGTTACCTCTTCCTAAAACAGAGAATGGAAAAAAACGTTTTTCATATGATGGGGCAAAAGTCTGGAATTCCGTTCCAGAGAATTTACGTAATTGTAAATCATTGCCCTCATTTAAGGCTGAAATTGCCACTCACACCCTATCTATTTCTTAAATTTCTTTAATAACTTAATAATTTATCTCAAATTTTAGATTACTTAATATATAGAAATATTTTTTGTAGATTATAAACTATAATGTAGTATGATATTAATTTTTATAATGTAATTTTTATCCACACGCCCCTTGTGGAAATCAGCTAAAGTTGACGGGGCTAGCGTGTTGAAATAAAGTTAACTACTATCTCACGTCATTGAGCGCGCGCTCAGAGTTTTTCTTGAGTTTTTCAATGTCGGACGGTAAAGTTTGTAAGATTTTTCATGTATAGTATTACTAAGTATAGGTAATAATATGGTTTTCACAGCCTGTTACATCACTGATCGAAACTTGTCAAGGAAAACTTGTTCATCATCAACGCGAGCAAGGAAACCTTGTCAATAAAAATTGTAAAGGAAAACTTGCTAATCGTGTAAGCGAGCAATGAAAATTGTCAAGGAAAAATTGCTCTTGTAGATGCAGCTTTAGCAACGCACTTACTTTTTCAAACTCGTACGAACTGGAGGTTGATCACGTGGTGTAAAAAACCTTATTGGCGTGGTATAACATTGGCATCACGTTTTTGATTTGAAATACACTTGCGGCTAAGATAACATACGCTATGAAGCCAATAAAAAAATCACAACGAATTGTAACTCTCGTCTAATATTCAGTTATTCGTTATTGGGATAATATATTAAAGGCTACTTTCTATCATTCTAAGTATAAATTTTTAACCTTAGTCCCACCAGGTGTCCCTAATGTCACGATACCAGACCAGGATATCCAAGCATCATCAGTAACTGTAAGGTGGACCAAACCTGGTTATGATGGTGGAAGTCCTGTTATTGACTACAAAGTACAAATCAACAGTACAAACCTGTCACAAGAACAGAACACAGTAAATACTTTGCACGAGTTCACTGGCCTGACTAAGAACACACGGTATGAAGTTAGAGTCTACGCAAGGAATATTGCTGGTCATGGAAATGCGTCGATCATCATCTTTACCACAAAGAAACAAGGTAATAAGTTTTTATTTGATGTTGTTGTTCCTTGTATCATGCATCACCTAGGAAACTCTTTTGCATTCATTGACAAAGCTGTTAGAGGCGAAACGTCTGAAAATATAACAAATGCACCTAACCAAAATGTGCTTGATGAAGTTACTTTATTACTACACTAAGTAATTAGATTATTATTACCTAGTAAACAACATTGAAACAGACAAAGATAAACTGAAACGAGAGGATCGGGAAACAGGAGAAAAAATGAAAACAAAAAAAAACTTTATGAAGCTATGTATATGTGATCGCACCATACTGTGAAATGGACTTCTGAGCCCCAGATGGGAATCGAACCACGGCCCTCCGTATACTAGTCGGATGCTCTGCCACTGAGCTGCTGGAGACTGATGGAAAGTCGTTAATATGTGTTTATTGTGACAAGCGTACTGTATATGCTACAATCACATAAATGTCTAAGGAAATATATCATAAAGATAAAATAAACTTCATTTGCGTATAATTACTATTCAATGCCTATTGTTTTCTCGCTGAATTATATCAACGAATGCTGAGGGGAAAATCATACGACACACTACATTACTATTAATAATGCAGTCAACTATTTCAGTAGACAGCTTTATTTATGATATTGCTATCAGGAGACGGCAATATTAATAATAATGCGGCATGCTTCCTGGATTAAGAAAATGGTAAGCAAATGGAACCACCAAGTTAGCAGTTCCACAGTTTTCCAGAGCCTATTCGAAATCCAGGCAGCCGTATCGAAATGAATTAGCTTTTTCACTTGCTCTCCACAAGTGGGATCCAAACAAAGTTGATTCCTCAAAAACGTTTTGCGCATGCTCGATTTTAACAAAGAACCGTAAATAAGCAAGTTCACAGTTTTCAGTTCTTAAAATAATTGTTTTCAGTGGGCATGCGATTTTATTCCGAATTTCTCACCTTCTTTTGTTTAATTGAAAACGAAAAAAAAGGTTTAAACAAAAGATCTATAAATATTTTTTAGACTGTAAACTGGCTTATTATTGTGCATGAAGGAAAACAATGGGCCAAGGCACTGAATAGTAATTATAATAGATAATCACTTCGGCATGCCTCAGTAATTATCTATCAAAAATCACTTAGGTCCACCACCATTACCCAGTGTTCATCTTATTAAAAGTAAAACTACAATAACATTGTACTGGACAAAACCTGTTGAAAATGGCGGTACAATCAATAGTTATATCATCTACCAGAAACACGGTGTAGAAAAAACCTGGACACGTATACATGTTGTACGTGACTTGTCCAACTTGACGTATGTTATACAAATGGAGGATCTGGAGCCTGGACAGACATACAGGTTTATTGTCACGGCAACGAATGAGTTTGGAGAAAGTGAAATAGGAAGTAGTGATAAAGGTGAAGAAGTATATGTTTTGCCGAAGGTAACCACAGCAACCACATCAACCCAGTCAACTACTACAGCTCTTGGTAAGTGAGGTGTTCATATGGGATGAATTTTACCTTATTCACATTTGATTCACATAATTAAAATAATAATAATAACTCGTTCATACAGCAATTACAAGATGCTTACCGGATAGAAAGATAAATATAAATATAAAGACGAGAACGAAATGCTTTCTGATATAGTAGTAACAAAAAGTGAAACCGCCAACATTTCATACTGAGAGAGACAATCAATAAGCAAATAATCATTTATAAGTTAACACTCTACAATGATATGAAACCTATGTGGTTAGTAATGATATTCGTTTTAATAAACAGACGGTCAATCAATGAATAAATCAGACAACCAAGAAAAATGCAGTAAGTAAAAATGTTGATCATGCTATTCCCTTAATATTTGTGAAAATCCACAAAAGTAAGAATTAACCACGCTTGATGTAGTTTTGAGATTTTCTTTGTTTTGTGTCATGCACTTTTATTTTTTGAATTATCATATCGCTGAATAAAAATGTTACCTTGAAACTTGCCGGACCACTCTCTTTGCTTGCCCTAAATTCTGATTCCCTTTGTCTAAAATAGCGCCGTATATCACGGTTTTCTTATGCTGCGCATCAATTTAATTACACGGCATAGTTCCTGAACTGTAACTTAATCATGCTGATCATGTCTGTTTGTTTTTCTGTTCAAGGTGTAACTGCTCTAGCTGTCTGTGCAGCTTTCCTATCAGTATCTTTGGTTCTTAATATCCTCTTGCTTCTCTACATCTGGAGGAATATTAAAAGAAAAGGTATCCTAATCTTCTTTCTTCTTCTTCTTTCTCGATTGCGATGATCATTGTTTCTTGTTGTTGTTGTTTTTTTTTGTTTTTGTTTTTTGTTTTTTGTCTTGTTTTGCGTTTGTTTTGTTTGTTTTATAGAAATAAAGCACTGAGATTCTAGCCTTTGACGAAAACCCAAGCTGAAGTTATCACACACTTTTTTCTTTTCTTTTTTACTCAATCACGGTATCTTGAAAGAACCAACTACAAATACCAATACAAAAAGGTGATTACATTTAACCACATTACTTTTGCATGAATAATTAATGGCTATTTTATTGATCCTTCTACTTTTATCCATATTTTTTTTATATCTCAGAGTCACCAGAAACCAAGCAGTTGAAGATCCCGTATATGACGTAGGTGTCTATTTGTTCACTGATATAATCATAATTTACAGTCAGTTTCCAAACATAAATGCTATACATCAAATTATCTAGTAACATTAATTCTAATACTATGTACAGAGCGTAGTTTTGAATGCCTTTTCTTCGATTGAAACCTCTAGTATCAAGTGTCCAAAATTTAGATTTTTAACGCATGTTCATCACTATATTTATCGACGCTACTTATTGCTTCAATGCAATATAAACATATTATCTCACTGATTTTGCAAAACGTTATGCCCACAGGACACACTAGAAATGAAAGAAAATCAGGCTCCACGCAATACGTCAGACACTCCTCAACACACTTCTCCACCTGGTGAGTACGAGCCAATATGGATTCCTCGTGATCACCATCCAATCGAAATGTCCAGCAGAGTAGATGGCTACAGGACCGCCTCCACAGAAACACCGAGTCATTATCAAGCACTATCGCATCCTGATACAGCTGGTTCATCACGTCAAGGTCAAGGTCCAACCTACGAACCCATTCGCCGTCCACAGTTCAAAGAACCTGATGCTCATCAGACCAAGAACGTACCAGATACTACTTACCAGCCACTTGGTATTAGGCTAAACCCTACAGATTATCAAAACCTGAAAACTTATAATATACATCAGCTAGAAAACAACAGGAATGATCAGTCCATTATATAAATGCACTCTCTATGGCGCTAGAACTAGTAAATATAATACATGATTCATTGATATTTTACTTCCTCCATACCCTGGCCGCCCCCATATCAATTACTCTATTGGCTGACACAGGGCAAAATAACGTCAATTTAATGGGGTATTTAAGTTAAGTTTAATTTTTTTCATTAAATTCATTAAGTATAAGTTTTCTAAGCTTTAATTTTGTATTTAAATCTCTTTAATGAAGTATTTTCTCTAGCTTCTTAAATGCACTTAAATTCGTTTATTTCTGTGTTTAATGACCTTAACTTGCTCACTTAAAGTTTACTTAAATATTGGTTTTATAGTCTTTAATATGTTTTAAAGTATCATGAAATGTGTATTTAGTAGCCTTTCATTATTTTGCCTAAAGAAGCAGGGAATGTTCCTTTAAAAAGGCTTTAAGGTATGAGACCTGGGTTAGAGTCAAAAAACAATCTCTAAATTTTTGTCCATGCCTAACTGCTTTGGTAATAGTTAAATACATTTTTCATGGTTGTACGTCCATACTTCAGCGCAATGCGGGGGAAAATAGCGAAGCGAAAGGAAGCCATTTTGATTTGAGAGAATTTCATGTGACTTGACCTTTCTGGGCATATGTGTTAACAAACACGGCGGGTGTTCTTGGCGGTCACGCGTCACGAATTGTATGTCCTTTCCCCGGGGTCCTTTCTGTAAAATTTCCTTTTTTAAACACATCTTTAACTCATAGAATATTATGGTAATTCTAATATATACAAAATATATAAGACCGCTGTGACGAATCAACATTCGAATGGCCTCATGTTTCATTGTTATTACAGCGCATGCGTCCCGCCGTTGCTATGGTTGACGTCATTTGTATTCCATATGGAAGCCAAACTGGATTCGGATCACGCGACGCATGGGCAATGCAATATCGAGGTTTTCCGATAGTTTTCTAGTTCAATCGACTTGATATCGTGTGTTATGACGTAGGTCCATCTCAGAAACAATATGGCGGCGAATTATTTCGTTTGAAATCCAAATTTGAGGATTTTTTTTGACTTTAGGGCATTAAAGCACCACCGTCCCTCACTCGTTCTTCGATCAACTCTTTTGTATTTATCCTACCATCATTATATTTGGTATAAAGTTTAAATATACCTTAAAGAACAAAATGAAGGCAGCCCGGAGCAAAAATCTATTTTGATAACATTTTACGAGCGAAAACCTTGTCACTATAGTTTTAGCTCGTCAAATAAATATTTTGTTCCGGACTGCCTACATTTTGTTCTTTATACATTGTATTTCTTATAGCCCAAGTTAATTTTTTTATTGTCAAATTTTCTAGAGAGATATCAATAAATAACTGAAAAAGAGCCTTGGGTTACCTGCGTTTTTAATTTTAATTTTATTTCACTTTTTATAAGTAATAGCATGACTTGAGGGTGATTAGTGATTAAATGTCCCCGAAAGCCGAGGGAGGTTTTGTTGAAGTCCCGACGCGGGACATTTAATCACTAATCACCCGAAATGTCATGCTATTAGTTTGTAATATTATGATTGCCGAGGAATAAAACTGCTCTTAGGAAATATGTTAGCTTTCGTACGATGCATAAATTACAAATTTTTACAAAGCTGTTGATATGCGGCATACTTAAGGGAGTTCGCCTTTGTTAAATGCGACAATGGCGAATTGAGCCAGCATTCATTCATTCGTGGTGCTTTATTCTAATTCACTTTGGTTGGCCTAGAGCGGTATTAATGAAGTGTTTTCAAACCGTCGTGATTACGTCACAAATAGTAAGAAAAATTCCCGATTTAGTCAACGCATGCGCAAAGATTACTCAATGGGTCCCACAAGTGCTGGGGTGTTGATTAGTGCGCAGTGCAGAGTCACGATATTATTTCAATAATAGAGAGCAACATATTGTTTTTACTGGTTACTGCTTTCTATACATTGAACCATGCAGTTTCATCAACTGATCGATCATTCATAAACTTCATTTTTGGTATACATTTAGTTGTATTTAGTAACTCTTGTCTTGGTTTTGTTACGGAAAACCGGCTTAGGCTACTTGGATCACTGATTGCTTGGATATCGATCTTGAATGTAAGATCTTGTTTATTCTTCATCTTTGATATCTTCTTTCTCCTCTAGAGTTCTTCTTAACCGACATTATTCTGTAAACTCAAAAGCGAAGAAGCAAGAGTTAAAATAACTGTGTTAAATATACGTTACGTTACGTTCACTTCTCCCGCCCAAAATATAGAATATACCGGTAATATATCACTGAACACAACTTTAGTTTCTTTCTGATTATCTATGCGTTTTTTATTCATTGTCGGAATTACTATCTTACTTACCTTTCGAATTTATAGCCTCGAAGCCAGCAAATCGAACTTCTTCAGGCTCTTCATTGTTGTTCGTTTGCTCTCCATACACTTTCCGTCTATCGTAAAGTACCTTTGTAATAATTACGCTCAGGATTCGAGCGCGGTTTAGACTGTTTGAAATCCAGAAGGATTGAATTACTTAGCCAATCATATGGACAGAGGCACAATAAGCCATGTACTGTGCTCGTGATCAATGTCAATAAAATGAAATCCGATAAGCCACAACAATGCGCGAACTTCCCGCCAGTGTAATAATTCACTGAATTGTTTATAGTTTGCATTAGACTGAGTTCAGTCCAAACTACGGCAAAATGGACACTGAGAAGTTTTATTCGATGTACAGCTCACTTAGTTTTCGTAATCAAGCTGTTGAACTCCGAATATGCGGGTTCTTAGCAGCAGCATTCTGCGATTACTTAATGGGGCTTGCCCGGGGGGGGGGGGGGGGATACTCTCTATAATAGACTATATACGGGGATGCTCCACCAGAAAGGGGTACTTTTTTCAAGCCGCGCGTATAGAAAAGGGGTGGAAATTTGTGAGTTTTGGTATAAAAAGGGGTAGATTTTCTTCAAAAGTATATGAAAGGGGTACCTTTTCAGGCAAAAGGGTATAAAAAAGGGGTACCTTTTTGCTGAAATTTGGTATAGAAAAGGGAAAGGGGTCGAGAGTCCGGACGGAGCATCCCCGTATGAAACGACCCAAAGTACCCTCCCCCGGGAGTGCTTGCTTACAATAGGTTTCGTAAAATGAGGACTGCTGACTTTGACTATAAAACAACTCCAAGCTCATAATCAGAAGAAGAACAAAAAGTTAAGATATAAACGGGACGCACACAAGGAGGTTTCGAAATCCAATGTAGTCTGAGAAAACTGGAGACAGCTTTTGCGGGAACGGATTGCCTGGATAGTAGATTACATAAACAAGCATGAAACGCCGTATGCCGTATGAGCCGTATGCATTGGAAACAATGGATGATCATAAGGCGGTGTTCTTTTATATCATTAGTTTCAGGTCATATGAAGTTCAACGTTTGTATTCGGCATTATCATATTCATTACTAATTCATTAGTGCGAGACCCAATGAAATTACACGACTTGGGTCACATGAGAACACTGTAAACCCCATACAGCTAATTATTATTCTGTATCTGATACAGCATAATATTAATAATCTATGTCGGATATACAGAATGCTAATACAGTCAATGAAAGCCATGAATGTTGTCCACCAAAAAAGACGTTTAGACCAAAAGAAATGTCAGGTGATACCTAATACACTCGTTCTAAATGCTCGATACCAGAAATCATCGTATAAGTCAGTAGAGTTCATAATTATTATTCTCTTTTCATGGTTACTCATTATAGCGTTTGAAACCAGAATCTATATCATTTGAAACAAATAAACAAATCTTCTTGTATCAGGTGCGAAGCGTTCAGATCAAACCCATCTTGAAGAATCTGCATTGGCTACCATTTGACTTTATAGTAAAGTTCAATATCTTACTCACGTCTTACAAGATTCTCCATTGACTTGCTCCGCAGTACTTGACCTCACTCATCAAAAAGTTTTTTCAATTTCACGAATTACTGTCCAAAAAAACGCTAAGGGGCCGTTTACATGGAAAAAAGTTATCCATGGTAGAAGGGACACCCACCTACCCAAGACAACTATACCGAGCGTAAATATGGGGGTCAATCGATTTGGTCGTCAGAGAAAGGACTGGGAAGAGTAATGTACGCATGCTCAGGATGTATATGTCTCGAGGTTTGTCTCGGATAGGCGAGGTAAAGTGTTTACACAGATAAAAGTTGTCTCGGGTGGTAGGGTAACCCTCTGTATGGAAGGAGGGTAACCCTCCTAGCCGAGGCAAGTCAAATTATCTCATGTAAACGCTCGACGTTGATTTACTGAAGAATAAGGGAAATGTTAGCTCGCCTAGGATAACCCCCCTACCAGGAACAACGTTTTCCCATGTAAACGGCCCCTAAATCACGGATCACGCGTAACCCCTGTGTCACCCTGGTTTTAGTTCTGGTTGTACTTGAAGTTATAGACCTAAGTAAGGACAGTTGTATAGTGAGTCGAGTGAAAGGAATTTGTTTCGTCGAATAAACGAAATATAACCAACGGCTACGGTTTCAAAATTATTTATTTATTTCACATCATTTGTCAAACAGCTATTTCAAAAAAAACGTCGAATACTGAATATAATAGTGATATTAATAATAATAATAATAATAATAATAATAATAATAATCAGTAAAACCGCCAAACTGGTAACATCGCAGTTTTGGCGCTCCGTAAATTCTGCCCTTTAAACGCTCTCGTAATGCGTTTTTTGGAGCTGTACTTCATTTTCACTGTAGTTAACTTTAACTACAAACTACTGCCAGCTCAATATACTTTAAAAAGCAACAGCTCTGCAAAATGAGTGAAGGAAAAATCCATCGAGGTAAAACAAAATGGACGGAGCAACTGTATATAGATTTATTAACTTCTAGAAACGAAGCGCAACAGCTACATGCATCAGACGAATGCCCAATGAAGGAAAATGGATGGAAAGTTGGAATTATGAACCTAACTTTGGAATTCTGGAACAAAAAAGGCTATCAAGATCTTGGAAAATCTGCACAAAATCTTAGAGATAAATTAGCATATTTGGAGAAAACTTGCAAAGTTTAGTTGCGCACTACGCATAGCGAATGAACTTCAAGAACAAAGAGAGACAAGTGAATAGATATAGAGAGATATAGACAATCAACTCAGCAACAACAACAACAAAGGAATGAATGGTCACCTAATGACCTGGAATGGATATTCCAAATAACACAAGTAGCCCAGAATATATACGATGAAATCGTTAAAGATATAGGTAATATGGATAAGCGCGACATTAACGTACAGCTTTGTCAAAAAGACTAGATTACTAATCAATCACAGGTTCAAATACGTTTATTTTACATGAACGACGAAAAACGATTTGCTACGATTACGATAAAGAAAGAAATAAGTTAATAAGTTAAGCTAATCAAGAAAAATGGAAAAGAACAAACGAAAACGAAGAAAACGAATAACTTACAAAATCTGACGGACTGACGGACTGACGGACTGACGGACTGACGGACTGACGGACTGACGGACTGACGGACTGACGGACTGACGGACTGACGGACTGACGGACTGACGGACTGACGGACTGACGGACTGACGGACTGACGGACTGACGGACTGACGGACTGACGGACTGACGGACTGACGGACTGACGGACTGACGGACTGACGGACTGACGGACTGACGGACTGACGGACTGACGGACTGACGGACTGACGGACTGACGGACTGACGGACTGACGGACTGACGGACTGACGGACTGACGGACTGACGGACTGACGGACTGACGGAAAACAAACACTGACCACCATGTGCTGTCAGCCAGAAAGAATTATATTAAAAACTTGTGATTCAGCTGAGGAACATTCCGCACGAGACAGGAAATGACGTCAAGTGAAACCCAGCAATACTAATGTTCGGGACTATATATACTGACGCTTGTACGAACAATGAAACATAATAAACAAGCAAAACTAACTCAAATATGTTGACCGAGACAATAGACAAAAACCCCGCGCACGCAACAATGAACATAATAGCCAGAAAACAATGAATTTCGCTAAAACTTACTTAATATTCGTGATTACATTCCCTCCCCAATGAACCAACTGCGTGGCGTTCATTATGATACGAGTTCTAAACACGAATAACTAGAAATTTGGCTTCTTAAGCCTAATATCAGAGTTAAATCTTAAGTTAACCAATAATAGTAGCAATGTCTAATATATATAATATTTATATTATATATATATACATATAATATATCTTTATTCTATTATTCACACCGAACGCATTTCATTTCACTAGTATTATCCTCAATTGTGCGTAAATATTTACGGTGTTCAGCTTACCCATGAGATTAATATCGCCCTGGACCCCCACAGTTGCCACATATACAACATTTCCTGGCTGCGTAACCAGCGTGGTTGGTCCTTGTAGTGTAGTGGTTAACACGTCGGACTAGTATACCGAAACCGTGGGTTCGAGTCCTGCCAAGGGCATATTTATTTATTTTATTTTATTTTATTTATAATGATATTTTAACAGGATGCTCCTTCACTTTAGTGATTTTCAAGAAGGTCCTGTAAAATTAATTTTTATGCGTCATATAATGGAGTTAAAAAGTAGATGGCAAATTATCGATACAAAAATATTATGAGAAAAATTACAATTATGCAAAAAACGTAAAATTCAAATAACATACTTCAAAGAGTTCATTCAGAAAAAATAGACTTAAATTGAGAAATTTTTGAACATTGTTTAAGATCGACACTAAGGTTGTTCCATTCTTTTATGGCTTGATAGGATAGCCTTTGCCTCCCCCAATTTGTTTTAATGATTGGCAGGCGAAATTCATTTCCGCGCCTAGTGTTATGTCCATGCTCATTCATTTTGTTGAATTTGAGATTCTAGGATAGGAGATTGTTCTTACATTTGAAAATATGCAAACATCGGTGATAGCGTCTACGTTGAGTAAGCTCTTTCCAATGGAGTTCCCTTCGTGCGTCAGATGCCGAGGACTGGAGAGGTCGATCCAGTATGATCTCGGCAGCTTTGTTGTGCAGGATTTGAAGTGATTGCATCAGCGTGATGTTGTCTTTATCTCCCCACACAATGTCCCCATAATCAAAGAGTGGTAAAACTAAGCTGTTGAAGAACAACAGTCTAGCAAACTTTGGTAGGAGATATTTGATTCGCTTCAGTAGACCAAGGCGTTTGTTGATTTTGGTCAGCTGATATTCAATGTGGGCTGACCAACACATATTACCTGAAAACACCACACCATGCCAAGATACTTGAACTCATCCACTCTTTCAACCTTCTTCGAGTGTACTTCGATGGATATGCTTGATATTTTGTTTGTTTTCCTCCTACTTCCAAACAGCATAGCTTTAGTTTTAGATGTATTCAATGTTAAGCGGTTGAGTTTGAGCCAATCGCCAACTATTTTGAGATCGTCGTTTAGTTTATCAGCAACTGAAGAGGAGAAATAGTACAAGACTGTATCGTCAGCATACAAAGATACTTGAGTATGTTGGACAATGTCAGGTAGATCGTTAATGTAGATGATGAACAGGAGCGGACCAAGAATACTTCCTTGTGGCACACCAAGGTTGCATGGTAATGGCTCTGAGAGCTCTAGGCCGCAGGATGTGCGTAAATATCTTGATGACAAGTAGGAAGCAAACCATTTAAGATCGTTCTCACAGACACCAGCTGAAGATAGTTTGCTCAGCAGTAGTGTATGGTTTACTGTGTCAAAGGCTTTTGACAGATCCAAGAAGACAGCCCCACATAATTTTCCATTGTCCATATTGTGAAGAATGTCCTCCGCAAAGCTGGTTAATGCACTTGCTGTTGACCGTTTGGGGCGAAAGCCAAATTGCTTGCTGGAGAGCAGATTGTTCATACTCAGATATTCATAGAGTTGTAAGTGAACAGCTTTTTCGAGGATTTTACTCAATGTTGGGAGGATGGAAATCGGTCGATAATTGGAGGCATCACTTCTATCAGCGGATTTGAATAGATCTATAACTTTAGCACATTTCCAGATGCATGGAAATGAGTGAGATTTTATGGATAAGTTCAGAAGATTAGTAACTGGTTTGGCGATTATGTAAGCAGCATCCTTAAGAAGTCGAGCACTGATGTTGTCCAATCCAATCGATTTGTTGGTCTTTAGTGATGTTAGCTGTTTAACAACAAACGATTCATCAATTGGAGTGAGACGAAAACTGGAATCTCTGTCAAGAGTGGTAGGTGCAAAGACAGGCATCACAGAGGAGATTTTGGTGGCCAGAAGTTGACCAATGGAAGCAAAGTGATTGTTCAGTACGCTGGCAATGGACTTAGGCTCCAGATATTGGACTTTGTCCGAGATTATGCAATTGGGACTTGAGGTCTGATCTTGTTTACGACTTGCAGCTTTGTTGACTGCTTTCCATAGTTTGCTTGAGTCTCCTTTGCTGTCTTCAATCAAATTTATGTAGTAGTTTGACTTACTACGCTTTATATCACCATTGACAGAGTTACGAAGCTTTCGGTACCTTTGCCAATGATAGGAGGAGCCAGTTCTTATAGCTTTGCGATGATGGAAGTCGCGATCCTGCATTGCTTGTTTTATTTGAGAAGTCATCCATGGAAAATGGATACCGTTAATTCGGCGCTTCTTGACCGGGGCATGAGTGTCAGCCACATCGAGGAATAGTTTATTCCAAGTCAAGACTGACACATCGACGTCCTCACAGTTGTTGACCAGGTCCCAAGGAATGTTTTTCAGATCTTTTAGAAACGCATCACGGTCATAGTTCTTATAGGAACGGTATTCATTTGTCCTGGGAGTTGCCTTCGGTTTACCTACTTTCAAAACACAGTAAACAAGAGAGTGATCACTGATAGATAGGTTAACTACTCCACTATCAGTAAAACGATGTTCATTGTTCACAAAGATTAGATCAATCATAGATTTTGTATTTTCAGTGACTCTTGTTGGCTCATTGATTAACTGAGTGAAATCCAGGGAGCGAGTGAAGTTTAGTAGCTGTTGCTTCAAAGGATTTCTCTTAGAAGAGACATCCACGTTGAAATCGCCCATTAAAATAACATCGCTTGCTGAAAAGTCGATTTTAGAAGAGATGCTCTCAAGAGCAGAAATAAATGATGGGAGGTTAACATCCGGAGCTCTGTAGACGGTTGCAGATTATAGAAGAGGCTTGCATTTGTTTCGTACTAATTCGAACCAGAGACATTCCACATCGTTGGTGTTAAGATCGTCACGAACTCTGAACGGCAAACCATTGCGTACATAGGCCGCGGTACCACCACCACGTTTACCACCAGGTCTGTCCTTTCTAATACAGGTGTAACCAGAGATCTGGATCTCTGCATCAGAAATTGAGGTGTTCAACCAGGTCTCAGACAAGGTTAGTACATCAAAACTCTTCGATTTTGATGATATTAAGAGCTTCAGTTCATCCAGTTTGCCAAGAAGACTACGTACATTGAGATGGGCTATGAATAATCCTCTTGCTTTAACTCCGTTTAATGAGGACATAGGACCAGGGTTAAGTTCTGTATCACCGGCCATGCTTAAAAGCAAGAGTACGAGACAAATTTGTTTTAGCAGGTGAACCCCAATGGCGATGGTCATATGCGTCGATAAACTAGAAGTTTCATGTGGACGTACTTTATTAATGGGATGGCCTGATTTGATTGATGGCATAGAAAGTTGTGATCCAACGAACAATCCAGAGGTACTTGATGTCCAAAGCTCCGCTGTGTTGTTTGGTTTTAGACTCTGAACCATAAGAAATATGTATAGAAAGGTACACAACATCCGGACACCAGAACTGACGTTCACAGCAGCCATTAGCGTTTTTGTTCGACTACAGATTCTTTTCGTGCGCGCGCCTTTTCCCAGTGAACGGTTTACGCTCGAGCTAGTGAATTTGAAATAAGCGCGAGGAAAACGAATGACTCGGAAACAACGAAAAAATGAAAGAGAAACGGTTAGTGCTCGAGCTGAGATTTAAAAACACACAAAGAAAACACACGAAAAAAACGAAGCTAAAAGTAACGTTAACTAGAAAATCCAACGGAAAAACAAATATACGATATGAAAAGGAAAAATGGGCTAAGTAAAGGAAAAAGTAGAAGTAGAATTATGTGATTTAAGGAAGTAAATCCTAGATAACACTTAGAATTAGACGAGACTAGATACTAGATGTCAGAATATATCTAAAAATGAAAGCAAACAAAACTGGAGAAGTGTCCAGTGAAAGCGATGAAATCTTAAGATATCGAAAAAAGTAAAGTAAATGAACAAAGTCAAAATTTGATTTCTTAAAAAGATAAATATTAAGTTTAGATAGTAGATTACTGATAGATAGAAAGTAAAACTGAAAAAAAGGAAAGATGAAAAGGCAAAAAACTTACGGAGAAAAAAGAGCTTCAACCAGCTGGGATGCAGCGCGCGCAATTCAAACGTTGGCTAATGAGCAAAGACAAGTCAAGCGAAACAAGCGAACTAGAGGTAGAAGATTTTCAAGCTGCAGAAATGTTTATTATAAAGTATGAACAGAAGAAATACTTCCCAGAAGTGATAAAAGGCATATGATATTTTTCTCTTTATAGTACGCACGACAAAATTACTCGATTCTGATTGGTCTAGAGGAGTACAATTAGAGCGTCAATTGGTACTCCGCGGGAGTACCAATTAGGTCGCTATGGAAACACGGCCAAAAGCGGCAAATTTCCCCAGTGAAATGAGTGAAATTCCCCAAAAAATAAGTGTTTTATAGATTAAAATGCAAACATTTCAGAAAACTGTTTAATACACACATAGGAAGGCCTCAAATTATGATAACTAGACAAATTCAAGACGTAATAAATCATGTTTTGTAGTAGATAGTCGTTTATCTTTCTAGCTTTCGCCAAACAATTTGAGTTGGAGTTTTGAATGTTCTCGTTTTACCACCTGTTGTCTTCTGTGGTCTTCTCGAAAAATATATTCAACACCACATCTACAATAATTGTACAATATGTAGAAAACAACTAACAATAGTTTTAAAGCAAATTTCTTTCTGTTTAGCGAAAAAATAAAAGCGAGTAGAGGCTCGTTTTTTGTTTTGAAAATAGTTAAGATCAAATCTTACCGGCAAACTGTCAAGTAGTTGTAGAGAGACGAATTCAGCTATTTATCACAAGTTAATTGATCCTAAGTTGTCAATCCAGTCTTGAAATAATAAAATCTTCAGATAATTCACCATTCAAAGAAAATAGCAGCGAAATTCTTTAAGCTACAGGAGGGAATAATATCCAAAGCACATGGTCTGCAAAACTTAAATTAGCGAACTGTAAACTCTCAACTTTCGCTTAGTTTTCACACAGTACGTTTTCAAAGAAAAGTCGCTTCTTGATTCGCTGTTTAGCTGTCAGTACTGTCATTCGATAGTTGTAAACATGCATCAAAATGGCTTTTTACTTGGGATGTAAAATTATTTTCTAGTATTTTGTAGTTCAAATCATACATAAAATACTAATCTAAAAAGGTTTTACAGCAACGTTAACACTTTCTATGCTGTTCTTGACTTAGCGTTCTTGGAGAAGGGTCGGTTATAGCAAAGGCAATGAAGATGAATGAATGCTTTCGCTTCGCATGTTTTATAAAATTTTGTCGAGTGAACTATAAATAAAAAATCGCACGACCTTCTGGTACAATTTGGAATTAATAGGTACGAGTAATGTTTTGAAAGCGAGGTCGTGCGATTTCCTATACTAATTCTTTATTCTATTATTCACACCGAACGCATTTCATTTCTCTAATATATGTAGTTCAATGCGTCTTCATTCTTTATGCATCACGTTCTAAAAAACACAGTTTTGTAAAGGGTCTTGTGATGTAACTTGATCTTGTGATCTTAGTGCTGATCGCACTAAACCATCTCTTCCGCGATGAGCTTGAACCACTCGTCCCAAGGGCCACTTGCTTCTAGGCATGTTTTCGTCTACAACCAGTACCAAATCTCCTTCTGCTAAATTGCGTTTCGGAATCAACCACTTTTGTCTCTCTTGCAAGGTCGGCCATGTATTCCTTTATCCATCTTTTCCAGAATATTTCAACAAGGTATTGAATTTGACGCCAGCGACGCTTGCAATAGTTATCCTCTTTCTTGAAAATTCTAGGTGATATATAGATTAGCATTGTTCCTTAACAGCAGCAAATGGTTGAGAGTCAACGGTTGCTGGTCCATTGGATCATCACTGATCGATGTCAATGGTCTACTGTTCAGAATGGCTTGCACTTCGGTTTGGACTGTACTCAGCATTTCGTCATATATGAGTTGTTCTCTTATCAAGGCTCTAAGGATCTTGCGAATCGAAAGGTATAACACGTTCCCATATTCCACCCATGGGGAAGCTGCTGGTGGGTTGAAGTGCCAGATGATGTTCTCTTGCACCAGGAAATTGTTAATGTGAGCTTGGTTCCGGGCTTGTAACGATTCGCGTAGTTCTTTCTCTCCTGCGCAGAAATTGGTACCATTATCACTGTACACGACCTTTGGTTTACCTCTCAGATTTGCGAAGCGTCGAAATGCATTTATAAAGGAGTGTCCAACGATACCGCTACTTCAATGTGCACTGCTCTTGTTGTCAGGCAGGTGAACAGACATCCATAGCACTTCACCTGTGCGCGTCTTTGTCGTACATAGAGTGGACTAAAGTAATCTACCCCAATATATGTGAATGGTGGATCGTCCGGAATTAGCCTTTCTCGTGGAAGATTCGCCATTTGTTGTTCACCTCGTACAGCATTCAGGCGTTTGCAAACGAAGCACATACCAATCACTTTGCGCACAGTCGATTTTCCCTTGATTATCCAGTAGATTTCACGTAGATTTGACAGCACATAAGCCTCTCCGAGATGACCAGCATCTTGATGACAATTTCTTATGATCAAGTTTGTGACATGGCAATCACTTGGCAGGATAATTTGATGTTTCGCCTCGTAACTCAAGGGTGCGTTCTCAAGTCTTCCACAAACTCTTAGAACTCCTTCTTTGTCTAGTACTGGATTCAACTTGTGTAGTGAAGTACGTGATTTTAGATGTTTCACCTTGGCTCTGGCTGGGCGACCTGTGTCTGCGAGCTTTGCGTCTTTGAAGCAATTTATCACTTCTGGGAAGTATTTCTTCTGTACATACTTTATAATAAACATTTCTGCAGCTTGAAAATCTTCTACCTCTAGTTCGCTTGTTTCGCTTGACTTGTCTTTGCTCATTAGCCAACGTTTGAATTTCAATAACCACGCAACAGCCCTTTTCTAACTTGTTCCGGGAAGAATAGCGATTTATCAATTTGTGGATCTTGTCTGCATCCGGGTTAGAAGCTGCTTGGCTGTAACACTGATTTCCTTTAACTTCTTGGTCGTCCTCAGGAACATCCTCTAACTGTATTCTGTTCGGTTCTGTAGGCCAATCGTCTTTGTTATTTCTCAGGAATCCTGGACCAGTTATCCATCTGTTTTCTTTAGACATTTGCTCAACTGTAAGTCCTCTACTTGCGCGTCATCTGCTGGATTAAGATCTGTAGAAACGTTTCTCCACTGATGAGGTCCAGTGGTGCCGTGGATAACTGTCAGTCTATTGGCAACAAAGGTGTGAAATCTCCTTGACGTGTTTCTGATGTACTGTAGGACTGATGTTGAATCTGTCCAGAAGGTTGAGATTTCAAGATTTATTTCCAATTCTTGCTTCAACATCTTGTCTATGTTGACGGCCAGTACTGCTGCAGACAACTCCAGCGGGGGAACTGTCATTGGCCTTATGTGAGCCAAACGTGATTTGCCCATGAGGAATGAACAACGAACTTGGTTGTCCTCATTCGTCATCCTCAGGTAGGAAACAGCTCCATAAGCAAATTGAGACGCATCAGCGAAATTGTGAATTTCAGCGGATTTTATCTTTCCAAAGGAAGCTGGTTTCACACATCGTTTCACAGTTGACTGAGCAAGTTTGGGCAATTGGCCTTTCCACTTTTCCCACTGCTGACTTTCCTTCTCTCCGATAGGATCGTCCCATCCAATTTGGCTCTTGCAAAGATGTTGGAGAAGTCTTGTGGCTGGCAGAACCATAGGCACTAAGAATCCACGTGGGTCATACACAGAACTCGTAATGGATAAGATTCCTTTGGCCCAAAGCTTTTCACAATGTACTTACGTCCACTTGGTGACATAGCCCGCAGTCATGGTGTTCAGTTTCATGTCTATGCTGACGATTGTCAGCTCTATATTGCTTTCACAAAAGAAAAGGCTCCCATGATTAAATCTAAAATGGAAAACCTACTGGTGGAACTAAGAAGATGGATGTCAGCTAACATGTTGAAACTCAACGACGATAAAACTGAAATCATCGCATTAGAAGGTCCTCGTTGTATTCCTGTCGAATTACCACCGATGATGGTTGGTAATGATGCGATTTCCGTTTCCAAATCTGTTCGTCTTCTTGGTGTGGACATGGACTCTAACATGACTCTCAAAGGTCATGTCTGCAATATCGCGAAAAAGTGTTTCGCTATCCTAAGAAACATGTTTAAAGTCAGGCAATGTCTCAATGAAACAGCTGCTAAGGCAATAGTAAATACCATGGTTACGTCACATCTTGATTACTGTAATTCCATCCTCTGTGGCTTGCCACAGTCAACACTCAATTATTTATCAAGGGTCCAGAAGCTGTCGGCACGTTTTATTTCAAAAACTGCCAAATACGACCACATTACGCCAGTGATGAAAGAACTGCATTGGCTACCCATTGAACAGCGCATTCAGAACAAAATCTTAGTAATAACCTACAAGGCTATGAATGGAATTTCACCATCCTACATCGAAGAAATTATCAAGAAACGACCGCCAAAAAGAACAAGGGCTGACAACAATAATGATCTGGTAATACCAACTATAAAAAGGAACTCCTTTGGAGGAAGAGCACTGAGTTATACAGGCCCCACATTATGGAACACGCTCCCAAAAGAACTAAAGAAATGCACTGACATCCGTGACTTTAAGAAACAATTAAAGACATTCTTATTTAAGAAAGCTTACTATAATTCGTAATTATATATCTTTAATCGACTTATTCATTTTATATTTAAACTTTTTGTGGATAGTTACATTATATGTTATAATTTCTATGATACTAGCATCGTGTTTTAGTCGGCTTGTAGTGGGTCCTAGTTAATAGCTAGTGCTCACAGGAGAGCCGGTTATGTCAGGATGCTAGGATCTCTAAATTTTAATCTTATTTTTATACATATATATTTTTAATAGTTTCTATATTATTTATCCTTTTTGATACATCTTTATTTTATAATTGTAAAGCGTTATAGAGTACATTATATAACGCTATAAAAAATGTAATAAATTATTATTATTATTATTATTATTATTATTATTATTATTATTATTCCTCTACGTGTGACGGGTTTCTCCCTTTCTTTAACATTGAATGTGAATTCGTCTGTTTGCATGTCCCATTTGAGACCTAATGTTCTTTCCGCCGGTAGTCTTTCTTTGTCCAAATCCAGGTCTAAAATGGTTGACGCTCTCTCTGTTTCAGGAATGGACTCAATAACTTCAGGAACATTGCACAGCCACTTGGTTAGTCTAAAACCTCCCTTTGACAACAATTGTATAAGCTGTTTCACTAGCTGACTTGCATCTTCAGATGATTTCACGGACTTTAGGTAGTCATCAACGTAAAAGTTTCTTTTTACTGTGTTCACGACATTCTCTGGAAAACAGTTCTTGTTATTCTCAGCAGTCTTCTGTAAGGCGTAACTGGCACAGGCTGGTGATGAAGTGGCACCAAAGAGATGTACTTCCATGCAATGGTCCACGACATCTTGATTCAAATCGTTGTTTGGCCACCACAGAAATCTGAATGCGTCGTAATCGCTTGGTGAAACTCCTACTTGGTGAAACATACACTCGATGTCAGCAGCTAATGCAACTGTCTCTTGTCTGAATCTAGTCAACACTCTAACAATGGAACTCGTTAAATCAGGACCACTCAGCAATTGATCATTTAAGGACGTACCTTTGAATTTAGCAGCACATTCAAAGACAACTCTTGTCTTCTTTGGTTTATTTGGATTGAAGACTGGATGATGTGGCAAGTACCACAATGGTTTACCTTCCACCTCTATTTTATTGGATAGTACTTTTCTTGCATGTCCTTTGTCAATGTAGTCTTGAACGGTAGCACTGTATTTATCACACAGTTCCTCGTCATTAAGCAGTCTTTTCTTGAGCATCTTTAAGCGCTGTTCTGCTAATGATCGATTGTTTGGCAGGTAAGGAATCTCTTGTTTCCATGGTAACCCAATCTGATAACGGTTTTCAGCTAATATAACCTTGCAGTAGTTTCCATCGTTGTCAAGGCTTGCTTGTCCTCTAACGACATAGTAGGATTTGAATCTAACAATGTTCCGCCTTGATAATCATTCTTCCAAAATTGCGCCACTTGTTGTCGCAAATAATCATCAGCTTCTTGACTTTCCTCTATATGGATGAAATTCGTGCTGTATCGACGATCTTGGTGGTTCACCTTTTCTGTAGGTCCCAGCAAAGTCCAACCCAAGGGAGAACGGATTGCATATGGATCACCATGGTTACCACGCCTCTCTTCTAACACCCAGAACGCTTCAGGGACATCTGCTCCTATGATAATATATATACTATGACTTGACACATTAACATTGTCAACTGTCAACAGCTTGCCAATCTCTATCTTGTCAGCTCCATCTAAACTTTGAACGGCCAGACTAGTCTCTTGGCCAATTTTTGGACTGTCTCTCTTCTCTTGAGTAGTAAGGAAAAATCTCTTTGCCTTTCCTTGAACTCAAACTTGAGATGCCAACTCTTTACTACAAAGTGCCACATCAGATCCGTTGTCAAGGAGGGCATACGTACTTACAGACTTCTGTAGACCTTGAACTCTAACGTGAACTACTCTGAGACACACCTTTCCTCCTTTGATTGACACATTGTACGACTGTTTATCATCTTGACTAACGTTTGTCTCTGGTTCAGCACTTTCGGCTTTGTTGACTTGGTCTACCTTTGTTTCTGCTTTGTGGGGTGAATGCAGCAATGTGTGATGTCGTCTCGTGCAACCTTCTACTTCACAAGTTTTTTTCTCCAGGCAACCCGTGAAGAAAGACGTGAAGAAAGCTTTCGACTCTGTATCACATCAGTGGACAATTAAACCACTCGAAATGCATGGAATAAATGGAGATCTCATCCACCTCATCAAATATGTCATGAAAACATCGAGTATAACCTTGGAAGTCAACACTAACAACGGTAAAGAGACCATCGGTCCAATCAAAGTCAACAGAGGAATCCTACAAGGTGATTCTTTTTGTTTTAGGTTATTCACACTAACACTTAACCCTATTGCATGGTATTTGAGAAGTATGGAGGACCAGATACAAGCTGTCCCAGGCACAAAGCCAAAAAATCACACATGTTTATTGTGTTGGTGCTACTTCTTGTTCTCGTGATGACTTAGACTCTTTTATTTCTCACATCAACTCTTTTCATCCTGCCTTAGAATTTACTTGGGAAATCAGCGATACGTCAGTTACTTTCCTTGACATCTTAATCCTCTCATCCTAAGCACACTATAAATGCTATTCGCTGTTTGTGTAGCGATGACGATGATTTCTCTAGGAAATGCATTGAGATGCGTTCTTTTTTTCCTAATCGTAACTATCCTGCTCATGTTATCGATCAAGCTCTTCGTAAAGTCTCTAATATTGATCGAAACACCGCACTCACTCCTAATACTCGTGCTTCTAATAGTCGCACTCCCTTCACACTTACTTATCATGCATCCTACCAATAACTCTATTAAGCCTATTGTTAACCGTAACTTTTCTTTACTCGAGTCTGACACTAACACTTCTAACATCTTTAAAGACCGCCCTCTTTTCTCGTACAAGCGTGATTGTAATCTTCGTTCTTTCTTAGTTAAAAGGGTTCTTCCTTCCAATAAGGATTCTAGCACTTTTCGTTGTTCTCGTAACCGTTGTTATACTTGTCCGCACATTGTTTCTCACACTTCTATTGTTGGTCCCAAATCGTCACTCAAAATCACTGATTATTTTGAATGTACTTTCAATGTCATTTACTGCATTAAATGTTCTCGCTGTAATCTTTTATATGTTGGCCGTCGTTTCGGTGATCGTATCCTCGACCATCTTTATGATATTCGTTAGAACGATCAAACTAAACCAGTTTCGCGCCATTTCAATTTGCCTAATCATTCACTTTCCGCATTTATTGTTTTCGGTTTGTCTTTGGTTAGCGGCAACAATGATTGTCGCAAAACCAAAGAGATGCGGCTCATTCACCTATTGGGTACTCCTAATCCCAATGGGATGAATGAACGCTTCGCTTTTAATTAATCTATTCTTTTGTCTTGTATTATTTCTTATTGTTTTTTTCTCGTAACCTTGCCTACCTTGCTCTCATTGGTTATCTATTTTCTATCTTCACCATATATATACACTACCTTCCACTCTTATTCTCTCTTTTACTCCGATGAAGGACTAGCGTCCGAGACGTCAGTAAGTGATCTTTCTTATTTTTTTTACGGTGTAAAATTTATCTTTTTATCACAATTGTGCTATTTATAGATGACTTAAAAATTTACCATCGATCTGAACAAGAGGCAGTCACTGTGACAAGTAAGCTCAAACAAATGGCCGTTGATATTGGATTGGACAGCGGGGAAAACAAATGCGCTGCTATACACACGAAAAGAGCAATGGAATGCCTGTAAGTAATAACGTCAACATCCCAGTCATAGGCAACAACTTTCACTACAAATTCCTAGGCAAGTATCAAAGCACCCAACACCTAGAGAAACAAAGTCATTAAAGAAGCCTCTAAAGAGTATGAAAATCGACTATGGGCAATTTGGACTTCCCCACAGTAGATACCGCGTAAATACCGTGCTACAAACACCTATGCGGTCCCTTCTGAAGCTTCAATACGATATGTGGACTACAGATTGGTGCATAGATAACCTCAAAGATCTCGACAGGGTAACAAGAAAAGTAATCAACGAATGCAGTGGAAAGCATAAGTACGAATCAACAAGACTGTTGTACTTACCACCAGAGGAAGAAGGGAAAGGAATGATTGAACTAGAAACGTTGTATAAGAACACCAAGATAAAGGTTGCTAACTACATCAATAACTCGAATGATCCACACATCAAAGTTGTGAAGTCATTTCAAATCTGGTGATACGCCTTGTAGGGGACGTTTAACATTAAAATGTTCTATTGTTTATCACCTGCCTTTGGCAAATTGATTAAATAAAATCAAATAAATAGAGAAGGAAGAAAGGTACTTAAGATAAATTTTTAAAGATGCTAAAAGGTATGAATAAGAGCTGCACACAAAATGCCACTTTGAAGACAACGCAACAGTCTTCAAAAATGGAAATCAGGGGATAAGAGTTGATAACAAAGAACCGAAGAAAGTAAAAGAAATTATCCACAAAGCAAATGTAAACAAACGCAAAGATGAAGTACGAAAACAACCATGGCTTGGGAAATTCGTAAACCAATATAATGATCCAGAGTTATCAAAAAATTCGTATGACATCTTCAAGCAATGGAAAAATGTACCAAGCATCGTACTCTCGGTAGACACCCTTATCAGGCAACAACTGCTCAATACAAAGAAGTACAGAGCACAAAAGCTACACGAACAAAGAGGAGCTGTCTTGTCGAATTTGCTTAAAAGATTAAGAAACTGTTTCACACATACCTTGCGGCTGCTCTGAGCTAGCACAATCATCGTACAAAGCAAGGCACGATAGAATGTTACCTCCATTGTATCACTGTTTTCTGGACAAATATGGATTTGAAAAATCGCAGTACTCTCGTCCGTGGTACAAGGAAGCTAATCCGGAGCCATGCCAAGATAACGACCAAGCAAAGATCCTATGGGATATACCGTGGCAACTCGAGAGATGTCCAAAAGATATGGTGCAAACAGACCAGATATCAGTATACTTGACAAGAAGAACAAAAGTGGATCATAGTAGAAGGCACCATATGCACCCCAGGGAACATCACAGCAAGAACAAAGTACAATAAAGACAAGTACTTAGATTTAAAGCTAGGGATAAAGAACCTATATCCAGGTTATAAAGTAAGCATTATAGCGGTGGTTTTTTATTTCCTCGCTGTTTACCACAAGGACCTTGAGAAAGAACTAACCAAAGTATTAGACAAGAAAGTAGTAAGAACAACTGCTTGCAATGCTTCCAGTGGACGTATATGTCCCAGCTTTATCATGTTTTTCTATGAACTCTTTCTTTGCGAGAACAGGACAGCCTGATATAATGTGGTCGATAGTTTCGTCGTATTCACCGCACATTCTGCATTTGATGTTAACATCTTTTCCTATGATCTTGTTCTCGTAGTATCTTGTAGCCAGTGTCTGATCTTGCGCTGCTATGATGAGTCCCTCTGTCTCTGCCTTTAAGCCTGTTCCTTTCAACCAACTGTGTGTTCTCTGTTTGTCCACATCTGCTTTGTTCACTTGTCTTTTGTACTGGCCATGAAGGGGTTTATTATTATTATTATTATTATTATTATTATTATTATTATTATTATTATTATTAATATTATTATTTCCTGTCATGATATTTCAAAAAGAACTTATCAATAGACTCAATAGGGTAGGACTGGTCAATGGAATAGAACTGATACGGAAATGTCAGAAATGGGTAATTTCCCAGAATTGTGAAATAGTTAAGGCTTTGTATGCGGTCTACGTACAATGCCATTTGATCCAATGCCAATTGGAAATTAAGAATTTTTCTTAGAAATTGTGCCATATTTCCGCAATCTTCTGTAAAAAGTCAAGTCATACGAAAGTTGAAATAAACCATAATAATAATAATTATTATTATTATTATAATGATGATGATGATGATAATAATAATAAAAATAATAATAATAATAATAATAATAATAATAATAATAAAGTAATATAGTTCACCAGTTCTTAGTAAAGTTCAGAAGATGAAACTGTAAAACAAGTTCAGCTCTACGAATAAAATCCTTCAGAACAAGACTGTATCAGAACTCATGAGTTCAGACCCCATTATGAGAAACGGTCAGATGTTTGAGGAGAGAGGAGTTGTAGTCCTAGAGAGAGAGAGAGAGAGAGAGAGAGAGAGAGAGAGAGAGAGAGAGAGAGAGAGAGAGAGAGAGAGAGAGAGAGAGAGAGAGAGAGAGAGAGAGAGAGAGAGAGAGAGAGCACCTTTATTTAAAAACGATAGTTCCATAAGTATAAAAACTTCTTTACATGGAAGTCGTTATAAAAAGATTAATATGTAATAATATATAATATATTATAATACTTGAATTAAATAATCTTAAGAAATAGATAATTGAAATAATGAGAGAAAAACCTTACTGAGCACCGACAGCACGCCAACTTGACAAACGTTTTTTAAACAAATTCTTTGTTGGAGCAGATTTTATTTCAAAGGGAAGAGAGTTCCACATCTTAGTCCCTCTGTAATAAAAACTGCTCCTAAAAAAATCTGTCTTTGGGATATATTGCATTTCAATTTGATCATTCCCTCTTAATTTAGATTTATAGTCATTTGGGTCCGAAGACCTCATATTAAAAAGATTACTTAAATATGATGGACATTTATTATGCAGAATGTCAAACATTAATAAGCACAGTCTTTCATCTCGTCTTTCTTGTAGTTTATCCCAGTTTAACTGTTGCAAAATGTCAGCAGATCTCACATCATAGCCCTGACAGGTTATGATGCGTGCAGCTCTGTTCTGTAGCTTTTGAAGACGATCTGCTTGACCCTTGTTCAGATTGCTCCATACAAGGTCACAATAGTCAAACGTGGGCTGTATTAATGCTTTATACATTGTTATAAGGGTAGTAACTGAAACTAGATCCCGAATTTCTTTTAAACCGTAAATTGATTTGCCAACCTTTTTACACAGATGATCGATGTGTGTGTCCCAGTTTAGATTTTGGTCAATATAGACACCAAGATGTTTAAGAAAAGTAACTTTCTTAATCTCTGAGCCATTAATCTCGATCGGAGCAAAACTGCCAAAGCTCGAGACTTTAAATCTAGAACCAATTAGCATGTATTCAGATTTTACGACATTTAAACTAAGTTTGTTAGCCAGCAACCAGCCACTGATCTTTCTTAAGTCATAATTAATCTTGCTTTGAAGTTCAGTGGCTGACTTAGCAGCAAAACTTATTAAAGTGTCGTCTGCATATAAACGAGGTCTAGTATAGTCGAGACAACACGGAATGTCGTTAATGTATATTATAAACAATAGAGGTCCTAATATTTATCCTTGTGGAACACCACAAGATATAGGTTTAGGCTCAGAAATATAGTTTTCAACTACACAACATTGCATTCTATCGTGTAAATATGATTTAAAAAATTCTAGATTTATTCCATTAATTCCATAGTATTGCAGTTTGGAAATTAAGATTTGATGTGATACGGTATCGAATGCTTTAGCTAAGTCCAAAGCAACTACTAGATTAGTCAAGCCTTTATCCATATTAGCATACCACTCATTAGTAGCTTCTAACAAAGCAGTGAGAGTGGAATACAGAGGACGAAAGCCTGACTGATATTTAGCAAACAAAACAAGAACAGCAAAATAGTGATATAGTTGGTTAAACACTGCCCTCTCACATAATTTTGATAAAATAGGCAGAATAGAGATAGGCCTATAATTACTTGGATCGTCTCGATCATTAGATTTGAAGAGAGGGATAACTTTTGCTGTCTTCCAGCCTGATGGAAAAATCCTTAATGAAAGGGATTTATTTACAATATTAGCTAGGGAGGCAGCAATAACTGGTGCCGCTTCTTTAAGCAGGCGACAAGATATATTATCTAAACCCGTCGCCTTGTCTACCGGCATCTTATTCAAGAACTCAACTACAATAAAAATTGGCTGAAAAAAACAAATTGAAATTTTACTGGTTGTAGGAAAGCGCTGAAATCCATATCAGCACCGATGCTAGAAAAATAGCAATTCAGTTTTTCAGAAATTTTAGTAGGGTCTGTAAAAGTACTATTATCAATCTTGATCTCCCTTATAGAATTACTTTTAGTCTTTGTTCGGCCACTGACATTATTTATGGTTCTCCATAAAGCTTTAGGATTATCGCGTTTTTTTTCTATATGGGAATTATAATAGGAAGCTTTAGCTTTTTTAACTTCGTTATTTACCAAATTTCTAAATTCCTTATATTCACTCCATATCTGTGGATCTTTAGTTTTAGTAGCTTGCCTTTTTCAAATAATTCCTGAGTAATCATGTGTCTAATGTCGCAGGCAAGCCAAGGTGATTGGTTGTTTCGTACCCTACGAGTTTTAGTAGGCGCCTGCTCATCTGCTATTTCAAGGAAACGTTTTCCCCAAATAACTAACATTTCGCTTGGATCCTTTAAATTATCAATGTCTGACCAATCGACTGAACTTAAGATTGTTCTAAAATTGATAGGATCAAAGTTTTTGAAACACCTATAGGTGACATATTTGTGCTTGTTATTGGATGGAACGGCAAATTTCCTTATAGCATACACGAGACTATGATCACTTATTCCTAAGTGACAAACACCTGAAGTGACTATTTGACTTGGTTCGTTCGTAAAGATGACATATATAGACGCATCAAGAGTTCCGCGCTGCTGCTCAAAAAATTGCATATAAGCAGATTCCTCCACCGAATCTATTTCTATCTTTTCTAATTAAGATATAATTATTGATATTCATCAAATCATTTGAAATAAATTCGTTTAGACGAGTTTCGTTTAAAGCTAGTATATCCAACATTTCATCCTCAAGAAGCAGACCAATTTCATCTAAGTGTGAGGGCAAGCTTACAATATTTAGACTTGCTATTTTAAGACCTCTTACCTTAGGCATTAGGCTGCAACCAGAGATTGAAGGCGTACTGTCAGACTCGGTATTTAATCAGATTTCATTATCGGTTTTAGAATGAATGTAAGTATTAAAGTCCTTAGCCAGAGCAGAGATTCCTGATTTATTTAGGTGTAGTCCTCTTGAGTTAATAGACCGTTTTCGAGATGCGCGAGCGCTTTCAAAAATATCGCAGGCGCAGACATGAAAAAGAGGCATTTTCGGGCAAGATCACGCGCGCTATTGACTCTGCCCGAAAATGCCTCGAAATCATGTACGCGCCTGCGATATTTTTGAAAGCGCTCGCGCATCTCGAAAATGGTCTATTGAGACCCCTTTCTGTAACCGCAGAATGCAAAATCACATCGTCAAAGGACTGATGTAGAAGCTGGTTCACCTCCTTTCTTGCCGTTTCCAGTTCTGGTGAGTCGGATCTAACTGTTAGATCAGATATTGCTATTGAGCAGTTAGAGTTTTCTTCAATGTACTCACATATTTCTTTAATTTTGCTCGCTATTTCTTGTGGTTCATCCTTATTGAGATTGTAAGTGCCTATATGAAGAATGATTCTGCTTGGTTTTCTTCTTACAACCGGTTTGAAATAATCCTTGAGATCGTCGATTGTGGATCCTGGAAAAGATTTGATTATAATTTTGTTTTTCTTGTAAGACATTTTCCAGCCCTCTAATTTGGCTATAATGGAATCTCCCACTATGACGGTATCAGTCGGTATTGGAGTCGACACTTCACTTGATGAATTGCTCGAAAAGTTACTCTTTGACTGAGATTCAGTAGTAACTTTACTGGTTGAAGTACTTGAATGACTCTTTGTTTGTGAATTAGGCCTCTTCTTTTTCTTTTCTTCTTTAGTAGCACTTCTTATTGGAACTTTTGAAGTGGAGTTTGTGGCATCTATTATAGATTCAATTCCTGGGCATTTAATATCCTTGTTCTTACATAAGAATGGTTATTGTTTTGACTAATGCATCCTTTTCCCTTTGGAGAGTTGTAACGTTCTCTTTTTGAATTTTAATTTCTTCTTTTTGAATATTAATTTCTTCTCTTAAACCCAAAATTTCCTGATCTTTTTGGCCTCTATCGGCAATTACTGACTTCAAAAACGCATCTTTAGTCAGAGATTCCAATTGATTCATCAGAGAGAACATAGAAGCAAATTGAAGTTGGCTTGTTGGTGGGCTACTTGGAAAGGGATCAAACGTCGGTAACAATGGCGGCGAATCAACAGTATGTGGAGAAAAGTGAGTTGAGTGTGATAGATCCGTAAATGTACCCAGCTTTTTGTGAAATTCATTAATAAGTAATGGTCCAGTATTACCGTAAAACTTTAGTTTCTTTGTGGTATGGTAAAACCTTGAGGTGAGGTTCTCTTTCTTGTAAAAAGTAGCTTTGTGTTTACTGTCTTCGTTGATCTCTGCATCGACTTTCGACTGTAAAACTTGATCTAAGAACTTCTTGAGCTCGTCAAATGTTCCTTCCCATATAAATGTTTTCTTGTCTATCATTTTTGAGGATTTGGTCGTCCATGGAATAGTTTTCATTGAAAATATTGCATACATGCGAGACCGCCATTTTGACACTACTTCGAGGGGGAGAGGGAGAGGGAGAGAGAAGCCGGATTCGATCACCCCAACTTCTAAAATCAATAAACCATGATGCAGTAGACAGGTTGCTTACCTTTAATTTCTAAGACGCTATTAACATAACTAGTAAATTTTACTATAAACTTTGTATTATTTAAGTTATTAATCAAACGGCCGTATACATCAAGGTAGGGTGAATATTATGATGTTAACACAAGAACCTTGCATAGACTATGTCTATAAAATGTGTAAATCTGAAGCGGGAAATACACGTTGCGATTTGTCGGCCCAATTCATCGCCTCGACATCATCGGGAAGCAAATCGTGCAGTTTCGAGCCCGACTCGAAGAAAACCTTAATTGAATCGGCTTGATTCACAAAATCTGTAGCATTGTCACATGTCGGTCCGATGTGTTAAATTAATTGGGGCTTGGATCTATCTCTTTAAACTACACCCATGATTTGCTTCCCGACATATTCTGGCGAAGAATCGCGCCGACAATCGCAGCGTGTAGATGTGCTTTCAAGTATTTTTCAACATTACATGTAGCGCACTTTGTTTGCTATTTTGTATTTACGACAACAACTAAAGGACATATTAAAGTCACCTTTTTGTTTTTTGGTGACGATCAAGGACGGCTACATGGGATAACATCCCATTTGTCCGCCACTAGGACTAATTAACCAGTTCCACTGGTATAATGAATAGGTTTGCAAAACACCTAAAAAACAGAAATTACGAATTCAAAGTGATAAAACTGATACATATCTTAAGTGTTGCATTCTCGAATCAACTAATTAATTTGACCCTTTCCCGAATTCGTTTTGCTCACGAAGCACAACTCGGACTTAATAAAATACTGTAAATGTAATAGTGGATGCGTCATAGAGTGCATGGTTTTACTTTACCCGTGATATAGTTATAGTAGTCTAATAGATGCTAGTAGATGTTATTTCCATTGTTTCCTTTTGTGTGTATTTGACTATATTACACATTAAAAAGCAATGTTTTTCAAGGGGTTAGGTGGAGTGAAATAACTAAGCCTGAGTGAAAGAAAAATTGCTTGTTAACCCTTTAACTCCTGGAGATTTTAAAGGTTTTTCAGTGCTTTTTTCTGGACCTAAACGTTCTGCAAGCCCTAGCAAAACCATATTTGGAGTTTAGATTGACACTGTCAGCGTTTTATGTAAATGAGGAATGACGTTTACTGGCCACATGCTTACTTCCTTCGATAAGTCTTTCTAGAAGGAATTCGGGCGCTATGTTTTCGACTTTTTTCGAAAACCAGAGATTTTGAGAGCCATTTTGTTCATCTATGGAGTGCAGAAGGGCATCATGAAGCCCTAGGACAGGTTACATTAAATCAGCATGATCTCGAAGAACTGAGTATGCAGGCGATTTTACCGTCAAAAGTGCGCAGATCATGTACATTCGTACGAGTTAGAATTTTTGGCGTGATTACAATCATTTAAAAAAAACGTTGTCGTCGATTGGCTCCGCGACTACGGGACTGGACCGAAACCGAGTATGGGTAGAAATCACGGAAGGGCTTAATTATACACTGTAACCCTTAAAAGCGGTTGCCTGTAAATATCGAGAATCGGCGGACAGTCGCATAAAACCGTAATTATTTTTCTTTCACCAATCAAACCCCTTTGGTCAACTATTTTCAAAAATCGTATCGGAAGTTCAAACGGATTTTTATTTCCTTCAAAATCGAAGTTTTTCGAAATGCCCTAAATTGACCTTCAGCAAGCCTTATACTAAGCGAAAATCCTGCATTTTTGCTGCGCTCGTTCACAAAAACCAAACAACGAAAGGCATTGACATTTAGCCACGAGCAACATCATTATTTTCTCTTTCTAAGACATTAAAAATATTGCCGATATTTGGAGTTTTACTATTTTTGGAGAACACTTTATTAGATGCGGTGAAAGCGTTGGTGCTAGAGCGTAAAATTTAACTGTTTTTAAAGTCATCGAATCCAGCTTGGTACATAGAATTTTAGCCTAAAACCTTAATTTTCCGAAAGCTCAACCCTTCTAATTGAAGGGGTAAAAATAATATTGATGACACTCAAAGCGTAGCACTTTTCCAATATTGGGAAATTCCAATGGAAACCCAAAGATAACCCAAAGATATCCCACAGGAAAAAATATTGAACTTTCAGTTTGGGGAAAAATTGGGGAATTATTGGGATATCTTTGGGTTATCTTTGGGTTTCCTTTGGAATTTCCCAATATTGGAAAAGTGCTACATAAAACAATATTGGGAAAAAATCCCAAAAAAATCCCAGTTTAACCTATTGGAAATTCAATATTTTTTCCTCTAATTTTTAAATGACTGTATACTGTGATCTCTGAAATCGATGAGCAGCCATGCAGGACCTACTGTGGCATTTTATGGAATATTTGGCTTTTGGAGAATGCTCTGAAGCTGATTAATCGGTAGTAGGACTTAGTGGCTCGCCACTTATAAAAAATATAAGAAATTTGTGGGCAGCCTACTTTTCTGTTCAAAAAGTCGCTTTTCCCCCAGAATGCATTGTGTTAGAAAGTAGTGAGAATCGATAAGCGATGAAATGGGTTGAAGAAATTAGAGTTAGAATTTTTGGCGTGATTATACTGTTAGCTCTAAAATCGATGAACAGCCAGACCTACTGTAGCATTTTATGGAATATTTGGCTTGTTGAGAATACTCTGAAGCTGTTTGGGTAGTGGAACCTACTGGCTCGAATCTATGAAATTTGAGGGCGGCCTACTTTCCTGTTCAAAAAATCGCTTTTTTCCCCCAGAGCAGTGTGTAAGGGTATTTTTTTGAATAGAAATAAAAATGGAAGGAAAAGCGATGCATGCGATGCGATGTCTTTTTTTTATCTAAAATTTTTTAAGTTTTTTTCGTTATAATTTTGGATATTTCTGCAGGTTTTTTTATTTTGAAAGTTGTTCTGTTTCCTAGTGAAAATTTTAGACTGGTATTTAGGTCAACTTGATGAACATTGTTGAAGCTGGAATTTTTCATTTAAAGGAGTCAAAGGGTTAAAATGTAATAGTCAAATAGACACAAAAGAAAACAATGGAATTAGGGTCCGTCTACTCATTAACAATTAGTCTAATATCTATTTCACGGATTTAGTGATATCACTCTAAAATCACTCTATATTCGTGAAACAAAACCAAAGATGTATTATCTTTAAATTGCAACTAATTTGTACAAAATAGTGGATATCACTGGAGCAGAACATTGGGAACAAAAGCATATACCTTTACGCGTCTTCGTTTGGTTCATGCCAAAATACCTTTTTAACGTTACATAGCTAGTAATAGACCCCTTGCAGCACGTCGGAATGCAGCTCAATTTGGAGGGCAAAACAAAAGAATTTCAAACTCCTGAGAATTTGAACCTATTGTTTTGCCCTCCAAACTGAGCTGCATTCCGACGTGCTGCAAGGGGTCTATTGTTTAACGGATAGAGTGGTTCTCATAAACCCGTGTAAAACACTCTAGCATATTTACTACTACTTCACTCTAATTCTTTTGTTTTATATTGGGTTTATCTGACCATTACCTTGTAATTAGTACACTTTGTTCCACGGTTTTATGAAAACTATTCTATAGTGTTATTACAATAGAGTTGTTCTCATTAACCCGTGAAATAAATTGTGCTTAGTAAAATAATAATAATAATAATAATTAAAAAAAAAAAAAAAAAAAAAAAAAAACACAATAGAAAACAAAACAATCAGAGTGAAGAAGAATGTAATACGCTAAAATGTATTTCACGGGTTTATGAGAACTGCTCTAAACCTGGACACTACTAATTAGCTGTTAGGGTTTATTAGATGCAAAGAAACAAAAGGAGACAAAACGCTTAGCATCTAATAATTTCGATTTGATTAATTAGTAGTGCCCAGGTTTAATGGAAAAACTCTAGTCTAAAACGTGCACTCTACAAAGCATCAAGTCTAACCTAAGTTTCAAAGCATTGTTCTATGGTTATTCAAGCGAAGTCGGGGAAGATCTTTACAACACTGTGCCATCCTGTGTGTAGACTCATTCCTTCATGTGAAGCCTTACTTTATTTCCCCGATTGCGATTTTTCTTCTGAAATATACGAGAAAGAATTCAGTTAAAATAAGGTTTGTATAACATTCTGCTATTTCTCATTTTTTAGTGGAACTAAGCAACGGGAAGATCACTCTGCTGAAATAGATGTAGACAAGGAGTGTCGTTGGAAGGGTGTCACTTTTTGGGTAATAATAATAATAATAATAATTTTTAATAATAATAATTTAATCTCTTTTTCTATAATGTACAAATACAACTACTAACTGAATAAATCTAACGTAAGTATTTAAAAAATGCATAGCAAATTTAAGAAAAACAATTCAAAATGTTTTCTTATTACACGGTAACAATAATAATAAGATGTTATAATATATATATATATATATATAATGTTCAATATTAAATATATATATATATATGTAATATGTAAATAAAAAATAAAATAAAATAGAAATAATAATAATAATAATAATGATGATGATGATGATGATGATGATGATGATGATGATGATGATGATGATAAAAATAATAATAACAATAATATTAATTACTAAAGATATTTTACTTGCTGACACCGTTTGCCAGAAAGGAACCAGATTGGCGCACCTATATACGGCCTCCCCAAAACCAACAAAAAGCAACTGGCTATACCACCTGTCCTTTCAGCTAGTGGCACCTTTAACTAAGAGCTTGCAAGATGGCTTGACGGCAAACTCATACCTTGGTCATAATAATAATAATTTAATAACCTATATTGCGCAAAATACATAAAATGATCTAATACGCATTACAATCGATAAAACTATGATAAAACTATATATCTAATAATATATTAATTAATGAAAACACTAATGAAATAATGAAACAAAAAGCTATCCGATCCTACGTGAATAATATATATAATATATGCATGTATAATATGTACAAGCAGATATGTTAGAAGAATACATACATGCATGGACACACACACACATACATAATAATTATACTACAGGAGAACTAAACTATGCAATAACTAATAAAATATATGTATAATATATATTTCTTTTGTACTTAAAATATAATTAAGATATGAATTAGAATAGAGTTACTATGCATGTATTGAACCAAAATATATGTAGTTCATCAAATCAGGAAAGGAATAAATAATGATAAATTCAATATTTGCATTTGCATTTTACTACGCTTGAAGACGTTATGCCAACATCGAAACGTTGCGACTTTCCTCTCGTTAGTTTTCTTATCAAAATAATGACGACGGCGACGACGACTTTATTTAGCCACAGTAAGCTCATAGCACACACACACTTAAAATATTATTTATGATAACTACTAAATAAAGCTCAATTCTAATATTGCAAAAAATAATAAACAAAAAAATAAATAACTAAAACATTTGTGTGAAACTGTGTATGAAGTTGCGTACTAATCTTAGCACATACTATTTCAATGGTTTTACTCTCGTTACTTTTATTATAACTGGGTGGATAGAAGTATTCCTTCTCCATTCTGTACTTTCAAATTGCCAATAAAACATTGCGGTTCAGGGAGTAACTGGTTAAAAAATGTCATAAAATCAAACTGTCACTATACCTGCTTTTATCTATAAAATACTGATTATCAGTTCGTTCTGAATTTTCTCACATTAAACGTATTGACTCATGAAGAAGTGCTCAACACCTTCTGATCAGCCTTCAGCATAATAAGTGCAGTTTTTACCATGGTCCCCCCCCCCCCAACACCAAACCGCAATGTATTATGGGTAATGTGAAAGTAGAAAATTTAGCTATTTTTGCAAGTGGTTAATATTATATGATGCAGGAACTCTCGATTAATGTCAGGATTCCGAACCAAGTCGTCATCCATCTATCAAAGTTTCTAACAGTATCAAATTTTCATGTTATCGGTGTGAATGCGGGATTTCACCAAACCTACATAAAAGTTTGCATGAAACAAAGGCTATTGGTATAAAGCATCATAATTATTATATGTTGTATATGTTATGTTATATATACGCCAGATGGTGTACATTGTTGTTTGAAATTTAAAAAAAATTAGATAAGAGGATTATTCGTACTTTAAGGATAACCTCGCATGAAATCTGTATAGTCAAAGCATAGTTATAGCCTTTACACATTAGCTATTTAATCGATACCTGAGGCCTTTTTACTACTTCTCAGTCGGAAGAGGGAACTTTGTTTTGCATTTCATTTCCTTGCTGTGCCAAATTTTTCTTTGCCTTTTTCTGCAAATACCAAAAAAAAAAAAGCAATTTGAAAAGCAGTTTAAAACAGCAACGTATTTTAAGATGAAATCCTATTTCTTATAGTTTCCCAATTTAGCATAAATATTTTTATAAATTTAATTATTATGAAACGTTTTTTTAATATTATCATTTATATATTGTTCAGGGTAGGCTTTAGATTGCATTTGTAGGATGAGGACCCTCGTGTAAACCACGTAATTGGCATCCAAAATAAAGATCATTAATTATATATATATATATATATATATATATATATATATATATATATATATATATATATATATATATATATATATATATATATATATATATATATATATATATATATATATATATATATATATATATATATATATATATATATAATCATATGAGGAAGTAGCTGATCCCATTAAAGAGTGCTCAATACACATATGGTGTAGAGCAAAGTATAAATGTAATAACGAAGAGGCAAGATTTGCTGTTACTCCGAGTTTCGTGCTTACGCACTCGTCAGACAGTATTTAATGAAAGACATTCCTATCAACTAGATATAAATACATGCTAAGACAATAGGCTAAGTGCTATATTACAATAGGTGATAGTTATACTAAATACAATAGGTGAGAAGTTAAAAATATCAAAGCGTCAAGTGTTCTTCAAGTAGAATTTGTTCTCGTGTCGGCATTTGGAAATAAGTTCGGATCTTTTGTTTAGGAGGTTGTCGTTGCTGTGTTTAATGATCATCAGTTTTTCTGTAAGACAGAGGTCGCATCGTTTGGAGATGTTGTTGTAGGGTCTTGCGCGGCTAATTATTGTCCATTTGATGTTGAATTCTTGTTTATTGTCTTGTAGTTGCCAGATGTGTTTAGAAAGTTCGGTGCTGTTGGTGTGTTTTCTGTGTTTAAATGTAGATTTATGCTGCGTGAATCTTTGTTTGAATGTTCTTTCTGTCAGTCCGATGTAGTTCTTGGTTGCGTTGTTGGTTGTAATTTGTGCGTTGTAGATTACACTGGAAGTCAGGCATTTGTTGTCTAGCGGGCATAGTTCTTTCAGACCTAAACAACTTTGAATCTGACGTATACGAAATGATCAAGAACATTGAATTCAGACAAACGCGAGACGACTTCCAAGACCATCTACAACAAGACATCAGGAAAATAAACAACTCCACGAAAACATTCATACCTGCTGACAAAACAACCAACTACTACGAAGTAGACAAAGCTACACACGACAAGCTTCTCAAGGACAATATCACATCGACGTACATGAAAGCAAATTCTAACACGACTACTACTATTAACAAAGAAGCTAAAGTCATCGCTACTAATCTGAACATTGACGACCGCGCAGAACGTATGGCTGAACGTCAGGCTTTTATAACACTCAAAGACCACAAAGACAACTTCCTGAACAAACCTACATGTAGACTTATTAACCCTGCAAAAAGTGAGATCGGACGTATCAGCAAAGAAATACTCGCGAACATTAACACGACAGTGAGACAGAAGACTGGCCTAAACCAATGGAAAAACTCATCATCCGTCATCAACTGGTTCTCCTCTATACAACACAAAGATCAACACACCTTCGCCGTATTTGACATTGAAAACTTCTACCCTTCCATTACTGAGAAACTTCTCACAGACGCAATCAACTTCGCCAAACAATTCACTACCATCACAGACCGCGACATCGACATTATCATGCATTCACGAAAATCCCTTCTCTTCGACAATAACACCGCCTGGATCAAGAAAAACAACGGCTCATTCGACGTTACTATGGGCAGCTACGACGGAGCGGAAGTATGCGAGCTTGTGGGCTTACTTATTCTCAACGACCTCTGTAACACATACGGGAAAGAAAACATTGGACTTTACAGAGACGACGGACTCGCCATCTTTAAAAACACCTCCGGTCCACAAGCAGAACGTACTAGGAAAGACATAACAAGACGCTTCAAGACATATGGACTTAACATTACCATACAGACTAACATGAAAATTGTTAACTACCTGGACGTCACCTTTGACCTAACAAATGGTACTTACTGCCCCTACAGAAAGCCTAACGACGAACCACAGTACATCAACACAAAGTCTAACCACCCGCCTAACATAATAAAGCAACTTCCAGCATCCATCAATCGCCGTATATCCGACAACTCATGCAACGAACACGAATTCGACAAGGCCAAACCAATCTACGAAACTGCTTTGAAAGCCAGCGGATATACAGAAACATTAATCTACAACAAAGACAATCAACCAGCACGCCCACGACGCAACAGACAAAGAAACATTATATGGTACAACCCCCCATTTAGTAATAACGTAAAGACTAACATCGGCAGAACATTTCTCAAGCTCATAACTAAACACTTCTCGAACCAGCACAAATTCCACAGCCTCTTCAACAAAAACAATGTTAAAGTCAGTTACAGCTGTATGGACAACATGAAAACTGTAATCAACAAACACAACATGAAAATAACAAACGCCGACAACAACGTCAACGCAAGCACCGGAGAACAATGCAACTGCCGTAAAAAAGAACTATGCCCGCTAGACAACAAATGCCTGACTTCCAGTGTAATCTACAACGCACAAATTACAACCAACAACGCAACCAAGAACTACATCGGACTGACAGAAGGAACATTCAAACAAAGATTCACGCAGCATAAATCTACATTTAAACACAGAAAACACACCAACAGCACCGAACTTTCTAAACACATCTGGCAACTACAAGACAATAAACAAGAATTCAACATCAAATGGACAATAATTAGCCGCGCAAGACCCTACAACAACATCTCCAAACGATGCGACCTCTGTCTTACAGAAAAACTGATGATCATTAAACACAGCAACGACAACCTCCTAAACAAAAGATCCGAACTTATTTCCAAATGCCGACACGAGAACAAATTCTACTTGAAGAACACTTGACGCTTTGATATTTTTAACTTCTCACCTATTGTATTTAGTATAACTATCACCTATTGTAATATAGCACTTAGCCTATTGTCTTAGCATGTATTTATATCTAGTTGATAGGAATGTCTTTCATTAAATACTGTCTGACGAGTGCGTAAGCACGAAACTCGGAGTAACAGCAAATCTTGCCTCTTCGTTATTACATTTATATATATATATATATATATATATATATATATATATATATATATATACAGCCTTTTGCAAAAATTATGGCCGGTTCAAGTATATATACAAGTATATCAAAAGTATATCAGAAATTATGGGATATCATTCATGATATTTTTTTTAGAAAGCCCTAATGATAGGCAACCCGAAGAAAATATCAGCGATGATATCCCATAATTTCTGATATACTTTTGATATACTTGTGTATATACTTGAACCGGCCATAATTTTTGCAAAAAGCTGTATATATATATATATATATATATATATGTATGTATGTATGTATGTATGTATGTATGTATGTATGTATGTATGTATGTATGTATGTATGTATGTATGTATGTATGTATGTATGTATGTATGTATGTATGTATGTATGTATGTATGTATGTATGTATGTATGTATGTATGTATGTATGTATGTATGTATGTATGTATGTATGTATGTATGTATGTATGTATGTATGTATGTATGTATGTATGTATGTATGTATGTATGTATGTATGTATGTATGTATGTATGTATGTATGTATGTATGTATGTATGTATGTATGTATGTATGTATGTATGTATGTATGTATGTATGTATGTATGTATGTATGTATGTATGTATGTATGTATGTATGTATGTATGTATGTATGTATGTATGTATGTATGTATGTATGTATGTATGTATGTATGTATGTATGTATGTATGTATGTATGTATATACATATACATATACATATATATATCTGGATGTGTCTATTCTGACGGTAAAGTGCTCAATACATTGACATGTAGAGCGTTATAGATTATGGATTGTAGATAGATCAAAGACGTCTTGTCTTTGATCTATCTACAATCCATAATCTATACATATACATATATACATATACATGTACGTAAATAAAAGCCTAAATAACGCCTATCATTTATCTTTTGTGTACCAAAAACTGCATTTCTAAGAATAAAGGAATATATGTCCAAGTCAGAATTTGCAAGCATACTATGAGTTTCTTAATATTGGGTCCAAGAAAATGGCTGTCGCTCGCCATGTAGAACGAATTGATGGCCAAGAAAGCATTAAAACTCAAGGACTAGGTTTCAACTTGTAGACATTTCACATCGGACAGTGGATTTCCCATTTTTGATGTCAATACGTACTGAAGTCTTTATCTGAGGAAAGAATTTTGTATTTGTACGAAGTCCGAAACTAAGTTTCGTGTAACTTTCGTAATCAGATGACGTAAGACATTGTCTAAACATTTAAATACCGATGTGCTAATGTATTACTGAGTGAGTAAATGAATGATACATTTGCATATTTAAACCCCAAACAATAACTCGTTTCAAGGCTTTGCATATCCACGAGTTTTAACTTTAAATATATCAAATGATGCCATAATGATGAGCGCCAGCCAAAAAACAATAGATACAATATAAGTGGCAATGTCGTATTGTCACTAATATATTATCTTTCTTATTATATCTTTCTTAATAAAGATACTGATTTCTGAAGAATAGATTTTAAAAACAGTGTTATTTAAGAAAAGCAGTGTTATATTTCTAAGGAGCATGCGTACAACGTTTTCTGATATCACGCATTGTTTGGTACAGTTATCCCACATTGAATATTGTGTTTAGGTTAACAAAACAAGATTGCAGGGTTTTTGATCTAGTTGGTAGAACTGGCTTTTGAAAAGGCTCTGGGAAACCATCCTCTTCATACTGGACCTACAAGCTAATAAGTATTCTATATCGGACTTACAGAATACTAATTAGGCTAATTAGTATTCTGTATACATCGGATTTATAGAATACGAATTAGACTAATTAATTAGTAAATCCGATACAGAATACTTATTAGCTGAGCTGTATGGGGTTTACAGTGTTCTCATGTAACCCCAGTATTACGATTTCATTGGTTCTCATCCTCATCAATTAGTAATGAATATGATACCCATGTGTAGAAAGGATGCTTGCTTACAAGCATTGCTCATTATCAGAATATACCTTTTTTATGACGACTACGATAACAACCACAATCATAACCAAGCCAACCAATACTCCAATAACTATTCCAACAATTGCGGCTGTAGTCAAACCACGCCCTGAAAAAGAACAAGTTTAAATGAAGAAGGCTCAATCAAAAGAGAGTGAACCCTATGCAAATATGGCCGCCATTCATCTTAAGAAATAAAAACTAATTAGCAAAAAAAATAAGCACAAACTTGAGAAAGAGCAAGCAAAAGTGGGTGTGCAATTTTGGAAAGTTAGATCGTTAACAGGAAAATTCCAATGAAGTTTTTTTGGAATCAAATTAAAAAGATTTGCATGTGTAAAGACAACTAAGGACTGACTAGCCTCGTTTTGGTGTTTCCACATCTTAAAATTCTCATAACTTTTTATTTTTGTGATATAAATTTAAACTAATATTTCAGTTTACTGTTTAATTAAAAATAGGAATTTAAATTATTATGATATGAAGTGGCAGCCATATTCGTATTCAGTAAAATCATTATCGGTTCACAACATTGCCTGTTTTAGAACCGAGAGAGGCTGGGACCATGATAATGTTCTTTTTCCGGATGGAAGTCGGTAGTATTTGCTCAAGAACACTATCATACACACTTATTTTGAAAAAAAAAAAAAAAAAAAAATGAATGCAAATCACAAGAAAGAAGAAACATTTATATAAATTACGCATTGAGGGAATAAAGAAGATTCTTGAGGAAATTGCAGAAAAATGGAGCTCAGAATTTTTTCGAGCTTGGGATCTCAGCTTATAGATTGAAATAAGTTATTCCTTTTGTGTGCCATTATAGTGTAGTCTTACAAAAAGCACTCGTGCAGTTCCAATAGGTGTTTCCGGAATTCATGAGGGGACTGGAGCCGAGTGAAAATATTCATCTAATTAAGAAATGATCCCCAACACAAAAAAGATCATACTAATATTAGTATTATTAATGAGTTTGAGCATGTTTGGATGAATACTTACTGAGTGGCAAGCTTTTAAAAGTCGCAAAAATAAGAGAGAATGACAGCGTCCCCAAAAACCATACATTCTCTCTTATTTTTACGATTTGTTTAAAGCTTGAAATCAGTCAGTATTTGCCCAAACATGCTCAAACTTGGTAAACGTATTAATTGTAGTGTGGTCTTTCGTGTGATGGAGTTTGTTGTTTAATAAGATTAATATTTCTAGACTCGTTCCCAGTCCCCTCATGAATTCCGGAAAGGCCAACTCCAAACCATTATTACTCAGTTTTATTTTTTTAAGCCTGAAAATCAGGCAATACATGCAATGCATGCAACGCTTGTCCAGAAAAATCTAGGTCCTAGCCCATCTCGGCTTGAAATCAGGCAATAGAACTTAGAAACTGACACCAAAATGGTACATGTGATGATCCGTGAATGTTCATGCACTGTTTGTAAAACGCAACTTGAATGTAGTTTTGCGTCCTGTGATTGGTTGAGAAACCAGTGACCAAAAGACAATATTCACTGGTCGAGCAGTGATTATTAGGTTTGCCAAAGTTTGCCAAAGTGGCCCGAGTAATAACGTTTTTTCCCATTTGATTTCGTATTTTCTCAGATATTCAAGTCTAAAACATTTTAAAACAAAAATTTTGGAATTAATTTCAGTTGACTTCAAACACGAAAAGCTTGCTAACTATTGAATGCAAAATATAAAGTAATATTGAGTTTGGTATAATAATGATTCTTTTTATCCATAGGTGTTTGTAGATTACTAACAGGGCAAGGTAAGATAATAAATCTAGGAGGCAGCAGCGCTAGCATGGTCGAGTGGTCAGAGTGTTGGTCTTGCAATCCGGCGGTGCCGGGTTCGAGCCCTGCTCTGTCTACTAGGTGAGACTGTATTTGTCCCGATTTATGTTCTTATGATTTGTCTTCATGTTAGTTTACTTATTGAGCGAACCTCCCGGAAGAGCCCCTTGCAGGGAGTGATGGTTGTAAAATGTAATGTAACGAAATTCATATATTATTGTCCAAACGTTTTCGGTAATAAAACCATCTTAAGGGAATAAGTTTGGTATACTTTTTCATGTTTATTGTATGCACTCTAGTGGTCTACTGCATGGTCCCTTCTTAAAACAATTGGATTAGCATATACTATCTAACCGTATATCATTATGAAAAATACAGACTACTAACCTTGGATATCTACAGATATGTCAGAAATGGTAACGTCTCCTTCTACTTCTTCTGCAAATTTGTCAAACTTATTTTCTATATCCTTTTTTATTACTTCAGCATTGAAGACCAAGGTAACAGTAACACTAATGGCACCAATGATATTGCCCGAATGATGTAAAAATAAAACAATATTATATTAAGAAAGGTGGATCAATTTATATATTTACAATCTCAAAGGTATATAGGGTAAAAAACCATCTGTTTTTTCTTCTTCAATAAAACCTCCAATAAGCATCTAATGATATAGCGATTACCTATTGCCTTCCTTATCGCTGGGAAGCTCGGGTGGCGCGGCGGTGACAGCGCGCTCCTCTCACCAATGCGATCCGAGTTCGAGTCCCGCCGGACTCGGTTTCTTATGTTTAAAATATCTATTTCAAATATATTTCAGTGGAATTTAATCGAAATATTGAATACTCTATCATTTTAAGCCGTCGTAGTTTCGTTCGCCATATTGGTGTTCCTCAGTGGAACACCATTATGGCCGGCCACTCCATACATTTTTACCAATGATCGCGTCATGTTTACTCGCCCATAATTCCGCAACCAAATGACCTACAGCCTTGAAATTTGACCAGTATATGTAGTTTTGACCGTTTTACAAGAATATGAAACTCTTAATTTATGATAATGCGAATTTATGCTTTTGAAATTGATGATGACGTAGGTGAAAACCAGCAATAGTCAAAGACAGTTGGTAGCAAACAACTACATTCCTCAAAGATAACAGTTTACAGATCTTGTCTTCCATATATGATTAAATAAATGACAATAAAATGCCAAGAAATCAAGAAAGAAATAGTTAATTACCTTTTACCGTTTATCTCAACGGAAACAACACAAAATGTTTGATCCTTTTCAAAGAAGTCCCTGATCTAAAAAGGAAGGGAAAATCATTTAAAAAAATCATTTGGGTTTATTAATGATCATTTAAAAATGTGAAATAATGTCTTTTGTATTTTCAAAGTATGCAGTAGGTGTAATTCAGTTTGTTATGATGAAAGAAGGCACTTTTAATTTTTTGCTTGTATGAGACCAGTCACTCATATAATGAACTAAAAAATACAAATCTTACTATTTGTGCCTAGTCATTCGAGTGCTTTCACACTAATTGGGGAAACTTTATTCACACATTACTGCTACATTCAATGTTGTATGACACCACTGTTAATATTACAGCGCGACGACCAAAAGTATGACCACATTTAATGTATTCGCATACTTCTATGCACGGGATTTTGTACTTTACAGCCAAAACCGTTGTATCGCGCGGATTGATTTAAAATTCTTCACTCGGATTGGGTTTTTCCTAGCCGTCAATCATTATGCAAATTAGAGGTTGAACAAGCTTGCTCGATTGCTTGCACAGATTCCGCCATTACAAAGTGCTTCAAATTCAAACTTCTTCGATCATTTGAAAATAATCGATAGTGTTCTAAGCTTTAAATCGAGGGGGAGAATTGTTTTTCAGCCTTTTTTCCTGTCAAGTATTCAAGCTATTGCCATGATAATGGAATGCTGTACTAGTAATGGTCTCCCGTGAGAATCTCGAGCTGTGCACTAGTAGACAAGGTAGAATATTTTGCTTAAAATGTTCAAAAATTTCTTTTGAAAGATAGATTTTTGCAATTCAGAAACTGGTTCGTATAGCTAGTAATACCGAGCCTCAGCTGGTTTCCATATAACAGCTGTAAGAGCAATAAATTTATTTACAGATTACGATCGCAGGGCTGTTGTTTTGCATTTCAAACCGAGTAACGAGTTCACAATGGACGTCTATTTATGGAGATTCTAGGGCTTTGAGAAGATTAGTAATATAGCAGAAGGTTAAATATCATTATTGTGGAGTTATTTCCATTATTATATTTACAATCTGATTTCCACCCTTTAGCACAAGTTCTATGTATGGTCAAGAGACACAAGTTCTTGATGTTTTGATGTTGGAGTTTTCATCAAGGTTTTTCAACCACATGCAGGAATATAATGCTTATTTCCTAAGAATATTCATGGGCTCGATCTTACGAAGATGTTTTTTCTAGAAATATCGTCGATTCGTCTTAGATTATCTAGAAAAGTTTGAATTTGAAACACTCTTTAATGGCGGAATCTGTGCAAGCAATCGAGCAAGCTTGTTCAACCTCTAATTTGCATAATGATTGACGGCTAGGAAAAACCCAATCCGAGTGAAAAATTTGAAATCAGTCCGCGCGATACAACGGTTTTGGCTGTAAACCGACACAATTGATGCAAAGCTGTCTGGTTTTACCAAATAAGGCGTGTAAAAGCTCGTTTGGAGCAAAAAGCCCGTGTATAGAAGTATGCACTGAAATACATTAAAAGTGGTCATACTTTTGTGCGTCGCGCTGTAACTATGATGACACTCAAATAGTGATTTCACCAGTTTCCAGGCATACAAGTCATTGTTTCATATATGAGAACAGTTTTACAGCCCCCCCCCCCCCTCCCTACATAAACTAGAGAAAAAAAGACCCCAGTGCTGTAATTATATATATGCCTGCAGCAGAAATAGTAACTATGATCAGGGCCCCAAACCATCTGATGTCCAACTCTCGAGCAACTGTTGGCCGATTGTCGACCGTTTGTCGACCGCTTGTTGACCGTTCGTCAACCGTTTGTGAACGTTTGTCGGGCTAATAACAGTTGGCCATATGTCGCATCAAGTCTAAGATTTCAACTATTGTCGACGAACTGTTAACTAACTGTCGATCTGATGTTGGTGAGTTGTAGCGTATTATTACTGACATCTGAAGACCTTTTTCAATGCCTTTATGAGTTTTATATCGAAATGTTTACGAAAACATTGCTGTTTGAAGATACAGATGCATCTATATTGCTTCAGTTTAGCCATCTCAGTAGACAATGTCTAGATTTTACAGCAAGATAACTAGCCGTCCCGTTAAATATGCAATCCTCTCGTCTTTAGATTTTTATAAAAAATCAATGTATTTATTACGAACCAAAACCTATTCCAAAAAAGTTTGCTATCGTTTTCTTTTCAACTTTTTTTTAAGATCACGCAAAAATGAAAATATTGCAATCCTCTCGTCTTTAGATTTTTATAAAAAATCAATGTATTTATTACGAACCAAAACCTATTCCAAAAAAGTTTGCTATCGTTTTCTTTTCAACTTTTTTTTAAGATCACGCAAAAATGAAAATATTACCGAAAGTTACCATAATTAACAGTTATTCGCCGAAGGCGAAGTGAATATCGGTGAATATTTACCGAGCCGCGAGTCTTTGATCTCGTGCAATTTGAACTCTTTGAAAAACACACTCGTGCAAATTAATCCCAAATTGAACTCGAAACCATATTATTACTTGTTAATAATATACATGAGAAACCTTACAAACTTTACCGTCTGACATTGTGTTTTTGCAAACGATTTTCTGGATTTTTTTTGCAATTTCACTATAAAAAGCACTGGTAAAACGAGAATTTAGAGCCGCCATCTATGTTTTGACATTATCCCAAGTTTTGGAGGTAGATATTTAACAATTAGTCCTCGAGTCCGAATGGTCTACGAGTCAATAGCCTATGAGGCCGAAGGCCGAATGGGCTATTGACTCGTAGGCCATGAAGGCGAGAGGTCTAATTGTTTTAGTAAAAACCTACTAATCGGTCCAATAAAAGGATGCAAAAAGTTTTGGATTTTGCTTTAAATATTTTTTTTTTTGGTTTTCAAAACCGGCGCTTTTCGCTACTAGAGGTCTATCACTAATAGACCCCTAGTAGCTCAGCCAATCAAAGGGCTCGATTGGTGATAGACCATTAGTAGGTTTTTTCTAAAGTGGAATATCCCGAGATAGCGAACCAATGAGAACACGCCATCTATGTAGGTTCCCGCGTTGGTATATACTAATAATATATATTTCATATTTCGTTGAACGTTTGTTGACTGACTGTCGACCATTATTTGTTGTTGTATGTTTGTGGACCATCAGTCCACCGATTGTCGACCGTTATCTGTGGTATGTAGTGATAACATGTCGACTAACTGTCGACCAAAAGCTGACCAACACTGTCGATCGACAGATGGTTTGTGGCGCTGATGGTTACTATTTCCCCTGCAGTTACAAAGCTTCAAATCAGTGTGTTAGTTTATGTTCTGGATATGACGTTAGTCATGTTTTTATGGTTTTGCTGCTGCTAGACTTTTCTCTTGTTAATATGAGTTACTAATAACCTGTGCCATGTGGCATTTCAGGCATCTATAATTAGGAAGCGTTGGCTGTGTGAAGTGCACCAAACCAATAATCTAAACTAACCTTCTTTTTTAACCAATCTTTCTGGTCCTGTTCTGGAACGGTTATGAACTTTACTTGAAAGTGTATGATGGCTTTGTAAGAAGACTCTAAAATCAATCAACCATTACTTAATTCAGTCAACAATCATTAAATTAATAAATCAGTAAGTCAATTGATTACACAAAACCAATCAATCAACAATCCAGTCTCATCAAACCTTTTTGCCCAAGAGCTTTATAATTTTAAGTTTGTGCAAAGAACAGTTATTATTTTCGTTATATCTGAAGATTTTATTCTAGATTGGATCAAGCCAGGGTGAATCAAGGCGAGCTAGACTTTTTTCAGATAAAATATGAATCACTTTCACAAAAACATAAAATGCTAACTTCTTGTCAACCTCAAACTCTGCGATTTATAAAATCGAAAGGTTACCCCCATGGTTGTTTATTAATCTGCGATTTAAACTACTAGCAATTCCAGTTCAATTCAAGTGTGAGCTCATTTTCGTGCAGCAGTAAAACAAAGAAGTGAATATGAGTATTTGTCTATAACTTACTCGGGCAAGATGGCACTGGTTTGGTTGTTGGCTTTATTTTTGTTGCTAGAAAAAGTAAACATTGTACATATTAAAAGGGTAACAAGACCTTAATTGTAGGGTACACTGGGTTACCTAGGCCGGGTGAGACTAGGGGCATGGGGGAAGGGGGTCCTAGGATGCCCTTCACCCACCCTTTGTGGAAAAGGAGTTATCAATAAAATAACAAGTTAGCGAGAATCTTTCTGAAGTATCGCATTTTTTTTTGTCATTTTATGAAAGACAGTGATAAACTGGCTATTGTTATATAGCTAATCATTTTGACTATATAACGAGCATTCTCATTGGTTGATAGATGCTCACGTGATACTAGTTAAATCTAACTGTATCCCGACCGGGATACAAGTGCCCAAATTTTCTAAATTTTCTAAATTGACTTGTCTAAAATGATTAGCTATATAACAAAACGCTTAATGACTGATCCCTCGGGAAACCAGTTAGTTTTGTTTCCCTCGAATCTCAATGTTTCCCTCGGCGGACCTCGGGAAACATTGAGATTCTCGGGAAACAAAACTAACTGTTTCCCTCGGGACCAGTCATTAAGTGTATATTGTAGCTGTACAGTGAAAGCCATTTTGGGAAAAAAGTTAAATTGAAAATGAAATCATAGAAAATACTAAAATTTTGTTTGTGTTACGATGTGACAGGCGTTCCTCGTATCTAGTTAAGAAGCGCGCGCTGTGAGAGGAATCGTCATGCAGCCGAACAATTAATTTCCAAATTGTTCTCGAGGTCGTGCGATTTCCTATACTAATAGGTACGAGTAATGTTTTGAAAGTTCTTGTAATTGCACGAGCCTTTAGGCGAGTGCAATTAAAGAACTTTCAAAACATTACGAGTGCCTATTAATTTCAAATTGTACGAGAAGGTCGTGCGATTTTTTATTTATAGTTCACTCAACAAAATTTTATAAAACACGAAGGCATTCATCCTTCTTCATTGCCTTTGCTGTAACCGATCCTTCTCCAAGAAAGCTAAGTCAAGAACAGCATAGAAAGTGTTAACGTTGCTGTAAAACACCTTCCTGGTCGATATTTACAGACTATCGCTCTTGATAAATCAATAATGTAATAGTATAGTATTCACTTACTTGGAGTCAGTGTTGTTAAGTTACACGCTGATCCTATAAAAAAAAACATGTAAATCAGTAATCTACTGAGACCCAGACGGAACAGTTTAAATGATTTGCCAAGATAATTTCCTTTTGATTCTAAAATTTTGAGATACATTAGATAATCCTTTGGTCAAATAGGGACAGAAAAGCTATCTCAACGGAACAGTAAAAATGATTTGCCCAGAGATTTTTCTTTTAATTCTAATAGAGATCAGATAATCCTTTGGGTGTAGGTTTTTTTATGAATTGGAATAAGAGCATATACATTTTTACCCCGATATTACGAGGCCACAATTTACATTTGTGATCTTTGGAAATAATGAGCTTCGTACATAATTTTTTTCGGATCTTAAAACGCCAAATATTTGGTCGATTTTTACAGTCGCTCTTAAAAGCTTGGACAATTTACAGTCCTTTTTATTCTAAGATTGTCCACAAAATCGTTATTGGACCGTTTTTGACACATTAAGTTAAATCTGTATTTACAGTGCAGAATAAAAGAACAGAAGACCTTACATACCTGAACATTTTCCACTTGTAGTAGGCGGAGAACTTGTAGTGGTGGGTGGAATTGTTGGACGTTCTTTATACAAGGAAGTAAAACAGTAATCAATTTAATTCAATGGTAAATGAGAACTCACTCATCCTTGCAGTCAGGTCTGGAACCGAAAACTAGGCACAAATTTTCGTTCAGGCATAGGAAACAGATTTAAGGTTGGGTGCCAAAAAATGGTGGTCGGGGGAGGCATGTCACACTCACAACTAGATGGATAAACTTTATCTAAAATTATTTGAAACGAAAAAAATTCCTTCAAATGATTAAATAAAGTAAATAGATCTTTGTAGAAACAGGGCATCTGACAGAAAAAAATGCAAATTGTGCTGGATTTGGGGTGTAAATTGTGCGGAAAAAAATGCCAATCGTGTGGGAAAAAACCCTGATTGTGTGTGTGTTTTTTTTGTTGCCTAGTCAGGGCTTCTGACAGAATGCGATCAAAAGCCGTGAAAAAATATCGGAATCAAAAAAAAAAAAAAAAAAAAAAAGAAAAAAAACTATCGCGCAACAACGTTGTTATGTTCTCTTTACTTGCCAGGCCCTTTCATGATTTCCATCTAAGAACGCCTTGTAGTTTTCATAAACAAAAAGGACTTTTCGCTATTTCACTTTCAAATTTCGATCACTAAACTAGCACTAATTCCTAATTACTGGGTTGCCATGGTGGCAAACCAGTCTTAAAATGAGATCCGTTTTTCGGGCGTCAGGTAGATCATAATTTCACACGTCATGATTGGTCGAGAACTTGTAAATAATGTCCAATGTCCAATGAAGTTGCCACACGACATCGAGGACGATGTATTTATAGCTTTTAGTGTTGTGTCACCATTAATTCATTCGTTCCGGGTTCGTGAGTACTATTTTGTCTGTAGGCACGTTGCGTACTATTGTCTTTAGGTTTTTTAACGCTACGCTTTAACTACTTACAAACACACACGCCGTACGTGGTAGACCCACACTAAAAGATGTTATTGAGCGATTTTGGAACGGGTTGGTCCACATACGCAAAGAGAGAAGTGATAGTATTTATGAGATATCTTTGAGAATCTATGAGCAAACTATGAGAATCTTAGAACTATATAGAGAAACTAGTCGAAATAGATGTTACCAAATCTCAAGTACGAACTATACTGAGACAAACTACGAAAAAACGGACGAACAAAACTTTGAAGGTGATTACAAGAACTTCAAGTCAGACGAGCAGATTGTGATCTGGGAAGACGCCATGTTGAAAACTTCCAAGAATTACAAGAAGTGTCTTGAAAATAAGAACTGTAATCCACTGAAACTCAAGGTGAATTCTTTGTTTAATTATGTAATTATAATCTGTTTTATTCAATTGAATTGCTGTGTGTTTCAGAGCAGAATCTCATTTGTTCAACTCGGTTTATTGTTGGGCATTGTTGTCTTTACGAGTGTCTTTATAAGTATATATCAAAAAATTCATGAATCTATCGAGAAATATACATTCAGTGACTGTGATATTTTTGAGAGAGCTATACATTTATCTGTAATTGTATTTATTGTTGATAATAAACATTCTATAAATGATTTGAGATCTCGTTATTTCTCGAAGTTTACTTACTGTAAGACTAATAATAGCGTAAGTCCACAACAATGCGACGCTGTAAGAAGTGATCGTGAACCAAGCAGGATTCCTTTTAAAAAACTAGCCCGTGATTTAAATAAAATTATTATATATCCTAGTCAAACTCGTTTTCTTATTGGTCGAGAGTACATCACGTAGAGAGTGTGAGGTGCCTCCCCCTGACCACCATATTTTGGCACCCACCCCTAAATGTGCTTAGTATGCCCCAACGAACATTTGTGCCAAGTTTGGTGCTTGTACTCAAAAGAGCACGATCTTTTCGCTAACAGACCTGACTATTAGTTGTTTTGTAATGGTAGGCTGTTACGTTTCTTTAAGTGTTCTACCGAATCTTCAGCATGGCTTGCACTGGCGGTCTTGGCTTGTTGCTTGTTGCTTTCGGCTGGGACGTTTATTGAAATAGGTGTGTATTTCCCTTTTGACCATATATTCAAAGAAGCTTGCATTACTTCTACTTTTGGTTCTTTTTGCTCTGTCTATATGCTCTGCTCTGTATGTATGTATGTATGTATGTATGTATGTATGTATGTATGTATGTATGTATGTATGTATGTATGTATGTATGTATGTATGTATGTATGTATGTATGTATGTATGTATGTATGTATGTATGTATGTATGTATGTATGTATGTATGTATGTATGTATGTATGTATGTATGTATGTATGTATGTATGTATGTATGTATGTATGTATGTATGTATGTATGTATGTATGTATGTATGTATGTATGTATGTATGTATGTATGTATGTATGTATGTATGTATGTATGTATGTATGTATGTATGTATGTATGTATGTATGTATATATACAGCCTTTTGCAAAAATTATGGCCGCTTCAAGTATATATACAAGTATATCAAAAGTATATCAGAAATTATGGGATATCATGCCTGATATTTTTTTCAAGTTGTCTATCACTAGGGCTTTCTGAAAAAAATATCAGGAATGATATCCCATAATTTTTAATATACTTTTGATATACTTGTATATATACTTGAAACGGCCATAATTTTTGCAAAAAGCTGTATATATATATATATATATATATCCACAGGGAGCCCAATTTAGATAAAAGTAAAAGGTGAAAATAAAATCGGAAAAAAAATCGCGTTTAATTAATTTTTTAATTCCAGATCAAGATAATGTCCTCTATAATACGAAAAAGCAAAAAAAATCCGTAAAAAATGCACTAGAACATTTTAAATTATATTGACATAAATCCACACGTAGGATACCATAGGGAAATTACATTGAAAAACAAAGGTGCGCGTGAAAAAAAATGTTCTAGTGCATTTTTTACGGATTTTTTTGCTCTTTCGTATTATAGAGGACATTATCTTGACCTGCCTGGAATTAAAAAATTAATTAAACGCGATTTTTTTATTCCGATTTTATTTTCACCTTTTACTTTTATCTAAATTGGGCTCCCTGTGATATATCTTCTTTGTACCATTGAGGAAGCTATTAATTTTCATAACACTCACAGACTTACAAAAAAGGGGGCTCCAACATGCATACTTACCAACTTGTTCCACAGTCAAGGACATCACATATTTTTTATACCCCCCTCCTCCATGATCAATTTTCCACAGGTAGTCTTTGCTGTCACTAGCTGTAAGATTTTGGATTTCCACAGATGCATTACCAGTTGCCATGTTTCCAACAAAGAATACTCTACCACCATAGTTTGTGGATGCAATGTTTAAACCAGGGCGTTCACCACTGGGATCAATAATAATTAATACTGGGTTGGGTTCCAATGCTGACTTCACTCCCCAGTAAAGTTCAGTAATGGATGAAGATGTCTCGCATATGAGGGTAGCATTCCCATTATTATAGCCAACAACAGAAGGACCGCAGTTCAGTAATTGTCCAGACACTATGGAATATAGAAAAAATTATAATGGAATTCAATGAAATAAACAAAACTAAAGCCCTTGTAATTAATGAAACACAGGGGAGTTATATATCAATTTATGAAACAACTACCTTGAAATAGAAATATAATTCATGCTCTGGTTGGCAATAGAGAGTGTTTACAAACATAGAAATTTGCTCGCTCTGAAGGTTGTGACCTAAAGTGTGGTCCCTTTGGTACATCAGCAATGTGTCAAAAAAGGAAGGTAAATCCAAAGATTTCCCAAATTTAGAGCTTTGTTACTCTTGAAAACAAAATCAAACCAAAACCAAAATATTTTACTGCTAGTTTCTTTGAATGGTGAATTATCTGAAGACTTTATTATCTCAAGACTGGATTGGCAACTTGGGATCAATTAACTTGTGATAAATAGCTGAATTCATCTCTCTAAAACTACTCGACAGTTGGCTGGTAAGATTTAATCCTAACTATTTTTGAATAAAAAAAAAAGCCTTCTACTCACTGTTTTTTTTTTTCTTTTGCTGAATGGAAAGAAATTTGCTTCAAAACATTTGTTAGCTCTTTTCTCTTTATTGTAGATGTGTTTTGAATTTATTTTATTGAGAAAACCACATTTATAAGACAACAGGTAATAAAATGAAAAACATTCAAAGCTCCATCTCATATATTTGTTTGCCAAAAACTAGAAAAATAAAACACTTTTCTACTACAAAACATAATTTATTACACCTTGATTTTTTCTAGTAATCATAATTTGATGCCTTCAATCCTATGTTTGTGTCAATTGATTTTCTGACATTTTTGCAATGTTAATTTATAAAACACTGATTTTTTGGAATTTTAATGGGGAAATTTGCCGCTTTTGGCTGTGTTTACATACCAACTTAATTGGGACTGTACAGAGTACAATTATCACTCTAATTGTACTCCTCTCAACCAATCAGAATCTAGAAATTTTGTCGAGTGCACTATAAAATATGCAAATTATACTAATTCCTTGTTTTTAATATACGATTTAAATTGTATACTACAGCATTTTTCTATAAGTGCACTTTAAGGCATGCAAATTATACTAGATCCTTATTTGTAATATACAATTTAAATTGTATACTACAGGATTTTTTTGAATCTTCGAGAAATTAAATGTCATAAAAATGTACACTTTAATTTTTTAGTATACAATTTGTGTACACCAAAGTGGCGAAATTGTGCCAACAAAAAGTATGCTACAAATATGGAACAGTACAGCTGTAGTATACAGAAAGCATACTTTCGTAGTATACTTTTTTGTTGCCCACTTTTTGCAACATTGATGTATACGACTTGTATATTTTCGTAGTATACTTTTGTATGAAAAGTACTCCTCAAAGTGTACAATTTGTATACACTAAAGTGGCGAAATTGTGCCAACAAAAAGTATACGACAGGAGTAGTATAATACAGAAAGTATACTTTTGTAGTATACTTTTCATAAGAATGCAAAGCGGCAAAAAGTATGCATCACATGGTAGATTTCTTGTTGAGGAAAAATCTTGCTGCCATTCAACAATTATAAAATCTATTTGAAAATGATGTCATTGAAATCTAAATTTTGATTGGTTCTTTGTCTCTTTCATTGTTTTTCAAACAATCAGAATGCTTATTCAACTTAGAACTTTGCACTGTATTTGGACTCAAAAAATGTTAAGCGGTGTTCTACATTTGCTCATGCCTATTGCCTATTTCTGGTTAAAACCGGTTTTAAAACCTGTTTGATTTGTCCATGATTGTGGACAGCAGTATGTCAAAGAAAACGGCCTGGACCGGCAGAGTCTCCTATTTTCTCTGCCAGGATTCATCTACATGGGAGACTGCTAGCAGGGAATGCTCTTAGCCAATCAGAATTGAGATTTTTTCGTGTAATTACATATATACTATATTATTAGAAAATTAATAAAACAGATAACTTTTCTTGAACATATATCTGTCATTGCAGGGTCACAGCTACCTTTAATATAGCGCAGGGAACTGTGAAGGACTATTGATTTTCTTATAAACTGAATACTGTTTTGCACTAAAAAGTTTTGCAGGAGCTTTGCACAATAAATTTGTTTTCTTTGGAGAATAAATTAAGGTATCAGGATACCTTCGAGGCCTTGAAGATTACTTTACTCATGAGCCAAATTTCGCGTTGCCTTTTCAATATTTTTATATAAAATTGTAAAATTTCTGAAAGCTAAATAAACGTAGTTTATTAAGATAGCTTTTTATGATATTGTCTATTTCTTTTTCTCTCTTTCGGTATCTAGATCTAGTTTGTGTTTCGCTGGTCGCTTATTAAACTCAGAGTCAGTGGTCGCGTACGAGAATCAGAGGGGTTGCTTACTAGAAACTTTAATAACAGTGTATACATAGAAAATTGAACGGGAATTTGAGACGGCGGTCGAGATAGTCGCTTATGAGGTTGGTCGTTCAGAGAGAGTCGACACCACCCAGTTCTGTCGAGAATCGTCGAGACTGGAAAGGACGCATGTTATGTCGTAGCTTTGGTTCATTTCTGCTTTGTTTTACTTCTAAATCGGTTTAGTGATCACTGGGAAAATTAGAAATGTATGCAAAATAGCTATTTTCTTACATTTTTTTTCTTACATTTTCTTACAAAAGGTAATTTCAAACTCGAGCTATAATGTAAGCTTACTGTAAAATCTTACAGTAACTCCATTTTAGATAAGGTTACGCTGCTGTCAAACAGGCTAAGACTTGAATAAGCTTAAGCGTTTGAAAAGTAAGTCAGAATATTAAACTTGGTCTCAACTCACCTGATTTAGCGAGAGCTATTAAAACGACGGAGAAGAATGCCTTCATCACCACAGTTTAGTATAAGAAATATATAATTCACTTCTAGGAACTCGCCTATCAGTCCACGACTCACGACTAGCTCAGCGGTTTAGCACGGGCGGAGATGATCATCAGTAGCCGTCATGATAGCCTGGGTCCTAATTCCAAAGGCCCTGACCACAGAGGGGGCCACACATAAGTGATCTCATGGCTATGTCATAGTCGAAAACAAAAGCTGCCGAATACTTCTATACATTGACAGACGAGGACACTACTTCTAGCCTTATAATACGTATGTACAGTAGCATTTTTTCCCCACCCGTGATATAATCAGCGAATCAGGCACCTAAAAAACTTTGGGCCAGTTTAGTCTAGGGCCTAAGACCCTGGGCCTTCTTATCGGATGTGCTAAGACATATATAGAAGAAATGCCCTTATGACATGTACGAGGTGGAGGAAGCCAGGTAGTATTTTTTTTTAGCTGTGAATTGATTTCAGAAGAAAAATGAATTTGGCTTCTCATCTTTGGCGGAGGGAAAGGCTGCTTATAAAAATATTCATCGTATTCATTAATGCTTTGCAGATAGGTAAGTTTTATTCGTCATTTAATTTGTACTTTGGAAAGGCTTTAAGCTTACTTAAGATTACAGAATCTAATTGCTATTGAGGTCGATTGCTCTGTTTTCCCTTAAACTAGTAGAAGTATGTAGACCAAACTTATCACATATCGTCTCCTGGTGCTAAGGAAAACATTTGATGTCTTATATAGTAGTTCCCGGCGTCTTCTTGGCCGCTGGCCTCAAAAGCAGATAGATTCGACGCGACAAAAGTTCGACGTCTGAACTGGGCCTATTAAAGCTTACCACTGTAGAATTCCTGGTCTCTTTTTGCTTGCTTTTCCCTTGGTCATTTGACACATATGGTGGTTTTGACCAGAAATCTCAGAATCGAGAAGAAAAGAAGATAAAACATTGGCAGAACGAGTCCTAGTCAGGTCTGTTAGCGACAAAAATAGCAAAGATCGTGCACTTTAGAGTACAAGCACCAAACTTGGCACTAATGTTCCTTGGGGCATACTAAACTGAAATAAGATTTCCACTCTATGACCATAGGGAATAATTGTTACAGCTATTTCTTCAGCAATTCTAATAAGAAAGAGGTATTTTGTAATCTTATTTAAAATAGCTTTCTAGGCACAATTTTCTTTCAACAGGGAACAGGGCATCTGACAGGTTGCAGGGTTGCGATCCGCACAATAGGGTCAATCCCGCACAATTCAATGCCGCACAATTCCTCAAAATGCCAAAATCCCGCAAAATTTGCCCAAAATGTAAAGAAAACCTAAAAATCCAGAAGAAAATTCATTATAAATTCCTCGATTATAGTTTAGCAGTTTAGTAGGCGAATTTGGAAGCGAAATAACGTTTTGAAACTCGATATCCACCATCTTGTTTTTATGAAAACTACGAGGCGTTCTTAGATGGAGATCGCGAAAAGGTCTGGTAAGTCTATAGAACGTAACGACGTTGGTTGTTGAGCGATAAATCCTTTTTTTTACTGGGTTTCCTGTGGCACAGTCTAAAAATGAGGGCCGTTTTTTTCGGGCATCAGAAAATGCAAAAAATGTGCAATATGACGTCATTGTCTCATGTTTTGATTGGGAGAGAACCAGTTGCCATAGCAATTGTCTGCCCAATAGAGTTTAGGGTTGTGTTCAGAAGATGTATTTGTGGACAAATATGATTGACATTGTCAAACAAGATAGACAGAAGATTAGGATATCGAGCACAAGGTATTTCTAGCTCTCGGTGTCTGATCTCCATTAATTCATTGTTTAAGGTTCATTCTTTTATTATTATTATTAATGATAATAATAATAATGCTATTTATTTATACCCGATGGGTTTTTACAGCATGGCTGATGGGGGCGTTTTTTTTTTTTTTACATTATATATATGAAAACAATATAATTATACATTAATACATTATATTATTAATTTTACTATATTATACATTTAAGTTTGAGATGTTAACTAAGAGAATCCATAAATTATCTAGCCATGATCAACCTAGTTCTTTCCAGATCTCAAATACGAAAAAAATATACACAGACAAATTACAAAATGACTAAAAACAAAGCCTTGAAAGCTGACTCCAAGAACTTGAAGTCAGATGAGTGGATAGTGATCTACAAGAAAGCGAACTAACAAGAATCCTTGTTGAACATTTCAATCTATGACTTTCCAAGAAGTCAGAATACAGAAAACAAAAACGGAAAAACATTGATACTCAAGGTGAAATGGCTGTTTATTTACATACTAAATAAGACTTGAGGTCTCATTGTTTGATTAAAATGACGAGCTGATGAAGGCGATGCTTTTGCCGATTATTCAAAAATATTATTGATAATAATATACATGTGAAACTTTAGAAACCTAAGGGGAAAACAAATTACCAGTTAAACAAAGGATTTTAAAGCGATCAAGGAATTAATGTTTCTTAAGTCAGTTGGCAAAGTGTTCCATATCTTAGGTGCAGCTATCGAGAAAGCTCTATCTCCGTAAGTGACAGTGTTAGATTTTGGGATAGTCAATAATGATTTTGAACAGGAGCGTAACGAGCGTTTCGGTTGGTAATGTTCAACAAGATCCATTAGATATTTTGGTGCACAGTTGTTCACAGCTTTAAAGGTTAGTAAAGGGATTTTGAACATAATCCTATAATGAACTGGAAGCCAATGCAGTTTGTGAAGAACAGGGGTGATGTGTTCACGAAGTTTAGTTCTTGTGACATTGAAGTCTTGCTGCTGAGTTTTGTATTCGTTGTAGTTTATTAATGTCTTTAGCTGGAAGACCATGTAATAAACTATTGCAGTAGTCTAACCTTGATGTGATGAAAGCATGCACGAGACGTTCCGTATTGCGTTGATCTAGGTATTTTCTCACTCTACTGATATTTCTTAGAGCCAGAGATGCTGAGCTACATATGCTGTTGACTTGACTTGACATGATGAGTTTGTTGTCAAAGATGACCCCAAGATTACGAGTTTTCATGCTTGTCTGTACAAAATGTTGGCCTATGTTTATGCCAGAAATGCATGTATAGTAGTTAAGAAACGAGAATGGAAGTGAATCACTTCAGTTTTAGTAGGATTGCAGCTTAATTTGTTTGAGAAAAGGAAACGTTGGATGTTGGTAATACACTGTTTGAGTTTGGGGATTGCAGATTGAGTATTATTAGGATTCACAGTGATATAGAGTTGAGAGTCATCGGCATACATCATGCAGTTAAGGGGGGACTTACCTATTTACCAGCCACGGTTGCTATGGAAAGTATTTAAATCTCTAAAAGGTTTTTCTTATATTATAACTTCATAACTGAAATCAATTTGTGAAAGGAATCATTTTCTGATATGTGCGATGACGTTATCTCTCTTACGCAATTTATGACATCATAGTTCATTAAAAATTAAAAAAACAAGTGTGCATTTGGTCGGATTGACTAACAAATAAGCGAAATTATAGCTGGCATAAATTGAAACAAAGTTAAGCATTATTTTTGAAAACGGTGAAAAGGCCAGGCTACCAAGCCATGTTGAAATTTTTAAATCTAAATATTTTCCTACTCTCTTAACGTAGAGTAAAATCCATGCTTAACTTTGTTCCAATTCATGACAGCTATAATTTCGTTTGTTTTGGGGTCAAACTAACCAATTGTATGCTTGTTTTTTAACTTCTTATGAAATGTGACGTCATGAATGGTCCATTTCACAAATTGATTTTATTTATGAAGTTATAATATAAGAAAAACCTCTTAGACATTTTAAAATCCTTTCCTTAGCAACTGTGGCTGGTAAATAGGTAAGTCCCCCCTTAAGATTGTGGAACTTAATAATATCTTCAAGTGGACCAAAGTAGAGGATGAACAGGATTGGACCCAGGACAGATCCTTGAGGAACACCATAGATGACAGGTAATGGGTTTGACTCTGTCTGTCCAATTACTACCTTCTGAAGACAGTTGCATATGTAAGATTTGAACCACTGGAGAACTATACCCGTAAAGCCATATTTGGAACAGAGTCTGTTTACCAATATGTCATGATCGATGGTATCGAAGGCAGCTGAAAGATCTAACATAACCAGTATAACCTCTTTTTTACAGTCAATTGCCCTGAGGATGTCGTTCTGGACTTTCAAGAGAGCAGTCTCGGTGTTGTGTGATTGTTGGTAAGCTGCTTGAAGCTTCGGGTATAGGTCATTTCTTATTAGGTACTGATGTGTTTGGTATGCAACAGTTCTTTCTAAGACTTTAGATAGGAACGACAAGTTTGTGATGGGTCGATAGTTATTTAAGTCTTCTTTGTCTAAGGAGGCGTCTTTGATCTTTGGGCGCCGATGACCTTCAATTACACATGAACTATGTTCTAGTTCTCTGGCTTCTATTGATTGTGCTTTGTTCCAAAGGTCAGTCACTCTAAAGGAGATAATAAGATATTAGTGATGTAAGGTGATGGCATGGTCGCATAGTCAGGGTATTCAAACAGTTCAAGAACGAAGCTTCAGTTACTGGCCAGTATAGCCAAATAAACAATGTTTATATGATCTCTTTGACCTTTGGAACGAAGCACAATTAATAGAAGCCAGAGAACTAGAATATAATTCATGTGTAATCGAAGCATAATCAAAGAATAACTTATACATATACGACTATTTCAGGTGTCCTAGTGCCCTTGCCCCAAGGAACATTTGTGCCAAGTTTGGTGCTTGTACTCAAAAGTGCACAATCTTTTTGCTAACAAACCTGACTATTCCTATCCAGTCAGTTCAGGGTAGATAATTATAATAAAATATATTATATAAAAGTGAGGTTTACTCTGCTGTGTAAGCTTATATTTGCCTGGTTGATATAAGCTTAAACTTACTGCAGATACCAAGATCCTAAAAAAAATTTAACTTTTCAAATTCAGAAGTCATTTGCTGAAAATGAATCCCAGAAGTCCTTACAGCAAAACTTACAAAGTGTCAGAAACTTATGCATAAATTATCAAAATAAATGAAAAAGGTTCTCACATAAAATGGACCATTAAGCTACAGGGGGGGGGGGGGGGGGTTGGACACAGCACACAAAGCATCACGTACGGTGGTGAAAACTGACCAGGCCGAGCCCTCTAAATATTTCAAGAGAGGGAAAAACAAAAATGGCAGAGAGAACTGAGTGAGAAGGCAAGTGCTAAAGTTAGCAGATGTTATAGCATTTCTTGGTTTATTTTTAGGATGAAATTTTGTAGCATTAGAGTACACATGTTATATTGAAGGTATCATAGGAGTTTTGCTTCAAAACCTTGCTTATGAGTATTTTTATCGTCATTACTTGCCATTGGTTTATTTTGATCTTGAGTCGTTTTGTCTGAAACTGCTTGCTTCACACTTCTGTAGTTTACTCTTGAAATAAGGGGGGTTCTCATATTGAAACTACAACACAATGTAAAAGAGGGCATTACCTTTCATGTTGTATAAGCGCTTCCCAGGGCTCCCCAGTACTTTTTGAGATATAAGGACTTGTATTGAAGCCTTGAACTTAGTTCTTCCAATATTTGACAAGGAAAATTGTATAGTGTTGTAGCCAATTCAGTTTAGATAAATGTCAATATAATATCAGTTTATCATCATGCAAATACAAGACAGGTAAAGTACCTTCTTGTGTAAAAAAATAATAAAGCTTGTCAACTGGTGAAATTGGTGACTGAGATAAAAGTTGACCTTGTAATGGTCATGCATCTCACTGTTGTCTTTTAGCTTTGCTCTTGCTGTTCCAAGAGTGAACCTATTCGTTGCTCCAATCGGGTGCCTTTTGTTTTTCTTTTATATTTTTTGCGCTGAACTAACAGACATTTTCCTGATCAGAATAGATGGCTATTTGCTTTTTATTTGAGTTTTTCTATATTATTTAATTTTCATATTACACTTTGCTTTTTAGAGATTTCATGTTTGTGTTGTTTTCCAATTTTTACCTACGATCTGTAATAACACTTGCAGGGCTTTCAGAGTCTGCTGCTGAAAATTTGGGTTATTTTACAAACAGGCAAGTAGTTTTCTAATATTAAAAAAAAAGTTTTCTTGTCATAACTAAAAACGTTTTTCAGCACTTTATTTCCGTGTCATATAAGATTTAGTTGCTTGACTTCTATGTGTAGCAATCTGTGGAGCTTGAACCACTCAATTATGCCGGCAGTTTTCAGTAAAGTTTTGAAATTTCTCATGTTATTTTAGTCAATTCCTTTACAAACCTATATTTTCCAGCATTCTGTTGCCAAGAGTACTAGAATCAGTTATTTCCTTGTTAAAAGCTGAATTACTTCATCGTATTAAACATTCTAGCAATCATTTGAAATAAAATAATTTGTTTTTGGATGGAAAACTTGGTAGGTTGTAAGACTTGGTACAAATGATTTGCTTTATTTAGTTTTGAATTTTATTCAATATATTTGAACTTTCTGGTTCTCCATAAAATTTTGATATTCTCACGTCCTTTACCAGTGCCATCAAGTTTCAACCTCGGGAGCTCTTAACTTCTCAATGTCCAGAAGCAAATGAAGACAAATTGACATTTTGTCCCTTGATACTTGATACCAGTGGTTATGTCAGTGTGACTAAGACAGAGTAGATATAGACAGAGTCGCATCATTTTAACCTGAAGTATTTCAAGCGTTGTTTGGTATCGCCATTCCTTCGTGGCTCGACAAAGCTATTGTGTAGACCTGGGTTCTGTCAACATAATCTCGCATGTTCTGGTCAATTTCATTGCTTTGAAGAACCCAAAAGGCCTACAGTAAAATAATGCTATAAATGACAATGATAAACATAACATTTTCTACACTTCTTTCAATGTTTGAGAAGATCAGTGGTATGAATATTTCTTGTCAATTCAAAAGAGCAGGGCATTTTCTGGGGGGGTACTCCCTATGATGGACTATATGGGATGCTCCGCCCGAAAGGGTTCCTTTTTCTAGGCCGCACGTATAGCAAAGGGGTGGAGTTTTGGTGTAAAACGGGGTAGATTTTCTTCAAAGGTATATAAAAGGGGTACCTTTTTGGGCAAAAAAGTATATAAAAGGGGTACTTTTTTACTGAAATTTGGTATAGAAAAGGGTAAGGGGTCAAGAGCATCCCCATATGAAACGACCTGAAGTACCCCCCTACTACTAAAGGGAAGAAATCTATCTAGACACTGTATTGCAAGCTAAATAAAAGCATTATTTTAAGAAAAATACAGCGGGTAAGCTTTTGTTGCTTATCTGAGTCTTACAATTCCTCTCCGAAGCAACCCAGTGAATGCCTGTTGGGTGTCTTGTTTAAGGTTTTAAAAGCATAAGCACAAAATATGAAAGATGAAAATTATAACACAAAACAAAAAGTAATTCATTTTAATTTCCATTGATTTACACAATGACATCTGCCATGTTGGAAGAATTTAACTAGACATTTTTCAATGAATTGTTTTGTTATATCTTCCAACATGGTTGGCCATGGCTTTAATTATTGTAATCATTTGGGAATGTTTGCAAACAAAGAATAGTCCCCTTCACAGTTCTCCTGCACCATTTTGAATAATTATTAAAAACCACAAGTTAAAAACTACATTTTTGAGGGAGATTTTGGACAAATTTTTTAAAGATTTTAATCTCTTATCCTCTAAAATCTTTAATTCAGTCTAAGATTTCAATCAAAAATGTAATTTTTCTAATTTAGTTATTTGATCGATGGCTGTTGAAATGCTACATCAAACTTCAGAGGTTGCAATTCAACGATAATTGTTGTAAATGTCTTTGATGTATATACCTTATTTATACCATCTCAAAACAACACCTGTACCTATTAATTACAAATTGTACTAACCTGCACTGCTGAATCACTCCGCCAGCAAACGTTGTCCTTCATTAAACTTAAGACAATGGAAATAAATTTCCATTCAGGCTTCAAATTTAGTCAAAGGGTTAAATAAGGGCATCTGTTATTTTTGATAGGTGACATGCAGGATAGCAAAATTAATGTGTTTTTTTTTTTTTTTGTTCTTTCTTTTTCTCAGGTGGAATACCATCACCATTTACCAAGGTCCCCCCTAACGTCCTGTATGTGGTGAGTGGTCAAAATGCAAGGATGGTGTGGGACTACAACGTCAGCAACAGGAACACTGAATTTGGTGGTTACTCACCCACTTGGTACTACTACAGTAATACGACCCAAATACAGGTTGCGTATGAATATAAATGGAGTAACCCTAAATGGAAATGGTCTATTGCATCAACATGTCCTGATAGCCTGAAAGGTCGCATCAATAAAGAATCAACTGCTACTGTGGTCATCTCTAATGTCAACATTACTGATGGCGGGATATATGAGTGTATTATTATGTTCAAGTCAGGATTGTACAAATCTTCAAAAGTAACATTGTCCGTTACAGGTAAACATATATCACATTATTGTAACTTGCTATTTTCTTAATCATCTCTCTCCCTTTTCCTTCTTGAAATTTGACAAAAGCCACATTCATAACTTTTTTTAGCGGGATATATGAGTGTGGTCTTATGCAACATTGTCTGTTACAGGTAAACATATGCACCCGTTTCAAAAAACATGAGAACAAATACAGCAGCTTGAAAAAAATCTGCAAAATTCTAATATACAGTATCAATATATCGATATATACAAATTTGCATATCCTTTAATTCTTGTAAACATGTTTTTCTCGCTGGAATGTTAACCAGAATAACAAGCAAAACACTTAGTGTCCACTAAAACAATAATTATTAGAGGCGTAAGTGATATTTTCAAAGATAAGGCTTTTTAACATCTTTCTAAGAAATGTAACTTGATCATGGGCACTACAACTCAAATTACGTTTTGAAAAAAAAAAGGAATTATAGTGGTATTTTTTCTTATAGATTCCTATCTAGATATAAAGAAGAGATTTTGGCAAGCATTAATGGGGGTCGACCCCATCAAACCCTCAATTGTTTAAGAGATACAGAGCAATGAAAACTGAGTATTTTATGTATTGCATTATGTGATCTTTTCAACTATCTAAATATTCAAATGTGTCATTTTTGGCTTTTAGTTAAGGTATCAGGATATGATTAGGACCCCTATACGCGCTACCTCAAATTTCGCATAGCCTATACGATATTTTGCCATAAAACTATACATTTTCTGAAAGCTAAATAAATGTTGTTTTCAAATATTTGTTTAAAATTGTCTGTCTTAACTTGGAACACAAAAACCGTTATTGGGTTCAAAGTAACATTCTACTGCACTTCATTAGACAACTTCCCACAGGATCAGAATTTCCGCTATGTCGATCAAAAGTACAGAAGGATAGATAGATAGATAGTTTATTGACAAAAGATTTGCAGCCTATAACGGCTGAAATATACTTAAGCATTACAAATATCGAAATAAAATATATATCAATATTACTAATAATAAACTAGATATTTTAAGGTTCATTTATATATAAGACTAAGAAAGGGACTAATACTAAAAATTATGCTACTAAAATTATTAGAAAATGTTTCAGAATAATCCGATTTAATCTGAGTGGACTAATTTAACGTTTTAAAGAAGCTATTTTGGTCACTCAAAAAATTCGGAGAAACCCAATATTTAACTGAATTTCGAAAATATGTTTATTTAGCTTCCAGAAAATGTATACTTTTATATAATAATATTGAAAAGGCAGTGCGAAATTTGACTCACACGCAAAGTGTTCACAATGGTCTCGAATGTATCCTGATACCTTAAGGCTTCAAAGAATATATTTATGCATCTCAATGATGTTAATCAGATGTAGATTATTTTTCATCAAGCTATTTATCAAACAAAAAACATGCACCTAATTATTTATTCATTTTCTCAAAAACATAAAATAGTTTAACATGATTATTGATTTACAGTATAAATTTTACAGAAAAACCTGCATTACTTGGAGATTACTATTAGTCATTTATTTTAGGGATATATTTGTTCAACAAAATTGGGATACAGATGATTTCCAAAATTTAGTCCAGCCAGGACAGTCACTATGGATTATGCAGACTCCAACCTTTACAGGGCCTCGTTGTAAAAGACTTGACTACAAGAATTTAAAACTCTCTTTTTTGATCTTTCTGTCTCAGTACCTCCAACTTTCATATCAAGTCTTCCCAACAAAACGTACCAAATCATAGAGGGAGAAGTCTTAAAGATAAACTGCACAGCTATTGGTCCACCAACACCAAACATCACATGGGTGAATATCACAGATGGTAATGATGATATCAAGACCCAAGGATCAGGAAGTGCTGTACTGCAGATAGATAACATTAGACGATACCATGCTGGAGTATATGAGTGTCAGGCTAAGAACAACCCAAACAAGGATGCAGCCACTATAAGGACAAGTGTAACAGTCTACTGTGAGTGCATAACTATAATTTCTAGATTTCTAAGGATATATCATCAATAAATCTATTTTTATATTAAGTAACATAATTACGGTACTTTAGGGACTGTTCGTTTATTTCATCGCAGGGGGGGGGGGGGCTGGTGGTTTTTTGTTTAATGTCAATATTTTTAAAAATTACCCCCCTCTCAAAAGCTTTTGTATGATTTTTACGCCCTCCTCTAAAACATAACATTTGAATTTTTTCCCCCACCCCCTCCAAAATATCAAATTTTACCCCCCCTAAAAAACGTTCTTTGAAAATTTTACCCCCACCCAAAAACCACCAAACCCCCCTATGATGTAATAAACGAACAGTCCCTTAGCTACCATGTACTTTCGCTACCAGTACCTTCGCTACCAATGACTATGCTTTCGCTACCATGTTGAAGTACTTTCGCTACCATGTCGAAGTACTTTAGTTACCAAAAATATTTGCAAACCAATAACGTAAAAAAACTTGATCAACAGTGATAAAACTTTATATCAACATTCGTAAAGCAGTTTAGAGTATTATTTATCGATCATGACACGATAAGAGCGATCAAACAAAGATCGCATAACGATCAAACTACAGCACGATCGCTACCATAATGCACCAGTCAATGTAAATCCCCGCCCCCCCCCCCCCCCCAACCCGGGAAATACGGGGACTTTAGCGGGGAATTATACGAAATTTTACTATCGAAAGTGTCCCGGTACCCGGGGTCTTGGACGAGATTTTCTTCTTCGCATTCCAAACTGGGGATTCTTTGCAGGGTGAAAGGAGTCTGGACCTAGTCTCCAATAGGGACTGGGTTTTACTCAGAAGCCGGGAAAATGGCGAACGAAAATGTGATAATCTTCAAGTGGTAGTGTATACTAATTTCCCTGGTAGGCGGGGACGGGTGAGGACATTGGAATAAAAATATTGTCCTGGGGGCGGGGTCATTTTCTCTCTTTCATTTGCACATTTGTCCAAGTCCCCGCCTGTTCCCGGGTTGGGGGGTGCGGGGATTTACATTGACTGGTGCATAACAAGTCCGTTGGCTACCAACTTTTATAACCCAACGATGAATTTTCGAGCGCTGTCATTGGTTCAAATGGGTCACGTGCAGGACGGGTATCAGGCGATATCCCCCGTCCGAAGTGATATTCGTCCAGTAGAAGGAAAAACGTAAAAAAAGAAAAGAAATAAACACGGAAAACAAAGAAACTCGGTTTTTACAAACAAGTGAGAGTAAAATACAAAGACTGGTTGAGAAAATTACTCCAGGAAACACGAAAAAATCAACAAAGTATACTGTAAATTACTTCAATGGTAAGCATCCATGTTTCGTGAATGAAGTTTTTGGTTTGTTTTCGAAATTGTTTTTACAAACTAAAGTACTAAAAACCAACAAAGAATTCGACAACAAATGTCAAACAATAGAATAATTCAATGTCAAACAGCTTTCATTTACCAAAATAATTGTTTTTATATCCAGAGACGAGAGAGAATTATTTTTTGAAAACTCTGGAGATGACGAGTCGATGCAGTTTGCTGAATTCATTTCAGTGAAGTCGTTGGGTTAGTATAGGAAATTACACCGTTCGAGAAGAATTAATGAAAAATACCGCGCGTATTTGATGAAAGTGAATTAATACCACGAGTGCGTAGCACGAGTGGTATTAATTCACTTTCATCAAATACAAGCGGTATTTTTCATTAATTCTTCGAGAACATAGGTGTAATTTCCTGTTAATACCAAATCTATAAAAAAATACGAGTTTCTGAGAATAAAATACTGAAGTTTGTTTTTGTTCTTGAATGGATGTCAAGCATTCCGAAAGCAAAGTTCCCGGATGTGTGTAATTAATTACGCGCGAAGTTCCCGGATGTGTGCAATTAATTAATTGCACAGTATTAAGAAAAATTTCACAGTTCGTCAGCCAATCAGAATCGAGTATTTTTTATAGATGTGGTATTATAAAATAAATAAACCCCCTCTGGCTCACTGGAATTTCGGCTGATAATGTCCTTGGATGAGAAATGGTCCTCAAAATATCACATTTGCCCTCGAAGCTTCGTTTCTCGGCCAAATGTTCTTTTTTCGGACCATTTCTCATCCTCGGACATTATCAGCCGATATCCCAGCCGCCAGGAGGGGTTTATTTACTAAATAACTTCACTTCTATTTAACCAAATCAATGGGAACCTGTTTGTTAAGAAGCTCTCGCATATCGTTATCATTCCGTTATAACAAAACGGAGGAAGGCGTCTCCGCGATCTATCGGTTGTTGATGAAACTCTTATCATCAAAAAACTGTTTCTCGTTTGCTTGAAACGATTATACTAAGCTAGAGCTTTACAACAAGCCGTGCTACTGAATATTTTGATAAGTAAAAGCAGAGATATATGCTAAACTTTGTGTTGGTAGCGAAAATACCACGGATACCGGCTAGAATTATTAAAATCTAACCAAGTTGACTTCAGTTCGTTTGTTCAGTTTTTGGCGTCTATACATACGATAACTGTTTCCAATTTATCTCAGACTAAGGCACCTAATCATTTCTTTTTGAATTTTGTGAAAATAAGAAAACATAATGTATTTTATTGAAAAAAGCGTGAACGTGTGACTTGATAAGGCTTGTTGATTTCACGAAAACAAGCTAAGATGCGTCGCGCGTCGTCTTGACCATTGAATCAAGATTTTTTCTTCGTTTGTTTGATTTTTGGCAAGTTAGAAATGATAACGATATGCGAGAGCTTCTTAACAAACAGTTTCCCATTGATTTGGTTAAATAGAAGTGAAGTTATAAGTTGGTAGCCAACGGACTTGTTATGGTAGCGATCGTGCTGTAGTTTGATCGTTATGCGATCTTTGTTTGATCGCTCTTATCGTGTCATGATCGATAAATAATACTCTAAACTGCTTTACGAATGTTGATATAAAGTTTTATCACTGTTGATCAAGTTTTTTTACGTTATTGGTTTGCAAATATTTTTGGTAACTAAAGTACTTCGACATGGTAGCGAAAGTACTTCAACATGGTAGCGAAAGCATAGTCATTGGTAGCGAAGGTACTGGTAGCGAAAGTACATGGTAGCTAAAGTACCAGATACCTATATGAAAACATATACCCTGGGCTCCAAAGGTTCTATTTCGTTTCCCGTGGGTTTTAATGACCGAGCGCCTGAGCGAATGAATCTCCTTGCGACTTCCCTTCAAAACAGCAAACGTCAGAGCGAGAAAAATAACCTCTGGACCCCAGGGTAATTAATATATCGATACATGGAGAGTTTATTGCCTTCCAAGGCCATTCAGAGGTATTTTCAGTAATGTGAATTATTCCTGTTACAACAAGGCAGTATTGCTCAGTGGGTTGTATTTGATCATTTATTCGAGTAATGATGGTGTATACATAAATTATGATAAAATATGAAATATATTTATGATCAATCGTACCAAAAGGACCTCAGAAAGAATCACAGAAACTCAATATCATCATTAATTCATTTGAAATTTGGCATGAAAAAGGTCTAGAGAGTGTGTACTTTTAGTTTACTTCGTAATTATCACAGGATGCCCAACCAACACACTGACACAAAATGGTAAGACTGCTGACCGGCAGTTATTTTAAGCCCTGTGGCCCTGACATACACTTTGCATCTCATTGGCCTCTAAATCAATGCAGGTTTAGTAACTGGGATGAATATGCTAAATTAGATAATGACAAAAGCCTATAAAAAATCCCCCTCTCTGGTTCATTCTGGGTACAGTGTATTTTTTATTTTTTTTTGCATTATGTTATGCAACTTTACATCACTTCACACATTATATCACATCACATCATGTACATCACACATCACATCATAGCATAGCCATTGCATTGGTAGTTAATTTACTGGAAGTGAAAGTACATGGTAGCTAAAGTACTGGATACTCTTCACATCACATCACATCAAACTGAATCACACCACACCACACCACATCCCATCACTTGACATCAAACCACATCACCTGTATGTGACTTCCAAATCACAGCATATATTCTCCCTTAACTTCAAGTACACACATTAGATCGTTAATTTTGTTGTAACTCTACCTCCACATATTGATCTAAAAAAGCATGTCTCATCATTGCTTTTTCTTTTGTTTCTTTTTTATTTCTTTTCTTCCTAGAGGATCAACTGTCTCTATATTTAATTTTTTTGTTTTTTTCCCTCCTTTCTTTCCTTCCTTCCTGACTTCCTCCCTTCCTTCCTTCCTTTGTATTTTCCTTCATTATTTCTTTCTCTATTTTCCATCCTCTCTTTTCTTCAAATTTCTCTGTTTTCGTTTGTGATAATAGCATTTTTAGAGATGGTACCCTACACATGTAGCCAAGTACAGTAGTAATTAACTTGAATTTCTAATTCACTGTGGAGTCACAATTCGATTTGATCATGTACAAACTGAGGAAGAATCAGTTTGAAGGAAAGAAGTAAATGAAGGCATGATTCAAGCAGTTTTGGTTTTCTATTGATGTATATATATTTTTTGGTCAACATACATCAACATTTCAAGGTAATGATGATACATATCCTTTTGATGCACTTAGCTTGCACTTGATGAAATAAAAACATGCTTTGGTTCCATTTTTTCCCTAGCTATTATCAGACAATAGAATTTATGGTTTCTTTTTTCCTTTGTTTAGATTCACCAAAAATCACACATCTTAGTGATGATATGATGATTAACGAAGGTAGCTTGATAGAATTAAAATGCTCAGCATCTGGATGTCCTCAGCCAAATATCACTTGGTCAAAAGAAAAAGGATTCTTGAAATATGGTAAAAGTTTGATAATCCCTAGTGCAACCAGAAATGACACTGGCAATTATACTTGTACAGCAAATAATTTTTATAGAAGTATTGAACACCTGGTTGAAGCACATATTTATGTAACAGTCAAATGTGAGTATTCTGCTACTTATATATTGTATTATTATGCATTTTACTCACTATCTCACTTCTGATTAGCCGAGAGCCCTCAGCCAATCCCTGATTTCGTGTGAACTCCACATGATAAATGTATTTTCTGTAGGTAAAACCTACAGATAATACATTTATCATGTCGAGTTCACTCAGAGTCACAATGGAGATTGAAATGCGTTTGCTATTTTTTCGAAAGAATCGAAGGTTTTATTTTCAGTTGCTTTGTGTAGGCTTAGGCAAGTGACGTCAGAACAGCAAATTCCAGAGCAAGCGAGAATAAATACCCTCTGCACCGCAGGATATCTTTCGATAAAGTCAACTTTAAATTGTGATGGACAAGGCTTTGACCTAACCCCGCCAGCAACCCTATCCCCTACACCCAACACTTGATCTTTGATTGAGTTCAATTAATGCACACGCTTACATGAAAATCTCTCTTAAGTTATGAAATGAGTCAATCAGACATTAGAATCAACACGCACTTTAATTGAATCAAAAGCCTTTCCCCGAGAATGATTATCTCATGCTACTGGGACCCATCTTTGTTGCTTTTGTAAGCGAGTGAATTTATAAAACGCAAATGAAGGGCAAAGCCATTAAATTAAAAGATGCATGATTATGCATGATGTCAATAGAATAAAAGGAGAATTTGAATTTTATCTGTCTTAGATAAACCATCCATAGTGCACTTGACAAAAGACAAGATCATCAACGACACATGCCCTCTTCATCTAACATGTATAGCAGATGGTAATCCTGCACCAAACATCACATGGGCCAAGACCCCAGGCACCATAACACCTTCTGTCACTACAGGAAACGCGTACAGTATTCAGTCAGTCAAGAGATCTGATGCAGGGACATACACGTGTACAGCTAGTAATGAAATAGGAAGTACCAAGAAAAACATTTCTGTTGTAGTGCAATGTGAGTCAGAGCTAATAGGCCAAATGCAAACATGGCCACCACAAAGCTTAAGTAATGGTCCTAGTAAGAACTAGGCAGGCAAACGGCAATGGAATGCAGAAAGGTGCTAATTGCGTATTGTCTAATCCGTCCATCTCATTGGTTAAAACATGAAAATCTGCCATAATTTCAAAACTAAACGGATTTTTTAATATTTTATTTGATATTTGATTCCCTTTTCATCTAAGATTTCCTGAGCCTTTATATATCAAAATATCTATGTGGGGAACATTAAATTATAAACGTCTTTTGGCTATTGTTTTGAGCGCTTATGATTGGACGAGATCTTTTAGTACAAAGGAAATTTTGTTCAAAAACAGAGTTTTTGCACATTTTATTTTTAAAATGTGTTACCTATAGGCTGATATACTTTCGGTCTGAAAACTAAGACATTCTTATGTTGCTATTGCCGCAGAACAATAGAGAGTTGCCTACTTCTTACGCGCATTGTTACTTAATAATCATCGTATATTTTTAAATCATTATATTTAATTGATCATTACATACAAATTATAGTATATCATTTGGCATGCCATCAATATTACTTTTCGTTTGAGCTCTTTTTGAATTTTTTATTATCACGTTACGAAGAAAATTTTTTTTTAAAGTTGGAAAAACGGGTAAAATTAAACCGCAGGTTCAATTCTCGCAATTATCAATCGGTTTAGTATAAATTTGGGAGATATTGAGCTCCAAGTGGGGGTCGTTATGAATTTTTGGAGCCGGAGTTTCACACCTTTCCATTTATTATACACTCAGCACCAGGTGATCTCGCTTCTCTCAGGCCGAAGGAATTAGCCAATCAGCGAACATTTTGTTCCTAGCTCATAGTTTCCTAGTTCCAGGTTTTCGGCTCGATTTATAACAGATTTTGCTCGAAAATAAAGAAAATAAAACTCATCCGTGGAAAGAATCGCCAAATACCTTTTAGAAAAACCATATTTCGTTGTTATTGAGAGAAAATATTTCATTTTGACAAGAGATAATAGAAAACACTTGGAAATTTTCGCTGTGACAAACAATGCATTGCGCACCTAGATTCCAGATCACCTGGCAGTGAAAGCAAATTTTCGAACAGCACACTTAACCTCACAAGAACAAATTTTTTGACTCAAACCTTAGCAACAAACTGTTCCTTAAATATCAAACTTACTTTTATGGCATATTTGTCGACAAAATAAACTTTGAAGCTTTTCTAAAAGCACATTTTCGAAGCCTTCGAAATTCTAACCTTATCTCATTATAAATTTAGTGACATAACGATCTTCACTTACTGTGAGCTTGGGCTACCTGTGATGTCGTGTCTTAAAGTGCACTGCGAGAATTTATACTTCAAGGATTTCTGTCTGTACATACACCTTAATTTTAATCATTATAGACAATGTCAAATTTATCTTATAATGCAGGTTATACTTGATTTTTGTTTTGATAATCAAATAAAATATTTATTTCCTTTGGTCTATTTTCGTTTGTTTGGTGTTTATTTAAAATTTCAGGGTCTGTTAAATCACCAATTTAGATAAGTGCCTTTTTGCATTTCTTTTTGCAAATTTTTAACTGTTGCATTCAGTATTTCTTGTTGACATCACCCCATTTGTCGTCATGAGCTTAAATTTCACACAAAACAACATAACGCATTCCAAATTTAGACAGCATGGGCTGAAATTCACTTTCATTTATATTTCTGATATGCTAATTCCTTGTCTTTTTTCTTAGACAAGCCGACTATTTCGAAAGATCTGTCTTCCATAAATTCCAGTTCCTGGAATGGCAGACAGGTTACTCTCAAGTGCATGGTTGATGGATTACCATTGCCCAGTATAACGTGGTACAAGCCTAGTGGTCAGCCAATAACAACTGAGGTCACAATTATTGATAAAGGTAGTCAGGTGGTGATAACAACAGATGGTGCAGACTATGGATCATATAAATGTAAAGCCACAAACGTCGCTGGCAGTGTTGAACACCTTATCATTGTGACTCAATTGTGTAAGTATTATAATGCTTTAATTTATAATGTAAATTGATGAAGAGTTGACTGTCATTGTTGGGCAATCATATATAGCTCAGATCATGGATAATAGCATATTTAATTGAAATATTCAAAATAGTATGCCCCAGGTTTTGCAAAGTTTTGATTACAAATTACCTTCGAAATCTATCTACTTTTCTTCACTGAAAAAATCCTAGTCAACTACGATGCACTGCGCTCCGAATACAATGCAATCTGCCATTTTCTCTGCCAGGCAAAATGGCAGTTTAGTAGGTGAAGTTTGGGGATTCAGCTCCATCGATCTTTCATCGGTTCCATCGCACAGTGCATTCGCTAGTTGACTAGGATTCTTCAACAGAAGAGTGTCAATTATGACTATTAAAAATTTGTTATTGCTTCAATTTTTTAAAAGTTTTATTTTTATTACTATAACACTATTGTATAATTATTATTATAATTATCTTTTATTGGTATAATCTTAAAATCATTAGCTACAGTGGTGGGGGGGGGGGGGGGGGTGGCCACTGTTATTGTTTTTGTTGCAGTTGGTGTTGTTGTTTGTTTATATGTTTAATTTATCAAGGGGAAACAAGGGGAATCGAAGCATCGCGAAACTAATGAAGTAGCGAAGCTATCAGTGCTAGCTGAGAAACGAAAATTCTGCGTTGGATGTTCCTTCGGACACTAGTGATCTTCCTCTGAACTCTGACTGGGTATCCAGGTTCCTTACGTAGCAGTTCTTCTGGTAGCAAAATTAATCCACAAAAAAAGGAGTCCTGATTTGTTTTTGAGATTATAAATTATTATTGATATCAGAAGTACTACTCTCGATTATAGTAATACATTTTTAACTCTAGTCCCACCAGGTGTCCCTAACGTCACGATACTAGACCAGGATATCCAAGCATCATCAGTAATTGTAAGGTGGACCAAACCTGGTTATGATGGTGGAAGTGTTGTTATTGATTACAAAGTACAAATCAACACAAACCCGTTACAGGAACAGACTACAACTGGAACTGAGCATGAGTTCACTGGCCTGACTAAGAATACACGGTATGAAGTCAGAGTCTACGCAAGGAATGTTGTTGGTCCTGGAAATGCGTCCACCATCATCTTTACAACAAAGAAAAGAGGTAATTAGTCTTTATTTTTTGTCTTCCTCCCTATATCCGCACGCCATCTCGTCACTATATACTATATGCACCAGTATGTAACAGGATTGTTATTACCTAAACCAAAAACCGAGTGTTACAAAGATTAAAAAAAAAAGAAAGAAAGAAAGAACAAACACAACATTTAGAAAAAAATGAAAACAAGCATTCTTTGTGTATTACTCGTAGGTCCACCACCATTACCCAATCTTCATCTTAGCAAAAGTAAAACTACAATAGCATTGTACTGGACAAAACCTGATGAAAATGGCGGTACAATCAAGAATTATACCATCTACCAGAAACAAGGTGTAGATAAAACCTGGACACGTATACATGTCGTACGTGACTTGTCCAACTTGACGTATGTTATAAAACTGGAAGATCTGGAGCCTGGTCAGACATATTGGTTCATTGTTACGGCAACGAATGAGTTTGGAAAAAGTGAAATAGGAAGTAGTGATAAAGGTATAAAAGCATATGTTTTGCCGAAGGTTACCACAGCAACCACAGCAACCCAGTCAACTACTACAGAATTTGGTGAGTACACAGTGTATTTTACGTTTTTCTACTGATATCCGTCCTGTGAAAATGTACCACTTGACTCATTTGGACCAATGATAGCGTGCGAAAATTTATAGTTCGATTATAGGATAGGATGTGATGCGAAGTTAGGGCAGGCGAGGCGAGTTGATATGTTAGAGTGGTTTTCGTATGAGTGGGAAACACACGGTACTGACTTACAGCACGTACACGGTACGACATGCCATAACATTGAAATGACTTTCCCATAAGAATGGTTATCGTATGAGTGGGAAACATAACGGTACTGACTTACAGCACGTACACGGTATGAGATGCCGTAACACTGAAATGGCTTCCCATATAAATGGTTATCGTATGAGTGGGAAACATACGGTACCGACTTACAGCATGTACACGGTATGAGATGCCGTAACACTGAAATGGCTTCCCATATAAATGGTTATCGTATGAGTGGGAAACATACGGTACCGACTTACAGCATGTACACGGTATGACATGCTGTAACACTGAAATGGCTTCCCATATAAATGGTTATCGTATGAGTGGGAAACATACGGTACCGACTTACAGCATGTACACGGTATGAGATGCCGTAACACTGAAATGGCTTCTCATATAAATGGTTATCGTATGAGTGGGAAACATACGGTACCGACTTACAGCATGTACACGGTATGACATGCTGTAACACTGAAATGGCTTCCCATATAAATGGTTATCGTATGAGTGGGAAACATACGGTACCGACTTACAGCATGTACACGGTATGAGATGCCGTAACACTGAAATGGCTTCTCATATAAATGGTTATCGTATGAGTGGGAAACATACGGTACCGACTTACAGCATGTACACGGTACGACATTGAAATGGCTCCCCATTGTTTTCCCGACAGTAATTTATTCAATCAAAACGCGTAGTTACGGCTACGGTAAGACACGGTGCGGCTAAAGTACTGGGGCTGCGAATTTACGGTATCGTTCCCTTTCATACGAAAACCACTCTAACTACTCAGTTTGTATATGTATTATAGATCTCAACAAAGCCAAACGCACTGGTAATGGCGGATCCAATGGTGACGTGATTGGAATTGCTGTCGGAGCAGTCTTGTTTATGTTGATAGTTGCAGTCATCTTGGGTATCATCATTATCAGGAAAAAAGGCCTGCTAAGTAAAGGTAAGGGATCACAAATGTCTTGTTATATACCCCTTGCAGCACGTCGGAATGCAGCTCAATTTGGAGGGCAAAACAATGGGTTCCAATTCTCAGGAGATTAATTTTTTTTTTCGTCCTCCACATTGAGCTGCTTTGACGTCACATGCAAGGGGTCTATTTTCATTGTTAAGCTACTCTCCGTGTTACCAACAGCAACAACAATGAAAAATAAATAAACAAAAGGCGCAAGCTGAAGGGGGGGGGGGGGGGAGGGGGGGAGTCTGCGTTGTCAGAGGCAAAGTGAAAATGATAAGGTTTGTATGACCGACCTATTCGTTTAGTTAGACCAGGCTTCTTTCAAAGTGGGACTTAAGGTGACTGTCTACTTTAGCAAGGAATAATTACAAAATGTTCTTAGAAAAATATTTTACACAGAATTTAACGCTGATTCCAAAAATGAAAAGAAAAATGCGGTGTCCCGAGCTCGTTTTCGAGGTAATAAATTTTGAATATGACCATCTTGACAAGATTTCGAAAGAAAAATGGCGGAAATATTAAAAAAGCTCTGGAAGCAATATTCTCAGGAAATGTACCTTGAGCCATATTTTCGAAAATGAACTAAAAATATTTGAAGAAAGTTTTTTAAAAAAGCTAAAAATTCAGCATCGTGTTAACTCAATAAGCTGAAAATCGTACTCAAACGACAACAAATGAAAAAAATCACATAAATCGCTTTTTTTATAAGTTCTAATAATTACGTTTTTTTCAAACTTTCTCAAAAGATTGATTTTTACCTGTTGTTTTAGGGAATTCAAAGAAAAGTATAGAGTCCCGTGCAAAATTCGGGGTTTTTGCCCAGTTGAAGTTCAAAACGTGTATGGTTCCTCAATAAAATGTTGAAGTTTGTTATGCGGCTCAAATTGAACGTTCAAAAGAAGTCAGTCACCTTAAAATAAAATCAATCATTCTAATCAAGTATTACGTGTTACAGGTTTTGGAAGAAAAAGCTCAAGTAACAGGTAAGCTAACTTTTCAGTTTCCGTTCATCTAAGCGAATGTCCTCGATTCCTCTTTACAAAATGCCTCTTTGCCAAAAGAAAAGGATGAATGAGGGAGAACAAGTGAGAAATAAGGGAAAGGAAGGAAGAACAGAAGGAAGGAAAGAAGGAAGGAAGGAAGGAAGGAAGGAAGGAAGGAAGGAAGGAAGGAAGGAAGGAAGGAAGGAAGGAAGAAAGAAAAGAAAGAAAGGAAGGAAAGAAGGAAATATTGAAGGAAGGAAAACTGAACACCAGCAGCATACAGCATACAGCATACAGCATCCGCAACATCAACAGAAATACCACCCCCTCTCCCCTCAAATCGCGTATTAACTATTAAGAGTATCCTCTTATTTAATGAAAGTGAAAACTTAGTTTGAATTTGGGTTAATTTTTCTGCGTTGCGACCAATTCTTATTACTTCAACTATTGCATGTTTCAGAGCTGCTTACGATAATGATATCGATCCTGACTCGGCAGCCCACCAAGCAGCAGCTGCTGATCTTGGTGGAGCAGATGATGGGACATATGCTGCGGTTGATCTGAGTAAGAAAAAGAAGAAACCAGCGCAGGACGACACTGCAAATTATGCTGTTGTTGACAAGAGTAAAAAGAAGGTATTGATAATGCTTGATACCAGGTGATCTCGCTTCTCTCAGGCCGAAAAAAATTAGCCAATCAGCGAACATCTTGTTCGTAGCTCAATGTTTCCTAGTTCCAGGTTTTCGATTCGAAAATAAAGAAAATGAAACTCATCCGTGCAAAAATTCGCCAAATACCTTTTAGAAAAAGCATATTTCGTCGTTGTTGTTAGAAAATATTTCATTTTGACAAGAGATAATAGAAAACACTTGGAAATTTTCGCTGTCACAAACAATGCATTGCGCGCCTAGATTCCAGATCACCTGGTAACTTCTTCATGGTTACTATCGCGTAGGCACGGGGCCGGGATTGCCCTAGCCTCCTGTGCAGCCGCTATGTGGCGCTTCTGGTTCTCTTCATTCCCCCTGCGCAGGAGGCTAGAGTTTTCCTTGCGCCCGCACTTTGCAGAGGTGAGGGTGCTTAGGAACCTCACTTTTTGGGTATAAATTTAACTTAATGTAATGTAATTATACATGCAAGGACAACGTAAACAAGAAAAAACATAGCCAAAAAAGTTCATCGAAGTGAATGACCTATGAAGGGTCTATTTTTGGTTTTAACTGGAAATTGTAAGTACGCCATTTTCTAGAAGGAAGCATAAGAACGTTTTTAGGTGGATTCGAGAATGTCATAATCAGGCATAGTATAGTAACAACGATAGTAACCCTTGCACTCGTCCTGCATTAGTTTGTGGGGCCGGATCAGCAAAACAACAAAACCAAAATTGACTCCGTCGCGTAAAATAAAGATTATATATCAATTGAGCAACAACGTTATCTCTGCTCTATTTAGGGAATGAACTTTACGGAGTTACTTTACTTTATCTCTATAATAAAGTTTTCTATGAATTTTCCTCTTTAGCGTCCAGGAGAAATAATATACGCAGAGTTAGCAGACTTTAACACGGCTGGCTCAGCAGCAGCAGCAGGACCTCGACCAATAACCTACACCGGCACCGATTATGCTGATATTTCTCAGTTCCAAAAACAAGACGAAGCAGAACCGACATACGCTAACTTTCCAGGCCGTGGCAAGAATTATACTAACATCCAGGGTATGTAAGGGGGGTTGAACCATAAAGTTTTGTTCACATTGGACTGTATACCGCGGATCAATACGTAATAGACCTTATTAGCTTGAGCGGTTTGTTTTTCTATTTCATTTCTTTGTTAAACGGTTGTGCATGAGAAGATACATGAATATGGATACATTTCAAACAAAAAAAATATTCTCAAGAGAATGGCACGTGGCCTGAAATGGAAAACATTGCACTCAAGCTAAAAAGGTCTGTTATTAACCTCCACATTCTATTCCCTCTCACCTCTACAGAATAAAAAAACTCACCCCCCCTCCCCTCCTTAAGTCCTTAACATAGATGGACGTATGTGTCATTCTTCGATAGCAATGACAGTATTTCATTGAATGCTTGTTTGAGAATTGATATTATTACACATTTTACTCACTATCGCCTCTGATTGGCCGAGGACATGCAGCCAATAAACAATTAAACAGTTATTGGATGAGGTTGAGCATGATATCGTAAGTTATCAAGACCAAGGCCGTGTTATCTGCCGAAGCTGTTTTGTTAACCGTATTTCCATTTGCATTGCGAGCTTGAAACCTACAGATAATACATTTATCAAAGTCGAGTTCACACAATATCAGGGATTGGCTGAGGGCTCTCGACCAATCAGAATTGAGATACTGAGTAAAATGTATAACGATCCCTGATAGCTTGTGAATTTGACATGATAAATCTATTACTTGCAGGTTCATCTGAAGATCAAACTTTTGATATATAATGTCGAGTTCACTGAGGGTCACAACGGTGATTGGAACACGGTTTGCTTTTCACTCGAAAACATTACTAGATCTTTATTCTTAGTTTGCAAAATGTATATTACAACGATTATAGCAGATATCAGAGTTACACTCCCTTGCCTTCAAAGAACAGACGCATCAAGAGTTCCGCGCTGCTGCTCAATGCGCATGCTCAGGGGATTAAAAAGTGGGATGATATTTTGTATAATATGCAATTGTTCGGTATATTTGATTCAGAATTCGCTTAACGGTACACGATCTTGAATATTTAGTGAAAATTGTACTTGACAAGAAAAATACAACTAAAATATAGCATATATGCGCTTAGAGCAGTAGCGCGGAACTCTTGATGCGTGTATTGCTTTAAGTCATAGTATTTGGGCCAGTTTCTATACATTTACTTTATTGCTGAACCAAATGCCTCGACTTGAAACAATTGTTTGATCATGGCAATAAAGTGTTACTCTGATATCTGCTATATTGAATTCGGTTTTCGCATAATACCGTAAATTATCAAGACTTGGACAGTTTAATCTGCCTCAACCAACGGCTTCGGCATATAGACAAAATGGCCTTAGATTTGATAATTACGACATCGTGCTCAACCTCATCCGACAAGTGTTTAGTTGACTAAAACCATTATCAATCCATTATCGGTCACTTCGAGTCCATGTTTAACAAAACTTTGTTTTTTTTCGATTATGTTAACTTCGTTAACTTTTCTTCTAATTTAATTCCTTGAGAATTCTATTATTTTATAATTATTTATAAATGAAAGGGTAGATAATCTTATAGTGTTTGATCCAAATCAATATCACTCGGAATTCTTCCTTAATTCATTCATGGGTTATAAACCTTTAAAGCTTCATTTCCATTTTTTGCTTATTTAAAAAAATAGTTTCGAAAAATTATAGATATGTTCTTATCAATCCATTTCGTACAACACCCCACAGTATAGTTTCCTAGTATTTCATAATATTTTGCGCAGAATTAGCTTCATTTTAATCTATGTTCATGCACCGTATTCATGATATTTTTTTGTAGCGGCCCGACATTTTGGTAGCGGCATACACCAAAACTAAGGCAGAAAGTCTTTGCACAAATTATACAATTCAATGAATGTTATTAAGAATTTTTTTCTTTCACTCACCTTTCTAACATCTTCCTGGCTTCTGGTACACGTATATGCATATTGATACCAGCCACTTGGCCTTTTTATGGCAACTGGGTTGACTGTAAAATAATCAAAGTGTCAAAACTAATTCAATTTTCACAGCCCCATTGTATTTGCAAAGAAGAAAAACTGAGGCAAATTCAATAGTTCGATGAAAATGCATAGCCAATTTCTACTTCTACTTTTTTGACTTTTGAATTGAATGTTTGTCTGTTTGTTTTTCTGTCTGTCTGATTGTTTTTGTTTAGTACATTATAAAGATTCCTATTATAATGTTCCAACTCGGCGTACTAACTTACTTCCCTTTGAAGTATAAATTATCAAATGCATCTTCTATTGTTTGCGCAGTTTGCACATATTTTTCCACATATGAAAAATAATCAATTCAAATTTATAACAAAATAACGATAAAGAGAAAATTTGATAGAAACTATAAATTTATTATCAAGTTTAAGCAGATATTAATTTCCAAGAATATTAAAAAATATCGCTTGCAGCAATGTTTGCACAAATATATAATACAAAATGATTGTTTTGAAATTATTATAGAATTCAGATAAAATTATAGAGAGCTGGTATATTATTTTCTAATGAAGACAAACGATAGTATTTTTGCAATAGTATTTTTATAGAAAGAGCAATCTAAAGAAATATTGAATTATATAGAATAAAGCATATAAACTGAAATTTGTTCGCCATATTGAAAAAAATATATAAAAAAGTTTAAAAAAAGTATTAAAAATACAGTACAAAGAAGTTGGTAAGATTTTCGGGTTGTGCTTGCAATACTTTTCACATCGTTATAGACGAACTAACATTCATGCACGCGGCAATAAAATCGTTAACTTACCAACTTTTTTGTCCGTAATGCGAAACGGTGCTGAAAGGTTTTACTCTGTGGTAGCACAAAATTTTCATTAAGTGTCCTGAAAGAAAAAAGAATGATAAACCCTCATTTTCCAATTGTCTTAAAATAAGATTCTGAAATAAACCTGAGCAAAAAGCAAGGCTGTTCAAAAGAAAGGGTTTTGGGACATCTAGCCGGAACTTTCATTTTATAGAAAACAAAGTGTGCAAAGCATAGAGGAGGATCTTCCTTATCTTTCTAACGCAAAATTTGTCATTATTAGACACCAAAAAATATTTTTCTTCTACTTTTTGACACTGATATTACATATTTTTCCATTTCATACTATAATGTGTTCGTCCTGTTGTTAAGATTGAATTTTAAACATATAATAATTTGATAGATTTGATATAGCGCATGTACTTGTGCATGGCGTAGCTTTATATTCAAGACTCCCAAGCTAGAGCTAATATTTCATAAGTGTATGAGAATATGTTAGAGTCCTTGGTATGGTGACACCATCGTCACCATATATATTGGATGACATTAACAAACTTGGATATCCTTCCTTTCTTGATCGTACAAATCAATATCGCTGCTTTTCCTTATACTAACGATCGAAAGGAAGCACGCAAGGAATTGTAGAATGTCAAAAAAGGTTCATCCTACATGCTTGTCGATCGTTTGGTCTGTTTAAAACGTGTGACTCAGAAAAAACGCCCACAAAGTGAGCCTAACAAAAGTTTCATGCCATGTTCATTCGACTTTGAGAAGAAGATGGCGCGTTTTTAGAAATGTTTTATTTCAGAAAGAGTTTAGTTCAATAACTATGTCCTTGCTGCGTGAATGAGACACGTTAAACTCTAAAAACGTTTGTGCTTTCAAATACAAACGTTTCCATGTCAAATGTACAATGATTGGGCTACCTTTAAGGTGTACTTACCACATGCGACAAATGTACCATGAAGAAGGAAGCATGTAGGATGAAGACTGATTCATGTCGATGTTACAAGGTGCACTTACGCATGCCCAACCTGTAGTTTCACAAAGTTTTGACTTTTACATTGTATTGCAGTCCTTTTAAACAATTGGCAGGTGCATCGATCCTTCTTTAGGGCTGAGAGCATTGGTTGTTTAGAATCTTCAGAATAAACCAGTGTCATGTTGAAGGTACGAGAGCGATTTGACAAAGAAGAGCTTTGACTTGTGCCACCTTGATACACTTTGACACGCCCCTCCGTCCCCAGCCCACCCCCCTGGCGATTAGTAGAGACAACTTCCTCCTTTTGTTAGGCTTGTTTAAATAAATGACGTATTGTGAAAATATAGAAAGTTCGCCTTGTAATATCATACATGATCGATCCAAAAATATGACCAGAACTATTCTTGATCACTTAGTAATCATAATGCCTATATCATATGCATTGCACGTTTGAGAGCAAATGGACTACGAACTTGGACTAAAACCTTGAGGACCCCCTCCCCCCAGAACACATTCAACGTATCATTATTTGATCAGGAAACTTCTTGTTCTTCCATTTGGACCTAAAAGTGCATTCGTGTGCACGAAAAGGAACATTTGCAGCAACGGTTAACGTCCAAGATCGTAAGTCCAGCCAAAACATTTGTAAGCCTATGCACCTATACTTTTTCCATCACATATTGCTCAACATGTATCTTTATAATAACTTTTTTAATACTACATTTTCTACCTACTTTTTATAGAATACAAATAAAAACGTTATAAATGAGGTCATTGGACTACGGTCTTTTTGTACTAACTTTTTGGGGTGTTGCAGGTATCGGCTTTTTTTTAAAGAGGGTCGCAACATAAGGTACCAAGCTCTGTGAGTCTTAGTAGTTTGCATCTTGTGATTAAAAAGTGGGGAGTAGAATAGGGAGGGTCTTGGCTTCTCCTCAATGTTGTTGGACTGTGGTCTGTTGTCAGTCCTAACTTCTTTTGGGTGTTGCAGGTATAGTCTTTTTTTTAACAAGGGATGCAACAGCAATAAGCTGTGTGGGCCTCTTAGTTTGTGTCTTGTGATGAAAGGAGGGGAGAGGGTCTTGGCTTCTCAATTATCTCATTCATGTCAAAATCAAGTAATTCAAATTCAAACTAGACAGCCAAAACTATAAATGGGAAATTGTTTGTAAAAAATGCCATTCTTAATAAAAGCAAGCAAGCAAATAGGATGGAAAAAATAGTGAAAGGGTAATGATAATAACAACAACAACAACAACAACAACAACAATTATAATAACAATATTAATAAATAATGTGGTTGGCAAACATTTCAATATGGGTTGCATTGAATAACCACAATGCATCTGGGTCATGGGGTAAGGTACTGATTACAGTAGATTCTTCGGCCTAGAAGAGAACATTATTCAGTATATAATACCATTTTTTTTTAATTCTTCTATTTCACTATATTCCATATTTAATTTTTTTCTCTTATTTTCCTAATATTTTCTCTACTCCATTCGATATTTCTTGATTTCATTAAATTAATGGATATTTATCAGCGTATATTTAGTATTTTATTCCTATTTCACATAGTTCCTCAGAGAGTGCCTTTTTAAAACTTAATTTATGTTCTGCTATTCAGTCAACTCCGAACCCTCCCCATTTTCTCGTGTTCCAATTCCCTCTATTATATTAACAACGGTCGAGTTAGTAATCTTTTATTGGTTATTGACAATTGCCAAGAATAAAAAACGTCTCGAAATTGAGGCATGTCACAGTATAACACGAGAAAAAAAGTGCTTTAAATCTCGAGTTCACCTTCCAGCATTGGGGTACCAAGTAGCTGGAAATCGTCAATACATTGGAAGCAAAGAGAAATGTTCTTTCTATGAGGATATTCCATATGGAATTTTTTAAGGTTTTTGTATAGTCTGTCGAGGGATGTTTAATTGAAATCGATGTATATTTTACTTAATTAACTAAAAATGCTACATTGCATACGCTCGCTTCATAACTTTGGCCGCCATTTTGTTTCTCTTGCGTAGTAACCTTAACTTCCGTATAGAAAATTTCCGCATACTGGATATATGCCCTCTGAAAAATGGACCAGGCACTTCATTTTCACGGCGGTTTGATTTGGTTACCAATAATGTTCCAAGGGACTAGGGCATTCTTTAGAGGGTCAAGCGGGACCTAAGCCGTCAGCTTGTCGGTTAAAGCACATACTCTCACGCGCATGCCTCGACAGCGCCCAGTTTCAATATGACCCCTACAGTGTATCAGGTGTTGTTTGCATTAATCGCTGTCTCGATGTTACGCGTCCTTTCACTACAAGAAGACTAAGGTCTGTCTTAGCTTGTTTGTCCAAGCTTTATATTTCATCGAACCGGAACGATGATCTAGATATTCCGTTTACATTTTGGTTCGTGTAGCACTGTAAACATAGTATGAAAGTGAAATAAAATATAAGATGGTTGGGGCCATCGTATAATGTATATAATGAAACAGTTTTGGTGGTGTTTTTGTTATTTAGTGTCAACGGTGCGTTACATTCTGTTTGCTCACGTTAAAACGTTTATTTCCTTCAGCTCTGCTTTCATGAACAAGCTAACCAAACTATACGCTCAATGCACCTTTATTAATCGACCCGTCATACTTCCTATTGGATCGTTCATTTAATTACATTTTCCATCTCTTGTTAAACATTAATGGAGTAATTTAATGCGGGATGCCTGTGTTGTTTTTTTTTTGTTTTTTTTTTTTTGTTATTCCATGAAATGTGGCTGGGGTTAACCGATATGGTCGATGCTTTGAATTGGCTGACAAGAGATGCCGAATTTAATTTACACGCGCGCTTATATTAGTATTGCGCACAAACGTTTAGGACGAGAATATGTTTCTTTTTATAGCTAGAGACTTTTTTTCCAAGACTTTTGGCAAAGACATGTAGCTTAGCAAGAGAACGGAGCAACACATGCATGCCAACATTGACATAAAGTGAATATCAAATATCTAAATAAACCAAACGGCAAGCCCGGGCGCTTTTCATTGGCGTTTCGTTTAATTAATGTTAATAATCGCGCCACACCTTAGTAATAATTATAAAGATCTCGTGCGGCGCCATTTCTGTAGTCTCCATTTCCTTCTATATACAATTACAAAGAAAGTTTCAAGCTAAGGGGCAACTCGGCCACATGGCTTCTTGAAAGTATGAATAGAAAGTAAAATGCCTCACTACGAAGGTCAATTATTTAGACCATGTGCTACAGTGGCTTTATTGTCATCCCCCTTTATTTACATTTAGATTTCAATTACATTGGTTTTTCACGACGCTAGATAGCCATGCTGTGTTGTATTCATGTGTATTCTCCGTCTGTAGTATGGATTCAAGTTAATAAACCCGGAAGCAGCAAAAGTTAGGTATCAACCAGAATTGTGGATCCGTTTTTCAGTGAGAAATAAATACAATGCCAACTCGAATTCGAAAAAAGCGCATAAATAAGAGTTGCGCAAGTTTATATTTAATAAGATACCTGCTTCGCGGTTTGTCCCGTCCTGAATATCAAATTTAACTCAGCACATGGACCGCTTTAAGGCAATTCTGTTGTTTTGCATTGCGCACGATCTACTGCGCACGATTTTAGCCAGCGCGAGCTCGACCACATTGGCTCTTACTACAACTTCAGGATGGCGTTCGGTTGATGAGAAAATCGTTTAAAAATAGACCAGATACAGAAAACAACCAGGAAACCTTCAAACTAATACTATTAAGCATTGTTATGCCACTTTTGCATGAACTTAGAAAGAGATAAAAAGAGATCATAGCCTTTTCAATATTTTCTTTTATAAACTCTCCCTAGTCCCCCCTCGGTCACAGCATTTCGAGAACAAAATTCGTACTTTATCGAGCTGTAGCACAAAAACGAACACGGTGATCTATCTTTTTTTATTTCAGTAAATTAATAAGGGATAGGTTTGCCATCATATGTCCTAATTTAAACTTTAAAATTGTATGTTCCGTTTTCGGGATATTCCCAAAAACCTATTGCGGAAAACTGTTACCTGCAGATCGATAATAGGGTGCGCATCGAAGTTACAGTGCGAAAGGAAAAAAAATCTAGAAATATTTCAACAATTTTTCTTAAGCAATCAGAAGGGTTGTTATCTTTTCATTGTCTTGTGATTGGCCAAAGAACAACAGATCGGCGAACATTCCTGAAATATTTCTAGATGGCCACGGTTTTTCGACTATATTTTACAAGTGCATTTTATGGGAATTTTCGGCGTCCAACTGTTAGTATGTTTTATAAAAGAAAGAATAACGTTAATATTCTAATGTTATAGCAAAGGTGGGGCCTTTTGTTCGATTCTCATGATTCGAATATTACTCTCGCACGACCCAAAAAATGCCATAAATGAATGTCATCTAGCGCCAAAACAAGCACGGTGACCCCCCTTTTTTATTTCATTTTTGAAAAGAGCAGCATCAACTTAATAACTGTGCGAAGTTTTATTAAAAATTCTATGTTCTGACATATTACTACGGATTTATCTAAAGCCTGGTTCACACGAGAAGAGCTAGTGCAAATGCAAACGCAAGCAAAATTTAGTGTGAACTACAGCAACGCGAACGCAAATGCAATTGGAATGGAAACTTTTTTCATTTTCGTTTTTTGTACTTTTTTCATATCAAGAAAAAAAACCCGATAGTTCGAAGTCTATTTCATCCGTGCGCAGGGCATGCAGGTTCACGGAGGGATGCGCAAGCATCTGAAGTGTTAAAAGAGGTGACTAGTGAACTTCATTTTGACTAACAATGCGTTGCGCACCTAGATCCGCTGGGTTCTCCAATACGTAACTCAATGACGTTCACTTCTCGCGCAGCCAATAAGAGTTAATGGGCCTTTAAAATATCCATCCAATCGTAATCCGTGCTGATAGCTTTATTCTAAAGAGCAAACTAGAGATCACAAAGTTTCACATCAAAAACGCTTTACTTGAATTGAGCAAAATTTATTGAATTCAACTTACTAAAGCTACGACTACTTTTAAGCATATGCTCTTATTTTAATTTAAGCATAAATGAACTTTAAATTTAGCCTATAAATGTAGCTAAATATATAAGCTATCATAACTCCTATTTTAATAAAGATTGTTGGAGCCAAAGGCGGCTGGCATGCTTTTCCATCACTCTCTTGGGATGAATAGGTTTGGGTATCCATAATTAAAGGTAGGGTGTGTAGAGGTTGTTTCAGGGGTTCAATCTGTGAGTTAGCCATGCCCTGACTTAGATCAGCCCAGAGGTTATCTCAGGGTTCAATCTGTGAGTTCGCTATGCCCTGACTTAGATCAGCCCAGAGGTTGTCTCAGGGTTCAATCTGTGAGTTAGCCATGCCCTGACTTAGATCAGCCCAGAGGTTATCTCAGGGTTCAATCTGTGAGTTCGCTATGCCCTGACTTAGATCAGCCCAGAGGTTGTCTCAGGGTTCAATCTGTGAGTTAGCCATGTCCTGACTTAGATCAGCCCAGAGGTTGTCTCAGGGTTCAATCTGTGAGTTAGCCATGTCCTGACTTAGATCAGCGCAAAGGTTGTTTCAGGGTTCAATCTGTGAGTTAGCCATGTCCTGACTTAGATCAGCCCAGAGGCTGTCTCAGGGTTCGATCTGTGAGTTAGCCATGTCCTGACTTAGATCAGCCTAGAGGTTGTTTATGGATAGCATGGGTGGCGTACACTGCTAACACGTCGTCTTTCACCACTATGGTTTCAAAGGTTTGGGTCACAGGTTCGAGCCCTGGAGACACCATATGTGAATTGAGTTTGTTTAATGTGTTGTTCTATCCTATGCTACGCGGGATTCCTCCCTCTGTATATATCAACATGTATGCTGCATGGGTGTTGTGTGTAATGCAGATGGTGTTCTATCTTTTTAAGTTATTTGAACAGCCAGTCGCAAAGCTTTAGGAAAACTTCAAAACATTCTAAACTTTCTTGCTCAAAAGCGAAGCTCAAGCAAGCAAACAAGCTAGTTGTTGAGTGAGCGTGACGTCACTTGAATGATTGACGTCCACCTAATGCATTATTGCAAACAAAGTATTCAAAGTCTAGCAGTCGCAGTTCATCAGAATCGATGCCACACCTCCTCAGATAAAAAATGAACAGTCCCTTACCAACGATTAAAACTGTAATATTGCAACTATATTTGATAGCTACTAGTTTTCGTTTCAAGAAACTGCCAGACTGAGTACAGTGTCTGATTTCAACACCCTAAAATGTATTACATGTAGCAACTATAATCATATCCTTGGTTCTTATTTTGTTACTACGTGTACCTCTAGAAGATACCTGGTGAAATTCCAAGAAAAGCTGGTTACCCTGAAAAGGAAGAAAAAAGATTTGGTATCAGCCAATGACAGGTGTTATATAGTGTATGTTATGAAATACTGCACTTTGCTGGAATGCCCATCCACAGGGAGTTCAACTTGGGTTTTTGTACATGTATGTTGATAAAAAATATTTTAGGATACCTTTGGATGGGATGCGAAAAACCAACATAGCCCTTTTGATGTACCTACTTCACTAACTTCATGGCAAAGGGCATATAGAGGTTTTACACCATCACATGCTAATGGCCACGGAAGTTATAATTAGTTGGTAGGCAATAAATCCTTTTATTCTTGTCAATAGGCCTTATGCACTAACAGGTCATGTGACCCACAGCCCCCTTCAATCAAGCACAAGTGTCAAAATAAACTCCAGAAATAAAAAGAGCATCTCAATAGTAGTAAGAAAGTGAAGTTTCAGCTCAAAAAAGTTGACACAGAAAAATTTAATGAAATATGAACTTTAAAATTATAATAGAATTAATTAGTAGGGAAAATTAAGCTGGATAGCAAGCATGTGCTGTTCACCTAATTTTTTACACAAATTCTTAGAAAACAGTAGATTTTATAGTTTATGCCATTTCTCCTGCATCAAATACTTTGAGCTGAAACTTCACCTTCTTACTACTATTGAGATACTCTTTTCATTTTTGGAGTCCATTTTGACACTGGTGCTTGATTTAAGGGGGTAGTGGTCACAAGACTTGAGCGCAAATGACCTATTGAGTTCTTTCTCATGGTAAGACTCCTATCAAACCCTTATGCTTTAAAATTACAAACTTTCATACTCAAAAAAAAATTATTTACCTTCATAAAATAAAATAATTAAATATAAATGATGATGCAGTAGTACTGTAACAATTATGATAACTACAGCAACCATCACTTCCATGACAATTAACACTTTCTCCCAAGTGGCTCATTCTGTCTTTTCTGGAAGGATACAAATAAATCAAAAAGTTGTTAGCAAAAAAAAACAACAGTGAATCAAGGGAGCATGGCAGAATGATGGCCTGGAGGTGGGGATTGCTGACCACAGTTAGAGATCTTGCCCAAGTAGAAAATTAATGAAAGGTTAATGTGTGTAAGTACAGATGACATTATCTGTTGAGTGAACATTGTGTCTTCAACCATGAAAAATATGAAAAGATGATCCTCATTAGTTTTCATGTCTGTCCCATTGAAGCTTCCTTTTTATATGAACTGCTATTAGAGTTGCTGTGGCGCTCTTTCTAACCATTGTGTAGTTCACACCTGGGATTGCAAGTGAGATTCTCAACTGAACCACAGTACATGTGAGTTTAGTTTGTTTGATGTGTTTTTCTCTCCCTTGACACATGGGCTTTCCTCCAGGTTCTCTGGTTTGTCCTCCCTCCATGAAAATCAACATTAATATTGTACATATAAAATATGATTTTAAAAAAATTTTCGCAGATGGAAATGTATAATGTATACTGATATTGGGGCTTTATAAGTTAATACATATTATTAATAATAAATATCATAAAATGATGATGCAATACTTATGCAAGTGTGATGCTAATAGCCAAGTAGCCCATGCTTCCAGTCTCCTCCCAATACAAAAACACATGTTTTGAAAAAGAATTTTGAAAGAAATGATGTATGAAAAATTAAAGAAATTTATATTTGCCATTATCTCATTAGTGATCCATATCTTCTCGAATTAACTCTGTTCAACATCTGACTTTTAAACCTGGGCTGAGGGCTCTGATTACAATAACAATCCTTTTTGTGCCTAAGTTTTTGTACAGCTGGATACCTGTATAAAAAGCAATGTACTAATACATGTAACAATAGAATGGTACAGAATGATATAGATCTAGTTAAATTGCTCACCTTTCTTTTTTTATAGATTACCACAACAGTTACAGCTATGATTACTACAGCAACAAGCAGTCCAATGACACATCCCACTATAACTCCAGTGGTACAATGATCGTCACAACCTGGAAGGATTCAAAATTGAAAAGTTGTAAATTAAGGAAAACATTCTCTAACAATGAATCAAGTAAGGGAGCATGGTACACAGGTGGGAGATGGGGATTGCTGTCACTATAGTCCAAAACCAAGCAAAGACTTAAAATAAAGCTGCATGGTCACCAGACAATTTACAGCCAGAATTAGAACTTGTCTGGTCAAACCTTTGCCTTTGCAGTCTTTTTGACCAGTAATGCACATTAAACCAGAAATGAGTTAAGACCGAGCAAAAACCAATTTGGCTGGTTAATTATCATGACCAGTGACATCTGAGCAGCAAACCTGAGCATCCATTATTTTTAGCCCTGCAAAACCCAATTAAAATTAAAAATGTGTGCATGTGTAAGTTCAGATGTCTTGACATTATCTGAATGTGTCCTCAACAGCAAATATTTTGAATGGAGTGATCCCCCATTTCTCAGTCTGTGTCCAGCTTCCTTTTATGAGTTGAGTTGCTAAGTGCATGACAAATATAGACCCTTTTAATAAATCCTAAAATGCTTTATTTTCCATATTTAACGTCAAATTAATTATTTTCAGTTTTGTTCATAGGAACAAATCTCAAAAGAATACAGTAAATCTGACATCAAATCTGGAAAATAAAGCTTTGTAGGATTTATTAAAAAGCTCTATGTTATTCCAAACATATATATAGCTTAGATATATAATTATATAATATATATAATATATATAATTATAATTAAATACTGTCTGACGAGTGCGTAAGCACGAAACTCGGAGTAACAGCAAATCTTGCCTCTTCGTTATTACATTTATAGCTTAGATATATATATTATTAATAAGTGGAATGCTTAACTGCCAAAAATTATGAGTTGATTTCTGATTAACAAAAAAAAATGTAATTGAAAAGTTCATTCTTGAAAAAAAATTGTGTTCTATATGCGGGGTATAGTGTATGGCCAGCCTCTCATATTCTAAGAAATAATATTAGAGACCAAGATATCATAAAACTTTCTAATATGCATGATATTTACCTGAAAAAGGTGAAGCTAGAGGTGCTGGACCTGACAAAAATGGTTAAAATATATATTAGGATTTTTAAGGACTGGTTTATATTTGCCAGCAAAAACTAAAGGTTGAGAGTGGGGGGGGGGGGGGGGGGGGGGGAGTAAAAATTTTGCAGTCATATAAACTTTATCACATGTCTTTACAAACATTTCATAATGCATAATAAGGAAGAAAAAGCAGTGATCAGGAGTTAATTCTAAAAAAATGATTCAATACCTTTGAGAAGTTCAATTCTGTGTACATAAGAAGAACCAATTCTTTTTGTAACATTTACTGTCCAGTTACCAATATGTTCCTCCTTAACCACTTCTATTGTATATGTACTCTCCTTTGAAGTTTCAGACTTGACCATCTTCTTGTTGGGTAGGAACCAGACATGTGTGGGTACAGGAACACCATCAGCTACACTTTTCAACTCAACATTTCTCTCACCAAGATAAGCTTTCACAGACTTAGTTGAATGTTCTTTATAAAGTTCTGCAGGAACTAAGTTGATCAAATGGCTTTTGTTATGTCAATTTCTCTACATCTACTAATTAATAAAGGATTAATTAATAACAGGGAGTTCCAGAGGGATTAAGACAGCAGCGGACCGTTTTCCAAATAGACGTTCTGTTTTCTTTATTGGTGATAATTTCATGTCTGACATAGTTGGTCTCTGCTAGTCTGATCTTGGATTTAACGTCTCAGTGCATAATATCATATCATATCATATCATAAAATCATGCACAGTTGAGGTTTACACATAACTGTCATGTGCAGTCAGTACTCATAAAGTACTCATCTTTATTTAGTATTCTTTATAATTTATAAAGAATACTAATGAAGAAGATGCTCCAATTGGACCAAACGAATTATGAATTATGAATGAGTTTTTGAAGGCCTTCTTAAAGGTTTTCTTAGGTCTTCTTGCCTTCTTTTCTAGCATTCTTTTGATTAGCAGGATATCTATAACTCTGTTTAATATAACTTAAGAATATTTTATCTATATAAATAGGAAGAATGAAAAACACTTACACTGTACATTAATAATAATGGTTCGGTTCTCCGCTGGCTCTCCTGGGTTGTTTTTAGCCTGACACACATATTCTCCACTTTGGTCCCTGTTTATATTATAAATCTTTAACACAGCACTTCCATTTACTCCAAAGGCTAGCACCCTGCCATCTTTAATCCATGTGACATTTGGGGTTGGAATACCAATAGCTGAGCAGTTCACAGTCAAATTATCATTCTCCAAAACACTCTTGGTTTGATCTAAATTTATCTGTGGAGTAACTAAAAAAAGGCATCCCATTTTAAAGCTATGGTTTCTTAGTATTATCAATAGCCAATCTTTCAGCACTGGCATTTAATTGTTTACAACTTTTCTCATTAAACATAATTAATTAAACCTCAAGTTTGAAAGAAATAAAAGTTACGAAAATATTGGATGTGAATTTCATGATAATTAAACAGAGAAAGTTTGAGGGCTTGGGTTTAATATTTTTTATCATTCAAATTATTTTTATCTTCATTTTGATTGGCCGAGAGAACTGCAAATAACTGCCTACAAATAATGGTCTGCTCATGCGCATTACGGTGCAGAGCCATCTTACTGCAAATAACGGTTGATCTGCTCATGCGCAGCAATGCTGCGTTTGACACTGGCTGGCTTCCCTGAAAAAATGAGCTGACTTCTTTGTTATTGTTTGACTCCGATCCTGCGCACTGCCCCTCAAAGATTAGAAAAAATAATTTGAATGATAATTATTTGTTATCTATTCACTCACAGGGCTTCTGACAGAATGCAGCGAAAGGAAATTTAAAGTATGCCGGATTTTTTTCAAGATTGTGGCAAATTATGAGTAACAAGATGTGGGATGAGATCACAAAAAATTAATCTTCATGTATAAAATATTAAGCTTATACACGATTTTACACACTAATTAGTAACACACAATTCGTTTGCCGAAAGCTGTAAATTTTCCCTAAAAAAAGTAAAATGTTTTCTTACCTGTAACGATTAGCTGCGTTTTTTCTGGTTTTGTTGGCGGAAACTTGGAAACAAGAGAGCATCCATATATCCCACTATCAGCAGTAGTGACATTAGTGATGACCAGAGTAGCAGTAGACTCTTTACTGACTCGGACAGTAGGGTTTAATAACCTGGGGGGACAAGTATTTGCAATTTCCCATGCCCAGCTTTTGAATTTATTATCAAAGCCGATATCATGAAATCCATCAGAAGAAGTAGCATTTTCTTCGTAAAAAGTCCACTTGGGGGAAAACACATCGAACTCTGTCTGTCTGTCATCAACATGGTAGTCCCAAGGAAAATATGCGGAATCTCCTTGAGAGACGTACAACACACTTGGAGGAGTTTTTGTGAATCTTGCAGCACCTGAAAGGTATTTTGAACACATTTGAGTTTTGGATAAGAGGGATAACATAAGCTTAATTTTATATTAAAAAGATACTGGTCATGCAAGTACGGGGGAGGCTTACCTTCGACGAAGTGAACACCACCAAAGAATGATGCTAGCTGTATGCATAGTATTGTCGGTATGATCCGAAACAGTAAGAAATAACTCATTTTCTTTTCGTCATATATGACAATCAACTGCTTTTCATCTGAAAATGATCTAAATCAGGGCGAGGAAGATAGCAGAATCCCAACTCGCCGCTGTTATTACGAGTACCTTACCACAACAACATGACCTCCCAACACCCAAGGTCCGCGTTCCTCTTGGTCAGCGTAACCAACACAGTTATTTAAAATACAACAGGGAGCCCAACCAACTGATCTGAGATAAATATTAGCCAATCAGTGTGGAGAAAATTTGCAAAACTGAGGTGTCATCCGTTAGTAGCCCAGCGACTCGGGAAACGGTTATTTCTTTATCTTATTTTCCCACGCAATAATGAATATCAAAGTAAATGTATACGAAATATCATAAACCTCTCCTGAAAATTTAGTTTTAGTATCTCAGGTAAGTTTATAAGTCAATTTTCGCAGGCTTCATGACTCCTCAGTTTTTCAGTTTTTCATTTATACGTCACTATTTCAGAACGTCAAAGCAGCTCAATTTGAGCACAGGTATCCCAAGCTGGGTTTCTGTGGTTTCCTATCGAACTTATAAGGCAATGTATGGCGATTTTTCGAAAAAATTAAAAATCAGTAAATCACACAAATAAATGTCCCTACTTGTGTTTCGTGTTTTGCTTTGAGTCCGTCTGTGAAGTTTCAGGTCATTTGCAGCAATATTGAGCGAGTATCGTGGTGATACTCCACCACGATACTCGCTCAATATTGCTGCAAATGACCTGAAACTTCACAGAGACTCAAAGCAAAACACGAAACACAAGTAGGGACATTTATTTGTGTGATTTACTGATTTTTAATTTTTTCGAAAAATCGCCATACATTGCCTTATAAGTTCGATAGGAAACCACAGAAACCCAGCTTGGGATACCTGTGATTTGAGGGGAAAACAAAGGAATTTCAATATCCTGATAATTGGAATTTTGAACTCCAAATATAGCTGCATTCCGACGTGCTGCCTACACGAAAATTCATGGCTATTTCGCCCCTCTGGCGACCATGATCTTTAGCGTATTTAAGAATTTGCCCGCAGGCTGGTACTGTACAATAGGACACGGGGTCCCCTAAGAGGTACATTGCACCAATTCGCAACCCCTTAAAATTCCCATCCTCATCCCACAATTAACCCAATGAGAAGTCATGAGTAAAGGCCAGACACTGAGGGTGGCCATTTTCACGTGGTCATCTGAGCCACGTGAAGGTCTAACCATTTACAAAGGCAGCACCTTCTCATCAGTTATTTTAAGACCCTGAGTGCAGGTGCGGCAACCGGGGATTCAACCTACGAACTCCAGCATGAAAATCCGGTGCTCAACCAACTGATGAGCCAACTGGGTGGTGGTTAAAACAATACATTATATTGATGTGACGTCATAGTGAAATAGAGCAATTACACAGCAATAAGACCTGACTTCAACTATAAAGTTGGTTTTATTGAATTCAACAAATTACTTACAAAAGCTACAGCTGCTTCTAAGCGCATATATATGTTTATTTTAGTGCAAGCATAAATGAGTACTTTAAATTTAGCCTATATAAGCCAGTTCAACTGGGGGTTTAATAATCGTTTTCAGTGCGCATGCGATTTTATCCCTAATTTCTTACCTTTTGTTTACTTAAAAACCAAAAAAGGTTTAAACAAAAGAAGGTGAAAAATTGCATGCGCACTGTAAGCGATTCTTAACCTTTGAACTGGCTTATAAATGTAGCGAAATACAACAGCTATCCGGCATAAGTTTGTTTATAGTATTATCATAATCATTACTAATTCATTAGGATAAGACCCAATGAAATCGTACGATTTGGGGCACATGAGAGCAATCTAAACCCCATACAGCTCAGCTAATTAGCATTCTCTATCAGATTTAAGAAATAACAATTAGCCTAATTACTATTTTTTAAATCCGCTACAGAATACTAATTAAGCTGTAGGTCCGGCTTATAAGGAGGGTGGTTTCCCTAGCCTTTTCAAAAGCTATAGTCCCATGCACCAATAAAAAAATTAAAAACCCTGCATCTTGCTTTGTTAACCTAAACACCTTATCATTCATTGCCGTCTAAAAGCATAGCAGATTTTGTATGAGTGTAGAAAATTCATGGTACGGAAGTGCCATGACTGTGATGGTTCTGAATCAATGACCTGTGTATACCCGTGCACCGTACACATGGTGCAATAAAGGTCGTTTCCGTACCGTAAGGGCGTGTCCGTATCATGGGTTGTATCTTCCCATTTATACAAAATCTACTCTGATATTCGAATCTATTTTAATTAAAATAATGTTGTCAAATAAGGTAAATCAAGTGAAATGAAATGAAAGAAGATATATGAAATATCTCTTTGTTGGCTGTTCCTGCTGGTTGCATGGTGTAGCTACCTAATGTACGCCAACCAAAACGCACTTTGGTCTAGGCGGTTTACTTAAAATAGGTTTATATACTTGGAGTAGGAAGCAAGTCCAAGAAAAGAAATGAAATGATCTTCACGTCTTATGGCAATTACTTTAGAACAACAAACTTAAAATGTCCGTTCATTTTAGGGACAGTTCATTTTTTACCGGGGAGGGGTGGGGGAGAAGTGGGAAGGCTCAATAAGGGGGCACGCAAACATATCTGAGTAACAGAGCGTTGTTACAATAAATTTAATGGAAAACAAAGGAGGGTCCATTGTGTTAATACAGCAACGGAAAGGGGAGGGGTCAAAGTTCTTACATGGGTTACCAAGCGAATCTCACCCCCGATAAAAATGAACAAATGAACAGTCCCTATCATATTTCCATGGCTTGAAAACATACTTAATCTTCAAATGAAGAGAGGTGCTTTTAGCTATTTAAAAAAAACAAAGGTTTGTGAAGCGGGTTTTGTTGCATGTTACATGCATTTTGTGTACAGCTATTTCAAAAAAACGTTGAATAAATATAAAAAATACCAATGACTTAAACTTTGACGTCATCAGGATGAGCAAGGGTGCATAAAATCATGCGCAGATCGGGATGCTTACCGTTCATTCTTTTATTAAGATTACCACAACAATTGCAATTATTATTCAGTATTTTCCGTCGAATGCTTCTTTCCTGGAAGGATGTAAAATGAAAAAGTTGCAGTACATGCAGTAAATTAAAGAAAAAAAATCCACAGTGAATGAAGACCTAGGGAGCAAGGGAGACTGGTAGCTTGTAGCCTGGAAAGTGGGGATTCTTTGCCATAGATAGAGATCATGCCCAAGTAGGACTGAAAGGCTGTGTTTGAGTACAAATGCATTATTTTAATGTATCCTCAGCAATAATTAATGTGAAAGAAGTGCCCCCCCCCCCCCCCCCCCACTGTTTATTTAAGTCTGTGCTAAGCCAATACCAGCACTAGAAAGAGCTCTTTTACTTTTATTAGTAATTAACCCTACGTACGTACGAAGATTCGAATTCATTAGGTCAGGCTGTATTTTGGCCGAGAAAACTTTATTTGAAAATCGACAAATTTATTTTAGTCTCCACCTATATTGCATAGTGCATGACAGATATGTTGGACAGCCTGCACTGCTACGGCTCTGTCGCTCACCACTAACCCTGGCACCTAACCCTAACTTGGGGTTGGAGTGCAAAAAGTGCGGTCATGTGACTTTCCAGAGTGTCTTGGTTTTAACTGCTTACCTTTCTTTTTTCTACAGACTAGCACGATAATCACAATTATGATTACCACAGCAAAAATCACTCCAACGACAATTCCTACAATCTCTCCAGTGCTTAGACCTTCCTGATCTAAGAGGGTTCAAAATTGAAAAGTTTGAAAATTACAGTGAGCATGGTAAACTGATGGGAGTTGGGGATTGTTGACTATTAATAGTCAATGCAAACGGTACTCAATCATCATACATTCAAGATCCAAATGTGTGACTGGGGGATGACTATTTCCTTTTTCCACACAATTAACTGCCATGTTATAGTGGAAGCAATCCAGTATGCAGGGGCAGATACAGAGGGGTGGAATGGGTAGATATCCACCCCTCTTTTATAAAGAAAATAAATGAACACAAAATTGAATCAGATTTCGGAACTCTGATGGACAATAGATACCTTAAAGGAGCTTTGAATAAGATTAAACACTCCCCTTTTTAAAATCCTGAATCTGTCCCTGGTATGGGCCTTTATTGAGCGGCGGCCATGCTTATTCCCATGAGAGCAAAAACCTTTGTTCAGTGGACAATTCTGAAAGCGAGGGCAAGGGGCCTAAGGGTTTCAGAACCCACTGTTTCAACCATGTACTATGGCCAACGCGTGATAAAAGTCCATAGCCATAGCAAGTATATAGTAATTAGTAGGAAACAGTTAAGACAAACATATTGCTTCAATGTTACAAAATAAAATAATACTTATGTTGACCCTATTAACTTTCAATGCCTATTTCAAAAGGGTAGGTACTGTAGTATACTTTCTGAGAATACAAAATAGCAATACTTACTAGAACCACGTCCAGGATCATTCTTGTCCAGAGCTAAAAATTAAATGTAGAGAAAAAAATGACTGAAATGAGAAAATGTATGTAGAAAATATTTATTGGGGACCTACTTTGAACCTTCTGAGGACCGAAAAAAGGTTCGAAATAACAGGGATTTGTGTTTAACTCAGCTCTTGGGGAACTAAACATCGAAAACTGACTAAACCGGAACGAAAAATAAAATAAAATAAAATAAGCCGCAAGCGAAATTCCTAAGCAGCGTGGGGGGCAATGTTTTGATTTTGATAAGAATAGACCGCTGAGAACCCTGGCCTGGAAAGAAATTTCATTGTAATCCATATAACCCTGGCCTGATTAAGAAATCATTAAATTTACCTATCTACCATGACTATTATTTATGTTATCAAAACAAAAAACTCAAAATTGTGCACTTCTAGCTATACAAGATCATTAACCACCCTTTTCAAGGTATCGTGATATTAATTTATGAATTCCAAATAGTAAACACCCTATCTAAGACCAAAATTATGGAAAATCATACCCTACCCAGCAGTACATCCTTGTATGGCTTATATAATTGTCAGTAACGTTCCCCATCCCGCTGGGCAAACATATTGGACCAATTGTTCAATCGTTATGTCCATTACATAAGAATTTAACTAAAAACAAGAAATTGACTGAAACATGGCAACGTAATCCTTGCCATGTTGGTGGTTGGTGGATTCGCATTAGTTCCCATATTCCATGCAATACCACCTACATGGCTGCCATGGCTTTGTCATTTAAGTCTCTGTGGATTGCTAGCAAACTATCAAATCAGTTAATAAGACGATTTTTGTTTGATGAAGGTATTCCAGAAAGAGCCTATATACAATATTTAGCTTTTTTATCAATTTTGACTTTATACATACATTTGACAGTAACAACTATCACTTTCTGCACTGGAAGTTCATTTGGATTATTAGTAGCAATACACTTGTAGATTGTGCCATTCTGCCCTTGAGTGATATTGGTGATGATCAATAGAGCAGACTGTATCCCTTGTTCTAGAACCACATCTGCACTGTTTATCCAAGTGACATTTGGTGTTGGAGGACCAACAGCTGAGCAGTTTAGATTCACATTTGTATTCTCTAGGACACTTCTTTCACCTGTTATTGTAATCTGTGGAGGACCTATTATACAATACATACGTACACCGGTCAAATCTCTAAAACTTTGGCATTTTAGCGATATATACGCACGTACATTGTGTTTTATAGTACAAGAACAAATACACTGATTGCAGTTGTATATAGTACTTACTTGTTACAACTAGTTTTGCTTTTGAAGTTTTAGCCGGTGAAGAGAAAAACGTAAGAGTACATCCATAAGTTCCTTCATCAGCCCTTGTTGGTTTCAAGATGACTAAGTTAGCAGGAGACGTTTTAAGGACTCGAAGAGTTGGTCTTAATAAACGTGGAGGGCAACTTGAATTCACAATACTCCACTTCCATCCATCTTTTTTACTTTCTTGTCCAATTTTGTGTTCTGTTCCATTCTCTTCAAAGAAACTCCATATAGGTGAAGAAGGACCAAAGGTGCTGTTGCGATTATTAACAGTGTAATTCCAATGAAATGTTACATCATTTCCAATAGACACATATACAATCTTCTCAGGTTCTTGAGTGAAATCGAATTGTCCTGTACGCAAAGAAATGGAGTAGTTTATAAATATATATACACATAGTCGGCAGCCAACAAAGAAAGCATGCAAGCAATATTCCAGTCACTAGAAAAAAATTTGAAATCTTAACTTAGATGGAATTAATATTGGCAATTGGTTTAAAAGGTGTAGCAATTATACTAGCAATTGAAAGCAATACATTTCTTATATCATTTGAATAAATCAAAATGACTGCAGTGCAATAAATGTTTAAAATTATTGCTCGGCAGCGGTTTTTTTATCGTTTGGTGCGAAAGCTGGAATTTTATAAAAGAGCAAATTAACAAAGTTTCGCTGGTGTCATAATCCCATTACATTTTCAGATCACCTTCCTAGTTACGACTTTTTTTTACGGGAAAAGCATTGGGAAATTAAAATTGCAGGGATATACTTGCCATCTAAGGTCTTTGCTGAATGGTTATCAATATCATTGCAGTTGTATATCAATATCATCATCAAATTATATGTCACCATTATTATGCAAATAAAAAAAGGCCTTCGCAAAGTAGTGTTGAATGATATTTTGAATAAAGAGGGAAAAAAATAAGCAAATAACAATTACTTATAATTCACCTTTTCGGCGCTAGGCTTTCACGTGGTGAATCGTGTTACGGTCACCAAAAAGTTCGGACATTGTTGTTGAATTGCCACACGATCGTACTAACTTTTATACAATTTATTGACTTGATTTGTTTCTTCTGTTCTCAAATTTTTATCAAAACTTCTTTAGAAATAAATTATTTAGATAGTTTCACTAAGATTTTGAGAACAGAATTAACAAATTAAGTAGATAAATTGTATAAAAGTTAGTACGATCGTGTGGCAATTCAACAACAATGTCCGAACTTTTTGGTGACCGTAACATGATCCACCACGTGAAAGCCTAGCGCCGAAAAGGTGAATTCTTTTATATTCCTAAAGTTTTTTTTTTTTTTGTTTGTTTGTAATTATTACACCATATTTTTTTATATGTAATTTACCGTAAGATTATTTAGGTTTTGACTATGGCGTTACAAGATTCGGTATTCCAATCCGCCACTTGTAATTGCCTTGTTATTGATGCCTTAGCTTATTTTGTTCTTTACATGCGGTACTTTTTAAAGTGGCTGAGAAATATCTCCAAGTATTTTAGGGGAACCCCACATAAGTTAGCTAATTAAGTTAGGTTATGATTACAGCGTTTTAATCTTACCATCAACAAGAAACGACGTAGACAAAATTGCGCTCATAAACAAAAGCAACGTTGGCAGTGTCTGCAGTTTTTCTTTGAAACTCATTTTGTATACCACTCCCAGTACATCAAGTTTGTGCATCAAGTTGTCAGTACAAGAATTCGACGAATGTCCTTCGTTTCTGCGCGGATGTTAATTCAAGTTCTCACCTTGGTTTGCGAACCTGATGACCAGTCCAGGTTCTAGTAAAATCTGATTAAAGGCATGACGGCACGATTCTGTTGTCTCTTACGTCAAATCAAAACGTTCAGTCACGTATGATGAAAATATATAGACAGGGTCCAATTCATAAACCCCTTGCAGCACTTTGGAATGTAGCTCAATTTGCAAGGGAAAACAATAGGGTTCCAATTCTCAGGAGATTGAAATTCTTTTGTTTTGTTCTCCAAATTGAGCTGTTTTGACGTCACGTGAAAGGAGTCTGTAAGTTGATCGAAGAAATCGATCTGGCATGCACCTACAAACTTTGCTACTACCAACTCCTTAGCCCCCTTAGACAATGCTGGAGTTATGAAATCGGTCTAAGATCGAAGTTTCGTGAAATCAGTTACCAAATTTGCTATATAGACACCTTGTATCAGTTGTGGCTCGTCGGAATACAGCTCAATTTTGAGGACAAAACAAAACAATTTTAGTCTCCTGAGAATTGGAATCTATTGTTTTATCCCCCAAATTGAACTGCTTTTGGAGTTTATTCTAAAGAGCAAACCATAAGAATCACAAAATTTCATATCAACTGAGCTAATTTTATTGAATTAAACAAACTAATTATCAAAAGGGCTACAACTGCTTCTAAGCATATACTTTTATTTTAATTTAAGCATAAATGAATTTTAAATTTAGCCTAAAAATGTAACTAAATATATAAGCTATCATAAGTTTGTTTATGTTCCTATTTCAATCAAGATTGTCGGAGCCAAAAGCGATAGGCGATATAGGAGATTGGTCATTACAAGATCCAAGAATAACTTTTTTCTTGTTATTATTCTCGTCAAGACCATGGAGGTTAGTGTTGAGATATCCAGTGTTGTTTGTAGTCGACGAAAGCATTTTAAAGACTTTAAAGAACTCGATTAGTCGTGTTTTGTTCTATGTCCATAATTCCTTTCCGTCGTGGAACGCACTATCGCTTTTGGCTCCGACCACCTTTTTTTTGAAATGGGTGTAGTACAACTGTTAATATGCGGCAGCAAATCTAAATGCAACTATTTCTATAATTCTATTTTCAAATTTTCTTAATGAAAAGTATTTTTTTTTCCAGCTATGCTGGTCAATCTAAATGGTGCGAATCTTGGCTGGCATGCTTTTCCATCACTCCCTTGGGATGAATAGGTCTGGGTATCCATAATTAAGGGTAGGGTGTGTACTGGTGGCATATCAAATATGAGCAGAGTTCGTTGGTTCTCTCCTTTGATCCAAAGCTTTTTCTCCTGGTTCTCCGGTTTTCCTCCCTACACAAACCCCAACATACTAAATTCTATTTCGACCTGTGAGTTAGCTGCACCCTGACTTTGATCAGGCCAGAGGTTGTTTATGGGTAACATGGGTGGCGTACACTGCTAACACGTCGCCTTTCACCACTATGGTTCCAAAGGTTCGGGTTACAGGTTCGAGCCCTCCGAACATGCATCATATGTGAATCGAGTTTGTTTGATGTGTTGTTCTTTCTTAGGGGTCGATAAAATCGATGTTTAGATAGGTCCACGAGTGATGGTTGCATCGCAGCTGTGATTCACACCTTATCATTTCCTACTAAGCATAGCGTAAGCATTTCTAAAAGCATAGCGGAGAGTAGATTTTGTACGAATTTGGGAAATGCCTGGTACGGACGTGCCGTGCTGTGCCCTGGCCGAGATGGAGGTGTGTCCAGGAAATAAATGACCAGTAAACCCGTGCACCACATCTGGTGCAACAAAGCTAGGTCGTCCCGTACCATGTATATGACATGGGTCATAATTTTTCCCAGTTTTACGAAATCTACTCTGATATTCAAATCTATTACTGAATTTGTCAAATAAGGTAATTGAAATGATATGAAAAAAGATATACGGCAAATCCCATTACTATTGGCTGTTTGTATTGGCCTCCAAGATACCTAATGTACGCCAACCAACCACAGCGCACTTTGGTCTTTTTATGGCCAAGTTATAATGCATATTTCTGAAAGTTTCACCGCCAACTGCGACGAACTGTGAATGCTAGACTTCGCTTGCACTGATGCATTAGGTGGACGTCAACTCTGATTCAATTGACGTAATCCCCGCTCAATAACTAGTTTGTTTGCTTGCTTGAGCTTCGCTTTCGAGCAAGAAAATTTAGTAATGCAGATAGGATGCATTTTTAAAGTTATTCGAACAGCTAGTCGCAAGGAAAAACTGCAAGGCATTTCGACTAAACTTTCTTGTGCAGCTCAAGCAAGCAAACAAGCTAGTTGTTGAGCGTGTGACGTCACTTGAATGATTGACGTCCACTTAATGCATCAGTGCAAACGAAGAATTCAAATTCAAGCAGTCGCAGTTCATCAGAATCGACGGTAATAAACTCCAAGAAATGAAACAGAAGGATCTTCACGTCCTATGGCAATTACTTTAGCAACAGCAAACTTAAAAAGACTATTGATTTTAGTTGAACCCATATCTTGACGACATACTTTAAAGGGATGCTAGCTACTGTATAGCCAAGTCTATCTAAATATGATTACATCATTATATTCGTCTTTAAATCTATGCTATGATACTTTTGTATTGATAAATATCCATCTACAATATATCTTAATCACTTAAAGTGTTTTTAAATCCTTGGTAGCCACTGGTGACATCAGGATAATAAACAAATGATCACGACGTAAACATTATCTTACGCCTTAGTTAGGGGCCAAATTAGTTGAAACATAATCAGACATAATTATGATTATGGTTTCCATAAAAAAAAAGATATTTTTTAATGTTTCTGATAAAAATCTTCCTTGATTGTGGTTTTCATGTCATCAGTGGGTACCAAGACTACTATTAGTTACATATAATAAGCAGCTCGGGTTTCTGAAAATATGCCAATGATATCACCAGAAGCCGTGAATATTGGGGGTGGGGGTATTAAAATCACTTGCAAAATCACTTGCAGAGCTTAGTAGTAACAAGAGGCAACGATTTGAATGTTGGTTTTATCTCACTGATTTTATGATGACGAACATCGGCTTATTATCAGAACTTATCCCAACTGCACTGTACCATTTGATATATACGGTACCCTACACATTTGGAATTAAAACTTTTAACTTTAGGTGCACTTATGTAATGGCTAAATATTAGGGACAAACAGTGCTGTAATTTAATATAATCACTTTCTACCTAATTGAATGTACAAATTAAATATGTGACACAAATCACCATGACTTTGTGGTTGATATATGCGAACTATACAAACAATAATCATTATATGATACCATTTGTTTAGCCTCCAAATGAAGAGAGGTACTGACTAAGTTGTCAGTAGTATTAGTGTGTTATCTTGTACACAGAAATGTGAAATAGTACAGTACTACTGCAGATAAAATTAACCCTTTTCAAGACTCCTGGAGACTTTTGAGTTATTTCAGTGTTTTTCTGGACCTAAACGTTCTGCAAGCCCTAGCAAAAATTGATGAACAGCCAGAACGAATAATTGGCTTGTGGAGAATGCTCTGGAGCTAATATTCCTGCAGTATGGCCAAGTGGCTTTATCTTGAAAAATGAAATATGGCATTCCCCGATGTCGAATTCTTAACGAGTTACCCATGAGTCATAGCGCTACAGAGTAGTGAAAAATCGATAAGCGATAAAATGGGTCCAAGAAAACGGCTGTCGCTCGCCGTATAGAAGGAATTGATGGAAAAGAAAGCACTAAAAACTAAGGACTAGGTCCACACTTTACTGTGCTAGGGGATTTTTTGAGTAGAAATAAAAATTGAAGAAAAAACAATCCGATAAAAAAGCGTGATATTTGGCTTTTGGAAATGACGTCAAAAACAGTCATTTTTGGTTTTCCAAAAACGTTTTAAAAAAAAACTGTTGTTATAATCATTGGCATTTCCCCAGGTTTTTTGATTTTAAAAGTTGTTCTTCCTAGTGAAAATTTTAGATTTGTGTGTTTTTTCACTGGTAGTCTCGGGCGTCGTAGGAGTCAAAGGGTAAACAGCCTTAAAACAATTTTACCAGATGAAATACATGGAAACACTTGTTATGACTACTCATCTAATTACTCAACAAAGTGGCCGGTCAAAATGACTGGCAAAACACAAATTTGACCAGAGAATGTCTATTTCTGACTGGACACTGATTTCACAAAATTAATGACATTTGGCATAATATTAGTTTGGAAATACACGGATGAAGTCAAAATGCAAAATAACGAAACAAAAACTATCAAACTATCAGGTTATTATAACTGAGACAATGTATACTCATCTACCCATCTAACAGACTATACTGCTCAAAACAGTATTATGGACTATTCATTATTTATCTATGGGGGGGGGGGGGGGGGTGGGGAAAGAGGGGGTGATCAAAATAGCAAAAATGCATTCTTTACCTCCTACCATTAGTATGCCCATTAAGTCCTGTTTATTTCCAATATTTTAAGGGCCCTCATAATATAACTCATTAGTTATTCCAAGATCCCCCTTCATGGGTCACTAAGATTTCAAGGCTTCCATTTTCTCACCCCCCAGACCCCTCCATACCACCTCAGATAAATAGTGAACAGTCCCTTACCAGCGATTAAAACTGAAATATTGCAACTATATTTGATAGCTACTAATTTTGGTTTCATCAAACTGCCAGACTGAGTACAATGTCTGATTTCAACACCCTGAAAGTGCTAGCAACTATAATCATATCCTTGGTTCTTATTTTGTTACTACATGTACCTCTGGAAGATATCTGTTGACATTTCAAGGAAAGCTGATTAACCTGTAAAGGAAGAAACAAGGGTTGGTATCAGCCAATGACAGGTATTATATACTGTATGTTATGAAATACTGCACTTCTGCTGGAATGCCCATCCACAGGGAGTTCAACTTGGGTTTTTGTACATGTATGTTGATTAAAATCATTTTGGGATACCTTTGGATGGGATGCCAAAAACCATCATAGCCCTTCTGATGCACCTACTTCACTAACTTCATAGCAAGGAGCATATAGAGGTTTTGCACCATCAAATGCCAATGGCCATGGAAGTTATAATTAGATTCTAGGCAATAAATCCTTTTATTATATATCCTAGTCAAACTCGTTTTCTTATTGGTCGAGAGTACATCACATGGAGGGAAATAAATATCAATAACTCCTGCACGGGTAATAAATGCATGTGATCAAAGAGTGAGAGGGGAATAAATCCAAAAAAATTCAAAATGTTTGACTAGAGTATATAATAAAACACTTAATGACTGATCCCTCGGGAAATCAGTTAGTTTCATTTCCCTCAAATCTCAATGTTTCCCTCGGCCGGAGCCTCGGGAAACATTGAGATTCTCGGGAAACAAAACTAACTGTTTCCCTCGGAACCAGTCATTAAGTGCTAAATATTCTTGTCAATAGGCCCATTCGAAAAAGCTTGTGCAGTAAGTAATTTACATAAATTCTTATAAAACAGTAGATTTCATACTTTATGTTATTTCTCCTCTTTCATGCAGTATGAGCTAAAACTTCACCTTGTTATTAATTAAAATTTCTGCTATGATCAAATTTTTGACTTGCTGTTTTTATGCATGTATTGAAAGACCTTTGATAGTGAAGTGAAACAATGGTTTCCTTTTTCAAATATGTTTTTTCCTTCCAAAGATATTTAAGCTTGAAAAATGCTTCTAAATTTTTTCTAAGCGCCTAAGGCAGACTTGAATAGGCGCTAAATATAAATTGCATATTATTATCATTTAGTATAAATACAAAGGTGATTATACAAAATCGGCACTCTGATCTCGGATTATCAGCCGATAATCACCTTTTCGGACAAAATGGCTGTCAGCGTGACCATCACGCTTTTAAAAAATAAAATATTTTCACTTTCAATGTTGTTTCCTTCTTTCTTTTTTGAAATAATCACCTTTTTATTTATACTAAAACAATTATTCACCTCAGGCTCAGTGATTATCAATGAATATTTATCGATAATCCCTTCACCTTCCCCGAATAATTGCTAAATATTATTATTAAGGACGCATCACTCAAATCAAGAAATAATTTACCATATTCATTCATTTTGATGCTGGTTTTTGATTTAAAGGAGTTGTGGTCACGAGACCTGTTAGTGAAAATGGCCTATTGAGTTCTTTCTTATGCTCTAAAATTACGAACGTTCCTTAAAAAAAATTATCTTCATAAAATAAAATAATTAAAAATAAATGATGCAGTAGTACTGTAAAGAAAGTGATATAGTAACGATAGTATATATTAGAATGATATAGTATCTACAGTGTACATGTAGTTTGCTTACCCTTTTTAGCACATATTATGATAAACACAATAACCACAATTATGATTATTATAGCAACAATCAATCCAAGGGGAATTAACACTTTCTCCAAGGTGGTCCAGTCTTTCCATTCTTTCTTTTCTGGATAGATATAAAATCAAAAAGTTGTAAACAAAACAAACAAACCAAAACACACACACACAAAACAGAGAATCATTTGCAAGGCAGCATAGTAGAATGATAGCTTGGGAGGAGTTGATTGCTGATTGGTCAGAGACAATGCCCAAGTAGAATTGAGGTTGTGCGTTACAAGTACAAAAATTTAATGACATTATTTGAACACTGTGTCTTCAACAGCAATTAATGTTAAAAGAATGATCCCCATTTATCTCTCAGTCTGTCTCATTGAAGTTTCCTTTTATGAACTGCTAGGTGCATATGTGACAGACACACTGAATAGCAAGAGTTGCTACTGCACTCTTTCTCACCACTGTGTAGTTCACACCTGGGATTACAAGTTTGATTCTCAACTGAACTACAGTACATGTGAGTTTAGTTTGTTTGATGTGTTGTTTTCTCCCTTGTCACATGGGCTTTTCTCCAGGTTCTCTGGTTTTTCCTCCCTCCATGAAAATCAGCATGAGTAATGTACAAATAAAATAAAATGAAATGATGATAATGCAATACAATGCAGGTGTCCAGTGTACACACAAACTGACCAATCACAGCATGCTTCGATGCTTAGCAAAGCAGCCCTAGCTTCCAGTCAAATACCAGCCAATACAAAAGCACACATTTTGACAAAGAATTTAGAAAGAAAATTTTTTAAATATGTGATGTATGAAAAAGCTATTATTTGCCATAATCTCTTCATTTACGATCTCAATCTCAAATTAATTCTGGTCAACATCTGATTTTTTTAAAACCTGGGCCAAGGGCTGCTCGGATTACAATAACAATTAATTCCTTCTTGTGCTTAGTTTTTCGTACAGCTGGATAACTGTTAAAAAAAAGCAATGTACTACTAACAATTATAGATGAAATGATATCTACATGTACTAGAGTTAAATTGCTTACCTTTCTTTTTTTTATAGATTACCACAACAATTACAATTTCTATGATTACTACAGCAATAAGCAATCCAATGGCAAATCCTATTATCTCCGCAGTGGTACAAGCATTATCTGGAAGGATTCAAAATTGAAAAGTTGTAAACTGTTAAGAAAATAAAAATACTTAGCACTAGTGAATCAAGGGAGCATGGCAATGGGAGGTGGCAATTCATCCAGGCAAATGTAATGGATATAGAGACTTTGCACCATCACATGATTGCAGCCATGACAGGAGGCAAAACAATACACAGAGTCTTTTTACCCTAGAAAACTGAATTCTTTAGAACTCTGAGTGTAAATCAGATTAGTATAAATCTACTTATGGTCTACCACAAATCCTGCACTCTGATTGGCTGAGCTAGCTACTAGTGGTCTATTAGTGATAGACCACTAGTAGTGAAAAAGTCTAGTTTTGAAAGCCACCACAATGGCAAAATCAAGAATATCAAAATCAAGTTGTTTCGTTACGTGTCAGTTTCGATACACGGTATTTAGCCAGTTTCGATACACATTAGTAGTGGTTTCGATACACATGGTATAGCTGATTCGGGACATATATTTTTTCAAGTCATATCATACTATATACATACTATATATATACTATATAAGTTATAAAGGTGTTTTGTGATAATTTAAGGAAAAATTCCCCGATGTATGAAGATAATCATCAAGTAAAACACTACTCTATTATTATCATATCAAAACAACTCATGATCAACCCCGAGATCCACGAGATACAAGACTCTGATCAACTTTGGTGTTCGCTTTCTTCAGTTTCTTCAGTTAATAAACATCTCGGATACATAATCAAAAGATCATATAAGCTCTCATATGATGGAAGTTTCTTTTTATTCTGCGATTTGCCTCTCAAATAAATTGTGAACTGAGTCCATAAACTTGAAATACGAGCGTGATGTGTTGACGCGACATTACAACGAGGTGTCACTTTACTGGACTGACTGCCTAGCATCCAAACCAGTTTCATGCTCATTTCAAAACTTGCCGTTCGTAAAATCAAAACATCATTCGTAAACACAAGTATTACATGTAAAGGAGTCTTTATTTGGAGGGGGAAAAAGACATTTTTGCCAACCCCTTAAGCACTTGAAAAAGAAATCTTTAGCTTGAGCTGTTTCGATACGAGTTTCCTTAGCATCTTTCGAGTGACGCGATAAGTTGAAAGTTGGTAGCTCATAGCAGTTCATGCAGTATGAGCTAAAACTTCACCTTGTTATTAATTAAAATTTCTGCTATGATCAAATTTTTGACTTGCTGTTTTTATGCATGTATTGAAAGACCTTTGATAGTGAAGTGAAACAATGGTTTCCTTTTTCAAATATGTTTTTTCCTTCCAAAGATATTTGAGTTTGAAATATGCTTCTAAATTTTTTCTAAGTGCCTAAGGCAGACTTGGATAGGTGCTATATAAATTGCATATTATTATCATATATTATTATTAAAGACGTATCACTCAAATCAAGAAATAATTTACCATAATTGAACTATTTACTTTATGTACGATCAGTATTGAAGGCATTGAAAAAATAGGTTATATGCACTTTGGTATCGAGATGCTCTTTTCCCTTTTGGAATTCATTTTGATGCTGGTTTTTGATTTAAGGGAGTTGTGGTCACGAGACCTGTTAGTGAAAATGGCCTATTGAGTTCTTTCTTGTGCTCTAAAATTATGAACGTTCATTAAAAAAATAATTTATCTTCATAAAATAAAATTATAATTAAAAATAAATGATGCAGTAGTACTGTAAAGAAAGTGATATAGTAACAATCTTATATAATATTAGAATGATATAGTATCTACAGTGTACATGTAGTTTGCTTACCCTTTTTAGCACATTTTATGATAAACACAATAACCACAATTATGATTATTATAGCAACAATCAATCCAAGGGGAATTAACACTTTCTCCAATGTGGTCCAGTCTTTCCATTCTTTCTTTTCTGGATAGATACAAAATCAAAAAGTTGTAGACAAAACAAACAAACCAAAACACACACACACAAAACAGAGAATCATTTGCAAGGCAGCATAGTAGAATGATAGCTTGGGAGGAGTTGATTGCTGATTGGTCAGAGACAATGCCCAAGTAGAATTGAGGTTGTGCGTAAGTACAAATGACATTATCTGAACACTGTGTCTTCAACAGCAATTTATGTTAAAAGAATGATCCCCATTTATCTCTCCGTCTCATTCAAGTTTCCTTTTATGAACTGCTAGGTGCATATGTGACATACACACTAGCAAGAGTTGCTATGGTACTCTCTCTCACCACTGTGTAGTTCACACCTGGGATTGCAAGTTTGATTCTCAACTGAACTACAAACAGTACATGTGAGTTTAGTTTGTTTGATGTGTTGTTCTCTCCCTTGTCACATGGGCTTTTCTCCAGGTTCTCTGGTTTTTCCTCCCTCCTTGAAAATCAGCATGTCTGAGTAATGTACAAATAAAATATAATGAAATAAATGATGATAATGCAATACTATGCAAGTGTCCAGTGTACACACAAACTGACCAATCACAGTGCTCATGTTTTGATGCTAATACCCAAGCAGCCCTAGCTTCCAGTCTCTTCCCAATACAAAAACACAGGTTTTGACAAAGAACTTAGAAAGAAAAAAATTAAAATAATGTGATGTATGAAAAAGCTATTATTTGCCATAATCTCTTCATTTACAATCCCAATATTCTCAAATTAATTCCATTCAACATCTGACTTTTTAAAAACCTGGGCCAAGGGCTGCTCGGATTACAATAACAATTCCTTTTTGTGCTTAGTTTTTCGTACAGCTGGATAACTGTAAAAAAAAGCAATGTACTACTAACAATAGATGAAATGATATCTACATGTACTAGAGTTAAATTGCTTACCTTTCTTGTTTTTATAGATTACCACAACAATCACAATTATGATTGCTAAAGCAATAAGCAATCCAATGACAAATCCTATTATCTCTGCAGTGGTACAACGTTTCTGAGGACCTGAAAAGTTGTAAATTTTTACAGCCATTTGCATAAACATGCGAACTTGGTAGCTGCGAGCTGCACACTGAAATTTGGTTTTTCACTTCTGTTAATGAAAAATAATTAGTTGGTACCTTTATATTCTTGACTGGCAGCAGTGAAAAAGCAAATTCTAATGTGCTACTCACAACTACAGAGTTCAAGGGAGCATGGCAATGGGAGGAAGGGATTCATCCAGGCAAATGTAATGGATATAGAGACTTTGCACCATCACATGATTGCAGCCATGACAGGAGACAAAACAATGATAAAGAGTCTTTTTACCCTGGAAAAATGAATTCTTTCTCTGTGTGTAAATAAGATTAGTTTAAACCTACTAATGCTCTATCACAAATCCTGCACTCTGATTGGCTGAGCTACAGTACTAGGGGTCTATTAGTGACAGTAGTAGCAAAAAAGGCTAGTTTTGAAAGCTAAAACAATGGCAAAAACAATCACTTATTTGACTGATTAGTAGGTTTATACTAACGAAATTAGTGGTCCCTCTTGCCATTATGGTCTATGTATTGAGCAAATTATAGCCATTTGGGTCAATAGCGCATGAGACTAGTAGACCATTCGGGCTGTGGGTCTAATTGTTATTTTGACCAGAGATTCAATAATTGTTGAATATTGGTGCAAAGCCTGACTATATCACAGGCTAATTACTTTGATAAAACAAAAATGTGAATTATGTATTTGAAACTAACTTGTTAGTATTATACAGTTGCAGAGGAAAAATTGCTACTTATGAGGTAGGGATAAGGGGAACACCAAAAGCACAGTGCATATGATTAAAGACAAGAGACTGAGTTTTCGTACATAGAGTCAAATAATGTCATACTATATTCATGTTATTCTTTTATCAGCTGAAGTGGTTAGCCAGCATGTGATTATATGACTTGTATGATCACAGCCAAACCACTTTAATAAATGAAGGAAAACTTAGATTTGATTCTATCAATAAAATACTTTTTTCTGCGCACGCTGTTGTTTTTGACATCATCCCTACCCCTATTAGTAGTAATTTTTTCACATTACACATAATATACTAACAAGGTAGGAAACTTCATGGGATTCCTGTGGAAAATTCAAAATTTGAAGAAGGAAAACCACAAAAACTCCGAAAGAAAAAGAACCTTACAGAAAGTTGTACTGACATGTAATCTCTAATTTTTTATAGTTTTTTTTTGAGAAGAATTGCTCTAAAAGTATTTTTTTAGGCATTTTCCTACCTGAACCGATGTGCCGACAGTTAGGTTTGTCCTTGCATGGGGCCTGAGCATGAGAAATTGATCAAAACACGTACTATCCCTCCCCTTCCCAAAACTTGTCAAGTCAAAGCAGATGACGCTCGTGATTGGTTGAAAAAAGACTGGAAGTAAAACGCATCTGGCAATGGGTTGGGAATGGGACACATTTCCACATGAGCCAAAAATGTATTGGAGGGGGAGAGATACATGTTTTGATCATTTCTCATGCTCAGGCCCCCCTTGTCAGTATATTATATGTAGTTGTGAAAACAATTGCTACTAAGTCTTTTATTTATAGAATCAAATTCGAATTCATATTTTCCTTCATTTATTAAAGTGGTTCGCCTATGGTATGAAATGCCTTCAGATATGGTTTTATCTGGGTTACTTTTTTCCCCTCTTCACACCTTACCCAAAAGAGAAAATAAGTAATACTTACCAATACATTTTTCATGGTCCTTGGGAAGAACTAGAAAAATTGAGAGGAAAAAATGACTGAAATTAGAAATTATCCATCTACATGACTTGTATAACAAATACAGTATCATCTTGAAGCTCCTGGAAACCTGAGAAAAATATGAATGAATGAACCAAAAAACATTTTTCACTGACCAGGTACTTATATTTTTATGAAAAATTTCATTTATATGGCAGTTCGACCAAAGGAAGCCCAACTAAGAATTTTGAATTTAAAACAATTTTGTGAAGGATAACTTTTCACTGACCAACATAAAAAATTCCCTGACAGTGGGAACCCTGAAAATTGCATAGTGATGCAAATCCACTGGACATTGCCTTAAGTTCAAGATAATGGGAAGTTTACTTCTAAAGGGGAGATCAATAAATACTGCACTTTTCTTTCAACTCCAGTTTTCTCCCTCTGCAAAAGCCTAATACACTAAATTCCAATTTGATCTGTGTTTTACCTGTGACCTGACTTTGGTTTAAAATGATCAGCCCAGAAGCTGTTTCAGGGTTCCATCTGTGGCTTAGCTATACTTTGATCAGCCAAGGGGTTGTTTCAGGGTTTGATCTGTGAGTTAGTCATGCCCTGACTAAGGATAGCCCAGTGATTGTTTCAGGGTTCCATCTAGAGTTAACCATGACCTAACTTTGATTGGCGCAGAGGTTGTTTCAGGGTTGAACCCCTGAGTTAGCCATGCCCTGACTTAGATCAGCCCAGAGGTGGTTGCAGGGTATCAATAAAATTTGAAGGGTTTCAACTGCCTTGAATTACTGTAAGATTACAGTTAACTACAGCTGTATATATTTGGATAATATCTTTGAATACATGCAATGCCCATGTAATTTGGCTGTTTTGGAGGATTTCTTATCTTTCTATCAATATGAAGATTTTTTAGCGTATTATGTCCTGTGCAATTATATTTTACTATAAATAGTTTTAAATTTCCCATAATTTATTTAGCTTTTCAATAGGTGAATAGCCACCATTGGATCCTATTGAATAAATCATTATTATTATAATATTATTATATAATTATGGATTATTGCTAACCTGTCATTTGAAATTTGTAATAAATGCCTTGGCCAACTCCATTAGTTATGTAACAGGTCCAGTTGCCTGGGACTGGATCCACTTTAATTTTACTTTCTGCTCCTGTCTTATTTTCACCCACTGATACATTCAATGGATTGAACCAGTAATATGTTGGATAAGGATACCCATTAGCAGCATATGCAATGTCCACTTCAACACCATGGCAAGTTTCTATGTTATTGATAGATTGATATTGTTTGTTGCCCGGCACTGGGGGAGCTAAACATCAAATAAATAACACAATATGAGAGATACAGATGAATGTAAACAATATTAAAAAATATCTAAATAATTACAAATAGCAATAAAAAAAAAGGTTAATCAACTTGCAAAATTCCTAAAGAGTGGTGGAGGGGGCAAGGGGTTACATCTAAATTAGTTTTGACATAATAATGGCATGCTAATGTGCAAGTAAGAATAACCCTGACCCTATGACAAGAAAACCTTAAAACTACAAACTACCCTACTAATTAAAACTCCGACCTGGGTCGCATTGGTGAGAGGCAAGCACTCTCACAGTTATGTCACATGTGCTTCCCACTTAAGAATGTCACATAATATGATCTTATCTAGACCGCACATAAAAACATGTTTGTATGTTATATCATCATGGCCATGTTGGTGGTAACAAAATACTTCTCATTATCTTGCTTTGTTAATACCACCACCATGGCTGCCATGTCAGATTGATGTCTCAACTCCCTTGGGATTCAATTATTATAATTTTTATACCATAGGCTCTTTCTTGAATCCCTTCATCAATAAAAAATAGTTATTAATTTAATAACAATATTTTTTATTGATGAAGGGATTCAAGAAAGAGCCTATGGTATAAAAATTAGCTTGTTTACCAATTTTGTTAATACGGTACATACTTTGGACAGTAACAGCTATCACTTTCTGTACTGGATCTTCATTTGGATTATTAGTAGCATTACACTTGTAGATTGTGCCATTCTGCCCTAGAGTGATATCGGTGATGATCAATACAGCAGACTGTATCCCTTGTTCTAGAACCACATTTGCATTGTTTATCCAAGTGACATTAGGAGTTGGAGGACCAACAGCTGAGCAGTTTAGAGTCACATTTGTATTCTCTGGGACACTTCTTTCACCTGTTATTGTAATCTGTGGAGGAACTATGTAAAAAAACACACAGTATAGATACTACATATGTACAGTATTTTAAAGTATTTTACTTTTATTTTTAAAGACCCTGTAAAATTCAAATATATCCAATGAATATATCCAGAGTTACTTAACCCTTTGACTCCTACGATGCCCGAAACTGCCCATAAAAAATGCACCTTAAGGAGAAATGGATTTCCTTGAACGAGCGCATGCGCTCTTAAATGTTGAGCACTGAATCATTCGAAATGGAAATCATCCTAAAATAAACTTCATTGATTTTTGAGAATTCCTTAATCTTTTTCGGTCTAATCAAAGATTGAATCATGAAGTTCGAACATGCCAATTTTAAACGATTTTCACAGTGCGGTTTTTGAGTTATGATTTTTTTAATGAACAACTTTGCAGACATTTGAAGTGTTCTATCGTTGCCATAGCAACATGTTATGTAATTATTATTTTTTTATTCCAACCTTCACTTTATGGTATTTCATCTTATGGGTCAACTTACAGTCATATATTAGCCATATAAAGTTTTTCAGGGTCATTTTTGTTAGTCTATATGCAAGTTCAAAAACCCTTTCTAGTCTCCTTAAATGAAAAATAACAGCTTCAACAATTTTGATCAAGTTGACCTAAATACCAGTCTAAAATTTTCACTAGGAAACAGAACAACTTCAAAATAAAAAAACCTGGAGAAATGTCCAAAATTATAACGATAAAAACTTTAAACATTTTTGGATAACAAAAAAGGACTGTTTTTGATGTCATTGTTTTTCCTTCAATTTTTATTTCTTTCTAAAATATACCCTTACACAGTGTAGTGCTTGGCTTTTAGTGCTTTTTTTCCCATCAATTCCTTCTACACGACAAGCAGTTTTCTTCGACCCATATATTTCATCGCTTATTGATTTTCACTACTCTAGCGCAATGCATTCTGGGAAAAAAGCTATTTTTTGAACAAGAAAGAAGGCCGCCCTCAAATTTCATAGATTTTTTTCTCAAAATAGAGCCACTAGGTCCTACTGCTCAAAAATTCGATTTAGAGTAATTTCCACAAGCCAAATATACCATAAAATCCCTCAGTAGGTCCTGGCTGTTCATCGATTTCAGAGCTCACAGGATAATCGCGCCAAAAATTCTAACTTGTACGAATGTACATGATCTACAAACTTTTGATGGTAAAATCCCTTGCATATTCTCAGTTCTTCGAGATCATGCTGATTTAAGCTGCCCTAGGGCTTCCTGATGCCCTCCAGCACTCCATAGATGAACAAAATGGCTCTCAAAGACATGTTTTCAAAAGAACTCGAAAACATTGCACCCGAATTCCAGGAAGAAAGGGCTCATCCGGGGGATCTAACACATTGTCAGTAATCACCATCCCTCATTTACATAAAACACTGACAGTGTCTATCTAAACTCCAAATATGGTTTTGCTAGGGCTTGGAGAATGTTTAGGTCCAGAAAAAACACTGAAAAACCACAAAAAAACTCCAGGAGTCAAAGGGTTAAAATAATATTCATTTGGTTTCCTACTACCCAGTACCAGAGGTCCTCTCGCTCTGTTGGCAAACCGCATGGGCAAAAGATATGATCACGAGGCATTTTCGGGCAAGATCATGCACGCTATTGACATTGCCTGAAAATGCCTCGAGATAATGTCTGCGTCTGCAATATTTTTGAAAGCGTTCATGCATCTCGAAAATGGTCTATTAGGAATTTAATCATATAAAAATTTTTCTTAAATTTTTTTGCAAAGTTGTCAGTTCATTTCTTGACTAATCAGATCACACATAATGTATGTAAGCTATATAAAAATTATACATATTTATATTGTCCTCAATTCAGACGGCAAAACATTTTTTTTGCTCTAATAAGAATTCAAATTTTTCCTTTTGTCATCTGAATTGAGTGGTTCTGGGAATTGCTGCAAGGGGTCTATATTTACCTGTTACTATAAGTTCCACTTTTGAAATTTTTGGGGGTGAAAGAACAAGGGTACACCCATATGTTCCATTATCAGCAGTAGTTACATTCTTGATAACCAGAGTAGCTACAGCGGTCTTATTAACCCTTATTATAGGATACAACAGTCTGCGGGGACAAGTCTTATTTGTTACTTCCCATGCCCAGTTCTGGTTTCCATTTTCATGGCCTATTTTAAACTCAGATCCAGATGCATTATAGAAACTCCATGTTGGAGAAAAACTACCAAAATCAAGTAGTCTGTTATCGACTGTATAGTCCCACTCAAACTTGACAGTTTTCCCGGTTTTCACTAGAATGAAATCATCTGGGAAATGCGTAAAACTGCCATCACCTGTAAATGCATACAAAATTTGTGTCATAAAATTAATTGCCACTTTGAAATATAGAGCAGTTCTCATATGAGTGGGAAACGGTACGGCAGATTTGTAAAGTCGTACCTTACCAGAGCAGTAACTATGCGTTTTGATTGGATGAATTACCCAAAAAAATTCTGAAATTTAGACACTCGGAAATGCGATTTCCAGCGGTTTGAGAGCCATTAGACTTCCTTCAAAAGTTGAATGTTCCATTTGGTTCAAAAGAAGTGAAATCTTGAAATCTAATTTATAAGTTCGTAAGATTTTTTTTGTCGTATTTGACGCTGCACGCTATTTTTTTATAAGGATCAAGACCTTGCTCTATATCTTTTTGGGGATTAAACCCACCCCCCTCCCCCCCCCCCCCCCCCCCCCATCAAATATCTAACTGCCGGTCCCTAACATCAGGTATGACAGGGGGTCACAACCCTCCCAACCCTCCCCCTCGATCCGCCCTATAACATTCTTCTCAACACAATATCAGTATTATTATATTATTTTCTTGTGAAGTAACAACCAGGAGTTAATAGCTACGAAGTGATCAAGAATCAGTTTTCAGCATTCATCTCCTTATGAACTGGGTAGTCTTTCATTTTCAATACATAAATATACTTGAATCCTTATCTGTAAAATGGTCAAAATGTTGCAACACAAGTAGTGACGTCACATTATCGAATTTTTTTCATTGACAAAGTATCAAAATATGCTTTGTCTTAGGCCTGATATGACACTATACCTGAAATTTGGTTCAAAACTACTCATTGGGGATATCATTTACGTCTTATAGACTTGAATCAGTAAAATAGTTAAGAGATGAAAGCAGTATAGGGTTTTGATGAAGCTGTCGTCTTGACTATAATAAGTTAATGGTAGTTCAAGCTTATAAATTACGTTTCTCACCAAATACGAGGGAAGCTCTTAGTGAAAGTAAGACGCAGACGAGCAAGGTGCTACACTGAGATATTCCAGATCCCGTTTTCTTGAACATCGGAACGAACATATCTTGGCTGTGTCGTCTATATGTAGGTTTAAAGAATATACAACGGTAGCTAAATAGCTAAAATCATAAGGATCAGTTCGTTCTCAATCCAAACATACACGAACAAAACCCAGCCCTGTTCAACCCCAGAGCCCGCGTTACGATTGGACAGGGAAGGCCTGGCTACCTATGATTCGTATGTAAAGGACACAGGGATCCCAAGCATGGTCTTGGTGAAAATTTAGAAAATAAAGAAAAATAGATAACAGGTCTTCTGCAAAGTTATTGTGGCATTCATATAACCTCTAGATTGTTTTTATGCATTTCTGATACCTCTCCACACAGCAGGGAATTGAGAGAATGCTTGGAAATGATTTAAGCCGAGGTTAAGGCCAGCTTACTCTAAGTTGGGTTCCCTGTGGGAAGATATCATCAATCCACTTATCCACGGGTGACACAGCGGTCAAACGCAATGCGCATTGCGTTTGACTGTTTTCACGGGTAATGCTATCCCCCGGGCGTGAAGTCGGTCCGAAAAACAGTATTACAAACCAGCGGTATTTCTAGTTAATTACCATATAACACACAGGGCACCCATGTGGTAATATGCATTTTCCGAATGACTCGTATCGTTTTCGGCGACGTTTCCGACAAAGGTTCGGCACGGCAGTCTGAATTTTTCTTAAATTCAGGAAAATGACTATATTATAACAATTCAAACCATTCAGTCTTTGTTGAGAAATGTCAAGCGCTTTTCGTGACTTAATGGATTTGAAATTGAGCTATTTCTCGAACCTCGACATAGAATACGAAACACTCACCTTTGCCGAAGAACGCCGAAAACGAGTCATTCGGAAATTGTCAGAAACGCATATTACTTCATGGGTGCCCTGTGTATTAAATGGTAATTAACTAGAAATACCGCTGGTTTGTAATATTGTTTTTCGGACCGACTTTACGCCCGGGGGATAGCATTACCCGATCCATACCGAATCATACCAAAAAGAACACTCTTTACGATACATGCATATTTGATGTAAGTGAAGTACTATCCTAACCTATAGGTTCGATGATAAACAGTTACAGCAAGGGTTCTAGAATAAGATATCAGACATATCAGCACTTCGCAATGTTGAGGCGTCTGCTTATTTGTGCATTGATGATAGGAGGAAAAGGTAGCTTAATAATGTGTTTTCAAATTCATTAAGTTCTTGTTTCCATTCTTGTTTAGTTTATTTCTCACTACAAAGTTTTCCCCCTTTTTTTTATTAATATTTTTTAAACTCTGTTTCCCACGCGTATGGCAGCAGTTTTGTCCATATCCAGTCCTGGTCCTCTGACAAGGGAAGTGGCACAAGACGTTGTGTTTATGGTTAATAACACAGCAATGAAAGAAGCCACATGGGGAGTACGTTATGGTAATACAGAATACCTTAACCCGAGACTTTACCGCGTATTTAACCCAGGCGGTGCATTTCCAGGCACAAAGATCAATTCAACAAGTTATGCAGGAAGAGTCAGTTTTGTTGGTAATCTGACAAAGGGTCAGGCTTGGTTCAAGATCACAAACCTGAACATCAATGATTCCAATACGTACATGATGAAGATCATCCTGCTGATAGATCAATCGCGCTACAGAACAATTCCTATACAACTCACTGTGGTACAACCAGGTATGTATGGCTAATGAGGGTTTATCAGGTCTTGCGTGACATTTTAAATTTTAATCCAACACAAACGAAAATAATATAACAGCTCACCTTTTTCTGAAATGTTTAGAATTGATCATTCTTTTGATTAGAGATTCCATTGTGGACACTACCATTAAGATGGTGGTGTACTGACCCCTGACCATATAAATCATGATTTGTTTTAAGATTGACATAAATAGTTAGTTCAACGTTTGACTCAACCAGTCAAACTTAATTTTTATATGAGTCTATCCAAAATACGATAAGGTACGACTCATGTGAAGTTTGATGTTTTACCTTAAATGTACCCCTAAATAACTAATGTATTGCGCATGGTTTAAATTCAATATATCAAAAGAATCAAAATTGATCTCTGTCTTTGGTTCCTTGAAGGCACATTGTATCCAAATTTGCCCATGCTATTATAGTGAGTAATATGTACTGTAGCAATAATAAAAGCTACTCTTGGCTTTAAAAAATGCTCCTTGGCCCTCGGTGGCACAGGGGGTATCAATCACGAATCACTAACAATTTTTTCATAAATTCATGAATCACTAAATATGATTAATGAATAACCTTGATTCAAGTATTGAGGGTGTGATACAAATTTTCACAAATCACAGTCTTTAAAATAAGTATATCACTCATCACGGGGGATTGAAATTCATGAATCACAGACTTTTTTTTTGAATTTCCCGAATCACAGTCCAAAAAAATGGACCAATCACACGTCACGCCTTAATGCTTTACCACACTGTTGGCCTAAATTAGCATAAATTGGCCTTGGTTAGCATACATTTTATTCTATTTATGGGTGAATGTTAATGAAGAAAATACCAGCAAAACTTCTAAATTTGTAGATAGAGTGCAACCACATCACTGTATCCATGAAACAGTGCTATCTAATACACACCTATATCAATTAATTTTGATAAAGGTAAATCTGGAGTAGTCAATCTGAGATCAATAGGAATTGGTGTGTGTCAACATGAATTTTTGTGAATTAATGTGATAAATGACCCAAATTAGCAATTCAATACTATTCAAGCGTTATTGCAACTAGGCATTTGCAATATTCATGAGATGAGCAATCAGCCTCCCACAATTCCTTTGGGTCTCAGCTCACCATTTCAGATATCCTGTTATCAATGCTCATTGAAATAGGTGTATAAACCAAGTGGTGCTATAGTCCCTCCCTCACCCACCCCATCCCAATAAACAGCAGGGATTTTATTTGATATGCAAATTTTGCAAAATCACTTGTTGAAGTGTGAATTAATTAGACTTGAGAAAATGCCATATTGGAAGGAAGGAGATTTGATAATTGTTGAGATCTATAGATTGCCCCACTATTGACCTAATCATCTAGGCATAATATTTTTCCCTTTCATACCAAGTGGCATTCTCTTGAGAATAAGATTCTTTGTTTGAGTTGTGCACAACTGTTAAACAAATAATTGATACTCTAGGAAATGACATATGGTCTGAAATGGGAAAACAGTGAATTAAACCTTTTCCCCAGGTAGTATGGGGCAGGGGTTTCCACTGACTAGTGCATTTTTAGTATCTATAGGAAATACCATCATTCAAGAAGAATTCATTTAATGGTTTAGTGGTATTATGCCAATTTACGTCAAAATACAAGATGGTATTTTTCATCAATTATTTGAGAACAAAGGTGGTCAAAATCTCAAAACTTCTTGAAAAATAAAGTATTTTTGAAGATAGTTTTACCAATATTTTAAGAACAGAATAAACAAATCAAGTAGAAAAATTGTACAAAAGTTAGTACAATTGTGTGGTAATTCAACAACAATGCCCGAACTTTTTGGTGACTGTAACACAACGACATTACATGAAAGCCTATTGCCAAAAAGCTTGATTAATGAACTGCACAGATTACAATAAATTAAGAAAATATGTTACCATTCAGCCAATCAGAAAGAAGTATTTTATGTAGATCATGTACTATTAGTAACACAGATACGTAACACCAAATTTCATAACATGGTTAATTGTTGGTCAGTGGCCATTAATTTCCTGACATATAATTCATTTAGTGGTTTTTATGTTCATGACATCCAATAAATATGCCATGGGACTATCAAGGATACAATCCTAACAGAGAGTGCCTGTAGGTGCATTACTTGATATTGCATATAAAATGCATGCATAAATAAAAGGAAAGACTTCAAATTTTAAGCATTGAACATACAGGATACTGCACTAATATCTACCCCACTCTCTGAGGTATTGCTGACACCATATATCATACAATTTATTATTTTCTTACTTTGAGATCCAATTTGATGAACACTCCCAATTCAAGTAATAATAGTTTTTGTGTCTGTTGTAAATAGTATCATGGATAATCTAATGTTTTGTTATTCCTGGTAACCATTAATCAAAAATATAATATAGTTATTTATAAGATGAGGATATTAATTTTCAAGTGGTTAATACATTTATATTAAAGATTGTCAGTAGACTATTTATTTTTTGTTTATTTATTTTGCAGCTACTACAACTGCAGATCCTTCAACTACAAGATTTACATCAACAGGGATAATTACAACTCAAGAACCAACAATTCTTCCAACTACAAACCCACCAAGTTAGTTTTTTAATTAAGCCTAAACTCAAAATAGACTCAAATCAGATGCTTATTGATAAATTTAATTACTAAAGAAGCATTTTAGAAAAATAGAATACTCTCTGGTCTGAGCTACATTTATAAGCACTAATTAATTCAATTAGAATATATCTGGTGTTGTTGCTTTGTAACTCTTGATTTCGTCTTATAGTTGATGAACACAGATATCTTAGGCTTCTCTCATAAAATAAATAAATCACTTTTTTATAGTGGGATACAAATTCAGTGAATTAATTAATACTGGTTTCCAATTTGGCCCACTGTCACTCACACACACTACCTCTACATTATATTATATTCTATGCATACAACCTCTCAACTCACATGTTGATTTTTACGAAGGAAGGAAAAACCAGAGAACCTGGAGAAAAAACCTTTGCGGCACAGGAGAGCACAACACATCAAACAAACTCAACTCACATATGATCCAAACCGAGCCAGGGCCCGAACCCTGACTACAGCGGTGAGAGGTGAGCGGTAAACCACTACACCACCAATCATATCAACTAATAGATACATAGTTAATAGTAAAATGTTTTATGAATAGATAAATAAATCACTTTTTTATAGTGGGATACAAATTCAGTAATTTAATACTGGTTTCCAATTTGGCCCACTGTCACTCACACACACTACCACTACATTATATATTCTATGCATACAACTCAACTTACATGTTGATTTTTACGGAGGGAGGAAAAACCAGAGAACCCTCGTGGCAAGGGAGAGAACAACACATCAAACAAACTCAACTCACATACTGTATGATCTAACCTGAGCCGGGGCTCGGACCCTGACTACAGCGGAGAGAGGCGAGTGGTAAAAGTATTATAATTGTAAAACAAGAGAAGTTGGCTTCTAGATTATTATTGAATTTATATATTTTAATTAGACTTATTATTCAGCATGATGCAAAAAGTATGACCAAATTCAATCAAATAACATACTTCCATGTATATGCATGCAGGGATTTTTTCTGCCAAATGAGCTTTTACTTTTATTTGGTAAATCCAGCCAGTTTTGCATTGAAAATTGTCAGTTCAAGGTAAATGTTAAGTGTTAATTGGAAGTTCCACACATGAGATTTAAGCATAATGTATTTTTTTTATTGCAGTCCTTAAAAATCTAAAAACAACTCTCAAAGTTGACAAAGAGTTTTCTCCAGACATGGCAGAAAACACCTCTTCAGCTTTCAGGAATTTTACAAAAGTATTCCAAGCTGCGGTAGGTTGGAGCTTCACTTTGAATTTTTTCTCTTTGTTTAAGATGCTAAATTTCAATTCTATTTGCAAGTTAGCCATGCCCTGGCTTAAATCACGTAGTTTCAGGGTATCAGTAAGATTTGAAGGTTTTTCCCTGTACTTCATCCTTCAACACAAACCTTCAATAAGTTTTACAGAGGGAGGAGAACTGGAGAAAACCCCTAAAATCAAGGGAGAGACCCAATAAAACTCTACTCACATGTGAGATTCAGAGTCCATAAATCGAACCTGAGACCCCAGAGGTGAGTGGCAAGTGCACTACTGCTACACCATCCTTGATTCCTTATATTTGCCTATATATGAAATTTTCAATAATTAAAAGTAATTCTTCCATGCACTCACACAAGAATGACATTATTGTCAAATTTTGTGTTTTCATCTCATAATTCTTATTCATGTTGCCTTATCATAAAATATTTTTTGTTTTGTTTGTTTCTTTTTTCAGGGAGGGGGTCACTATAACTATAGTATCATCTCAATGTTTTATGCCCAATTTTCCACCAGTTATACTAATCAGCTAAATAAAAAATACAATGATTAGATCAGATCACCAGGTTGTATTTGTAAATAGGTCTCACAGGAAAGTTTTCACCTGTCCAATAGAACAGTAAATCAGGTGGTACAATAGATAAAGGCCTACACAGAACTCGGTTAATATAGGGTATTCAAGCAATTTTTTCCCTCCTTTTCTTGTTTAGATAAGTAGTACATATACTAATTTGAAGACCGAGGATAAAGATAACTTCGAAAGGGTCAAAGTAATTCAACTCGGGTATGTTTATTATGTATACCTGAGGGAGTGTGTTACATGTAAGTCTAGTTCTGTCCCTATTTTAGATCAATGTTTTTACCTTGTTCTTACCATAGGAGCCGATAGGAGCCTGTTTCAAATGTTTACTCTAAACGGGTTCTTGAGAGTAGAGTTTCTAAATTGCAAAATTCGGTTCTTATTCTATTAAGCATGTATTATCTCGTAAATCTTCTATTAAGCACCTGGAGTGCTTATTAAATTTCAGAGGTCCTGGGGAAGGGTGGGGGCGCTTGTTAGAAGAGGGTCACTTAATAGAGAGGGGCGCTAAACCAAACACTCAGATTTTCCTACTGTATTTCGTAAACTTTATTAAAGTAACTTACGGTAATTTAATGCGAACTATTTTTTTGGTATTTAGGGAAGGCTGCATCCTTGTTACTTTCATTGTCTATTTCAAAAGTGAGATAAGCCGTGACAAAGCTTGTGCTCCTCTTGAAAATGAAATAAAAGATGGCAAACTTGGCAAGCTCAAAATTGTCCCATACTCATTAAGATGTTCAAAAAAAAAGCGTAAGTACAAAAGTATTTATGAGATCTCTCCAGTTTCATAAAGGATGATTTTCTTAGTGGCAAAACAGAGATTTTGTTTACTATAATTGAGACTAGATACCATGATCTGAAATGCCGGGAGAACTTAGAAATCATTAAATATTGGAATTTAAGAATTTTTTGACAGCTAAATTCTACATATAAGGTCAAAATCAAAATTGGAATTTTTTTATGAATTGTATTGCTCACAATACAAAAGTGTTGTAATTAAGTAAAGCCGCTGTTACACGTATTTTTTTTTTTTTTTTCATGCAACCTGAGCCACGCGCAAAAAAGCTCAAGTTGCACGCGAGCATGTCACACGTATTTTTGTCGTTGTAATTAACTCTCGGAGAAAGTAGAAACCAAATCAACTTTTCGTGCAACTTTATGTTTGAAAAATAAATTGCACGAGATGTTACACGCTAAAAAACGCTCGTGCAACTTGAACTTTTTTGCGCGTGGCTCAAGTTGCATGAAAAAAGACTACGTGTAACAGGGCTTAAGGGACTTCAGTAACTGTCATAAACATCCAATTTTACTTGCATAAACATGAGTTGCAACTTCCAAGACAATAGACCCCTTTCTCATGACGTCAAAGCAGCTCAATTTGGAGGGGAAAAAACAAAATAATTTCAATCTCCGGAGAATTGGAAACTGCTGTTTTGTCCTCCAAATTGGGCTGCATTCCGACGTGCTGCAAGGTGTCTATATGTCCAAAATGTAATAAACCACGTAGCGTACCTACTTGTTTATCGTGCTGCAGTTAACTCATGCATATTTGGTACCATTTTACTTTGGGATCTCTTTTTCCTTTTCTTGATTAATTTTCTACAGTGGTCACATTATCATTATTTTACTTGGGTCCACAGTAATTGGCTAACTTGCAGCATTTTATTTAACAAAAAACACACACATTATAGTACCATCACTCCCCATTTGGGGCTCTTCCGCAATGCTCACTCCACACACACTACCACTACATTCTATATTTACAACACATAACACGCAACTCACATATTGATCTTTACGGAGGGAGGAAAACCAGAGAACCTGAAGAAAATCCCTCGTGGCAAGGGAGAGAACAACACATCAAACAAACGCAACTCATATATGATCCAGTCCGAGCCGGACCACAGAGGTGAGCGGTAAAAGACTACGCCACCAAGAGTCCTTCGTGGTCTCTTGGTGCCCCCCATGGCAAAGTTATGGTAAAGCTAATAAATTAAGATTATTTTGATTGTGGCGAATAAGAGGACATAGTAGATGACACTCGCTACAGGTTACTGAGTCCATTTCTGAGGAGTGTATTACGGCATAGACATAGTGTTTCACAGGCCAAATAGAAATGGTATGAATTGGTTTTGTCTACAGCATCCTCTCCCCGTCCACCCGGGGCTAGAACAGGTGTCCATCCTGGAATAATTGCTGGTGTCGCTGTTGTTGGAGTCCTTGCTATTGCTGGCCTGATCATAACTGTAATATTCGTGTGCCGCAAAAAGGCATCCAAAAAAGGTAAATCCTAAACTAAACGAATACTGCTTCTTCTTTGGAGTAGCTTATGCAGCTGTTTCATCTTTCTGCTTGTAATTTGCTAAATAGAAAATAGCTTCAACTTCAGTTGTTACTGAAAACGGAATCCGTCTTTTTTAGATTATCGCAGCTCCACAAGACCAGGGCAAGGGTAAGCCTCTGATTAGATATGTTAGTTCATGCTGGCTCACGATTATTATAATTGAGATTGGTACATTTATCCAAATGACTTTTCTCTCCTGTCTTTCTTTCCTTTCCCTCAAGTGTTATCTTTTCCATTTCATTTCTTTTTTGCCCTTTTTATTTTGTGTTCTTTTTCTATTATTTCTTTACTTTGCTCTTTTCTGGGTGTGTGTTTCCTATTCTCTTCTTTATTCGCCTTGATCAATTACATGAATTTTGTCACTTTGCTGATATTTGACTGAGATACTTTTCTTGCTTAAAATATGTTTAGATATGAAATGGAGGCAAGACACGGTGAACCAGAGGAACAGTATGCCAGTGTACAAAGACCGAATGCTTCAGGTGCCAAACAGTCTCCTGAAAATGACCAACCATTACCTCAGTATGCTGCGGTCGACAAAACCAAGAAAACAAAGAAGAAAACTAAGGTATATCAAGTTATGAGCGAAAATTAATAAGTTCTGCTTCTCAAAACGAGTAACAAGTCTTAGCACCAGTGCTGCGTACATATTGTTGTATAAAATGATGAACTATTCAGTTGTTGTTCTATCAGGATCTGTAATGAAGCTACAAAAGATTTTCCTTGATAATCGGCTAATGAATTCATGGTTCCATCCCATACAACATCAAACCAATCACCGTTGCAGCAGTTTTCCCAGTGAAATCAAAATATTTTCCCACAAACAACTACACAGTATATGTTTTGAAGAGCCTTACAAGGATAACGAGGCAAATTTCTCTTATTTTCGCATGACAGTAAACAATTTAAACCATTTATAAGCAGTTTTTCGCGATTCAAGTTTTGAATTCTGAGATATTCTGTCTAATTTGTTAAGCTCATGGGTATAGATAACTTTATTGGCATGACCTATGAATTTACAGGTATTGCTAAAGTATTGTGATATAACATAAACTCTATAGATAATTACAAATTGATTGAATTACAATAATTGACTAAAAATATATCAATATGATTTTGCTTTTGAACTTCAAACTAATCATATTTACCATGAATAAATTCTGATAAATTTATTTCATTTTTTAACATCATTTTGCGTTTTGCTATTTCTAAGCTCAAAAGCTTTCAAAATGAATTTAGACACATAATAAACAGCTTGATTTTTAGAACTTAGTAAAGTTGAAATATCTAAATTATTTATATCTATTAGGTCAGTCAACTTGTTGCATAGATTTGATCTTAAATTTGAATACAGAGAACATTTTAATAGCATATGTTCTTCTGTTTCGATTTGATTATGATTTTTAATCATGGGACATAGCAACGGTAACTAAGAGGAGTTGTAAACATGAATTGTTGTGAACTCTGCAAATGAAAGTGCAACACAAATGGCATTATTGAGGGCCGTAAGTTAGATAACCAAATGGGTTAATACGTCACCCTCTTTAAATAAAGTTTATTGTATTGTATTGTATTGTATTCTATATACCATGAACATTTTGTTCCCTAATCCAGAAAGCAATCCTTGAGAGTTTTTACCTGCGATTGTTCATTTATCATTCATCATACTAAAGATTTTCTTTTTCTTAGGAGCCTGGCGAGCTTATCTATGCTCAGTTGGACCATGACTACAATGCAAGCATGGGTACAAAGCCACCATCAGACCGACGTTCAACTGGTGAAACTGGCGATACAGTTTATGCAGATATACAAGGTGACAAAAAGAAACAGCGCTACCCACCACCGCAATATGGAAACATACATGACACGAGCTATGCTTGAAGGTTAACACTACTTTTATAGAAGAGCTAAATAACTAGGCAATCTTCAGCCTAACTTGAAGTTTTGTAGCAAAATAAGCAAAAGGGTTTTTGATGGATTTCTTTATTTTGGAATGATTGCAGCATCAATTTCAGAGCAATGCAAACCTTATCATTACCTTAAATCATTAGCATTACTTAGATACATTAGATTTAACTAGCAATGTGCTTTCTCTCATAATTAGGATAATGATCAAACAATAGTATCTAAAAGCAAAACGATGTTGAGACAAAGAGGATGCAAAAAGGTCTATCTTTATCAACCTTTTTGAATTCGATAACATGATACTTGGGGTCGAACTTCAGTACAAATAACATCACATAAGGCATGGTGAACAAACGATTTTTGTACCCAAACTAGACCACAATGCACCATTTTCGCTACCTAAGAAAAGGGACATTGCAAACCAACTTATCGTGCAGTGATCAAGAATGTTTGCATCAAAGCTAGACCAGAATGCACTTTGATTTTTTATCCTAGGTAACATTAGTTGCTTTGTGCCATTTTGTTAAGCAATTTTATCAACAAATTGTAGGATTTTTTTCTAATGCAAATGCAATTGTAGTGCAATCCATAGCTTAATGGATTGCAAATAGGAGGGTCAAATTGATTTATGCAGTGAAGGGCATAGCTTTTCACTCAGAGGCAATATCCTTATAACTCAACTTAGCTGGCTAGTTGGAATTCCTAGTAAATTTACTAAGTAGTACCATGTATTTTGTACTTTAATACATGCACTACCATTTTGAAGACATCAATCAAACAATCAACTATGTTTAAGCTTAGGATTTTTACTAAATTCATAGGAAATTTATATTCTAGAACGCGAATTTAATTCAAAATATTAAGATGATGATTCAAAAATGCTTCTTCTAAACGTAGATTTAATAGCTTATAGATATTCACTACTTTATAATCCAACTCACTCTGAATACAAAGCAAAGTACTACCTTTTGAAATACAGTAGGGACATTATAGATTCACTTCCGCCTTGATTTTGGTCCCTTAAGGGGACATCCACGACCACTTGGCTCCATATTGAGCATGTCTTACTTAAAACTCAATATAACGACCCTTCCATATGTTTTGGCCTGTTGACTTTGGAAGAAGACTCTGGACCAAATGTGTTTCCAAATTTCCAAATATAGATTTTTATTCATGTCAATGGAATCCATCATTTCCATCTGGAAGTAAATACCTTTTTCCTATCACTTCCTTTGTGATTAAAAATGGATTGAAAATGTCTAAGATTATGACATAGCCCAATAGTATTAGTAATTTTGAAAGAATTTAAGGTTATCAGCTGCCTAACTCAAATTTTAGATCCCAATCGCTTGTCTTTGAAGTCTGTTCTTTATGTAAATCCACATGAATGCATGAAAGGATCTGAAGCCTGGTGGCACAGAATGTAAACATCTCGTGTCAACAAAACCTAACTCACGTTATTATCATTCCTTCTTTTTGTTGCAATAAGCTTGCCAAAACGTGTATTAAACTTACATAATATTCTTGGAATAACATCTTATGTCCAAAGGTTAAAATTCACTGATAGCTTGGCGAAATTTGAATTCAGTTAAAAGCATTAATGACATAACCTCTACAGCATTGTCAGACAGTTCTTGGAGAGCAGGGCATTAATAATTAAGAGTGTTTTCAACTGCTTGTATTTTCATGCTTTTTTCTTGAGATTATAACTATCTTTGCTTTTCAAAATATGATAGAAAACATTTTATATCTATAATACTAGCTTTCTATTAAAAGAAAAGTCGAAATAGGACGACAAAATTCAGATCTTGTATCAACTTCCACAAAACCTCATTACCATATCTGTCTGTATTTGACAGCATGCTTTGGTATTAAGCTGAGATGAGGTTAAGGTTGAAGTCCTTCCACGCTTTAGAAAATAAAAACACCTTTGTTATTCAAAGTCTTCTAGAAAGATGCCACGCTAGGTTGACAGATTTTAATGATGTTTTGTTTTGGTTGAATAACTTTCTCATGCTCTAAAACTGAACTTTATCTTTGTTGTTTGTGATAGTAGCATAGCTGTATGATAAAATGAATTCTTGGATAGCTTCCTCGTTCTTCCAAAATCTAATAGTTCTTCTAAGTGAATCCTTGGTGTTTTAACGATACAATATAATACCCAAACAAAACTTGGGATATTTCAGTTGATTTAGATTGCAGAATTTTTGAAATTATTTTCAATCAATAATTTGAGCAATTAAAGAATGATAATTTTAATGAATAATTTTAAGCATAGAACATAATATTTTATATCAATTCACGCTCAAATTCAAAATAATAAATCAAGATTTGTATTCTTTATAGATTTATAATAACGCACCAGTAATATTTGTAGCCATTACACATTTGCAATAGTTTTGACAGGGTACTCCATAGTTTTATGTACTCATAATGAACAATATGAAAAGTATATTTCATATTTTTACTCTATTATATCTTACTCGCATACTACTAACAAGTTATAAAAAGCCTAAAAATATATATTATAAAAGTCATAAAAATGTGTGTGCTTCTATATGCCTAAATATTGCAACTTTGGTGCAATATAGGCAGCCATTTCAACTCGGTATATTTTTGTAGTCAATACATAGCAATCCAGTTACCCAATTTACATTTTGATAGATAGATTACTCTTTATAGCCTAGTACACCGTACCATAGTTAACTTTGATAATACTTTAGTACTATTTCCATACCTTAGGGATAAAATATTTTTGATATATAGATGTAAATTTAATTTTAATACACTTTAATACATAGGTGTTCTTGCATTGAATGCATATAACATATTTGTAGTAGTTTCATACTTAGGAATCTTAATAAAAGCAACTTGAATGGTTTTTATGTGGTTTCCTTTGTCATTTCCGTCTTACATATGTGCGGTAATTAAACGTGGTGTGTGTAGAGCATCACAGATCATTTCTCTTACCACCTTTAAATTTCATATGTGCGCATCAATAAGAATATGTGAATGTAATCCTAAAATATGACATTTTCCTTTGCGCTTGTGACTTGCAGCTGTGCGCATTGGTTTTTACTATGCGCTTAGTATTCGAATGTCAGTGTGTCACGCAATCTATCTCCTGTAGTGCAGCACTAGTAATAGGAGACAACAGATGAAACAGTACATTTATGTCTAAATCGCTTTCATGTTATTATAAGATGCTTCAACAATATACTCAAGAATATCAAGACCACCCATTCCATTCAAAGATTTTTTATTCGAATTCCCCTTTTCAGTTGGAGCGGAAGTGCTTCCAAGATGCCTTATTAGTCCTATTATGAATGCGGAAAAATCAAACTTGCTTGAACAACCCAGCGCTGAATAAAGATATGTCATCAAATAAATATAAATAAACTATAAGACTATCTTTCGATTTATTATGTTTAGCACGGGTTTAGTCCGATTAAGAATGAGCAACTGAAAATAGTTTCGAACAGAGAACGGGTTTAAGCGCACCTACCTCAGCAACAAAGCATGCGGAAACTGAAAGCTATTTTTGCTGCTACATCAGTCGTGACGAAAGAACCTTATGATTATCACGAGGTTAATTTAACAATAGGCCACAGCATAATCTGTTTTTGAGAACTTGAACAAGATCTTTCGAGTTTCGTTCGTTCATTTGAGTCGAGACATGAAAGTGAATTATTTATCTTTCATTATATTTCCGCCTGATTCTTTCGTTTATTTGGAATGGTACCAAATAACCCTTGATCGCTGCTTCGGTATCAAAGATATCACGAATATATTATAAATATGCATTACATAAGCAATGAAGTAAAAATAAAAATATAACTTGCTCAAAAACATTCAAACTTCTAGCAGATTAAAGAGACAATTTATCATTTAAAACAATTATGTACATTCGAACGTTTGAAATTATTTAGTTATTCGAAAATTGTGCTTCGCGTCATTTCCTTATACCGTGCGTAATACAACATGTGCGTAATATATATATTGTGCGCAAGGCTTTCGTCGTCGACCTAATCGTTCTTCATATTTCTGTTAATTTAGCAAGAGTACAGAGCTTATAGAATAAACATACAATTAATACAACGCTACAAAATATAATCGAGGCAAAGGGTGTCTTATTCTAGATGCGGAGTAGATTTGCGCAGGCCCCAAATATTCGCACAAGTAACCCCTACTACTAAAATCACTATATCACTCAATATATTTTCTAGTTCATCACATCTGCAGCACTAGATGAATGTATGTGCCCTGCACTTTTGTTATTTGCGTACGCTTTATGCGCAATTATTCCGCAGTAGTGCGCACTGTACAATTAGTTGTGCGTTCATTCTATGCGCAGTATCATCATTCACTATTTTCTCGATTCTCATTGTGCGCACTTTTTATTTTTCATATTTTGTATTTGAGAATAGGTGTAGAAATTTTGTTTCCGTTAACTGTGCGCACTTTAATGTTTCTTCATTTTTGTTATCTGAGAAAAAATTATAAATAGTACTAAACCTTAGGCTGAAAAAGTGTACTCTTGATCTCGGCACATATAGCAAACCCCCTCACCTTTTAGCTGCCTAACTCGTTTAGCTTCCTAACTATTTTATGTAGCTGTGCCCTTTTTTGCAATTTTGATATAATAATCATTCAATGTAATTTTCATTTTCTTTAGAGTGCAAATAAATTAGTGTTTTTACGTCTACCCATCATGAAAAGTCAATAGTATTTAAACAAGAATATGCGCAAAAAGTGGTAGATGTTACCAGTAAGAAATTGCGCAACGCTTTTTCGATAACGATACAGTAAGACCAAAGATGCGAAAAGTTTTGAACAGCTTCAATGATGCACATATGCGCTTACAAAAGAAGCGTCTGCTATTCTTCGACGTCAAAGAACACTTTGGTTTTTCATCATAGATTCAATACAACCAATTATGTACACGTGTGAGTGTTATCTGACGCTCAAAATACACATGCAGAGTGGTATCATGGATGTTAAAACGAAGCCGAATAAACCTAAAATTAGCTACAAGTTTGGGTGCACGTTAACGTAGCATCAATAAACTATACATACTATTTGTCTTCTATTCCTATCTCTAGATAAAAAATAAAACAACTAAAATCTTTATCTGCATTCATATCCAATATGTAGAGCTGGGAAAACATCAAATAGCGATAAATACAACGTAAAATATCTAATTTTGTTTATGCAGCTAGGCAGGGTGTGGTCCATGAAAATATTGTTTACCCAACACATTTTCTGAGTACCACGCACTAGTAAAACGCTGGAATTGGAGTTTTATTAATTATTGAGGAATAAAATTTAATCTTTAAGCATATAATTTGCAAGGCAAGAGAGAGACGCATGATGGCTGGTGATACTAAGAATGCTAGAAGCGTAACAACTGCATTAGATTGTCTAGTGACAAACGTGGCTTTTGGTTAAAGCAATTGTCTTGTTCAATATGACAGACCACTATTTGCAAGCCATGAAAAAAAAAACTGCAATTTATGATTAATTACTTTCTTATGTAAAAGACAATAATGTTATATTCGGCAACCGCAGATCATGCCACTTGTTACATTTGTCATGTTACTTTTATACATTATGCGATTGGCAACCACACGTGGGAATCCATATAAAGAATTGTTTTAAATCGGAATATGCTTAGTTGCGCAGCTTAGTGAAGAATGAATTATGGTGGTAAAGTGCTCCCTAGAACTCTAATTTATCACGCCCTATGCATGTATGCCTGATTTGATAATGAACTCCTTACTACCTAAGGCTGGCCTTATTTGATCAGTATATACTGATTTACACCGAACCGTCTCTTCTATTACACGGAACCAAACCTAAATTTGCACGGCTAGGCGTTTGAAGTTTTGTCCGAATAGCAGAGTTGCGTGTAGCCGTAACGCCTAAATGTACCCCAGTTAGAACGGTTAAAACTTCGCCCGGTACCATGTAAGGCCAGCCTAATTAAACAAGAAGTTTGGCTAACATCATACTACCCTTCAAAAGAAATATTGTGATACTATCAAGAAGAACGCAGCGGGAATGCGAAAAAATGAGCACCATAAAAAGTTGAGTTATCGAACTAAAAGTTAATATAAGTAAGTGGACGCATAAAACGGATTTAGTTCAGTGCCGTTACCTTTTTGCCATTTCTTAAAGACGTGAACGCTGCGCCGTTTGAGAAGGATAACATAGGTATTATGGTGTGATGTTCAATATTTGCACCGATGTTGTTCAGCTAGTACGCTGCTTTTGCGCTGTGAGATGTCATTAATATTCTATTGTTCAAAACTACCAATCATAGCTTTAATTGATCGTAATCAGAAACAGTTCACGCGTTTCCATTTGAGAAAGTTTAACAAAGCAAAATGACGGTTTGGACAAGGAAGCGCACGTTTATAGTCTTTCGGTTTTTATGGTTTACAACTGACGTTGATGAGAGTTGCGCAAAGTTGTAGTCCTACTGATAGATACGTACCCTAACTTCCGCAACCTTAACTACATGTATACGCGTTGTGATTGGATGAATATGAATCCCTTGAAATAATGAGAAGCCATTTCAATTCTGAGACACGTCGTTACGTGTGAGTATCTCAACTGCAATAGCCACCTGCACCTAAACTATCTTATTCTATCTTACTTTGAAAAATTATTTAACAACCTAAGTTTTTGGGTTCTACTGTTACTACATTTATTTAGGTCAAACCCTGAACTGTTACTGAAGAGGTTAATTAAGACTATACAATTGGCTTCAAAAATGTGTAAGAGAATAATGCATAACGAAACGTTGAAGAGTGATGAGAAGAGTTTAGAGAGCCATTGTGCACCCCAGCACTTTGCTCAGGAATATAGCTATTGTCATGATCAGTAATGTAGGATGAATTCTCAGGTAACGGTGGGTTCCATGAAGGTACGAAAGCTAATTTATGGTCCCCTACTAAATAGTATATTAAATTATAACTTTTAAAAAATAGATAGGGTTAGAACCTAGTCCATGATAATTTTGGTAGCCCAAAATATTATGCATCGATATTCTGAGAAACAAGACCACAATCTTTAGACAAGACATGTTACGGCAGTACGTACTGCCATCTTCAGTTGCTAAAGAATTACAATTATATATATTATATATATATTATATATATATTATATATGATGTTAAACAAAGATTAAATAACTGTTGACATTGGTATTCACGGACCCTAGTTCTGACTATTGCTTTCATTTGTTTTCATTCGACTATTAGTATTATATGGATTATTATGTCTTTTGGTTCAAATGCAATCAATCTTCCTGCCTTTCGAATCCTTATAACCCAGCAGACCTAGATTCTTTTATTTGAGTTACTATATTAATGCTACTTATTGGGATTTTAAGAAAGAAAATACATAGACGATTTACCTGAAGTAGGTAGCTTCTCCTTCGCTGCAACACTGGGAACTGTATTAAAACGAAGCACCACTGCTGCTGCTACCAGAAACGTTATCACGCCCATGAACGCTGATGGAATTCATGAAAGCTGATGTTCAATACAATGGTTATTCAGTCCCGTCATCAAACGTCTCCGAACTATCGGTATTTTGTGTAAGATGATTTTGAGAATTTCAATCAAATGACAAACGAATACAAACGAAATTGCTGCTTTCTATTTTCCTTTTAGTTTCGACCATTGTGATGTTAACCACAAACATTTGCAATTTTTTTAAATATATTACTAAATTCAGTAAAAAAATTAATACAGCAACAAAAACAACAACAATAAAACAACGAAAGGTTTCAAAAATCCAACAATTTCCAGTAATTTTGTTTTTTAGAAACAAATAAGAAACAGCTATATTTAGGCAAATAAGTCGAGACTATACGATGTTACCTGATCACTTTTGGTACATAATCACTTTTTTACGACTTCTTCAGGAATGTTACCACACTACTGAAACTACTCAAATAATTTATAAAAAGAAAGGCATACTAATATAATCACATGCGCAATTGATGCAAATTGATGTAAATAATAAGCAATTATTGGAGGAGGTTGAGCAAAATATCGTGATTTGTAAGTGGCGAGCAAGCAATTATTTGCAGCTGCTGAAGGCAGAGGCAAATAATTGCTTGCAAGACACTAATAAATCTCGATATTTTACGATAACCGAGTTCAATAATTGTTTTATCATTCAAATTATTTTTTAAATCTTTGATGGGCAGTGCGCACGAGTCAAACAATAACAAAGAAGTCAGTTCATTTTTTCAGGGAAGCGAGCCATTGTCAAATGCAACGTTACTTCGCAGACCGTTATTTGCAGCAAATTGGCTTTGTACTGTAATGCGCATGAGCAAATATTTGCAGTTTTCTTAGCCAATGAAAATAACGGAAAAAATAATTTGAATGATAAATAAAGTTATTTCCTGCGTGCAAACCCTCTTTTTCATGTAATTCTATAATTTTAAGATAAATTGTACTCGAGGTCGTGCGATTTCCTATACAAATATCAGCAAAAACAAAAAAACAAAAAAAAAAACAAAAAAAAAACAAACAAAAAAAACACAAAAAGAAACACAAAGTTTGACGTTCTATCATTCGCTTCATAAATCAAATTTTATAAAAATCATAAATATTAGTATCAAATAATCAAAATAGAACCAATTTGTCAACAATGGTCTATTAGTGCGCGCTCTAATCTAGAATCAATCAAATAATCAAAATAGAACCAATTAGTCAACAATGGTTTATTAGTGCGCGCTCTAATCTAGAATCAATCAAATAATCAAAATAGAACCAATTAGTCAACAATGGTTTATTAGTGCGCGCTCTAATCTAGAATCAATCAAATAATCAAAATAGAACCAATTAGTCAACAATGGTTTATTAGTGCGCGCTCTAATCTAGAATCAATCAAATAATCGAAATAGAACCAATTTGTCAACAATGGTCTATTAGTGCGCGCTCTAATCTAGAATCAATCAAATAATCAAAATAGAACCAATTAGTCAACAACGGTCTATTAGTGCGCGCTCTAATCTAGAATCAATCAAATAATCAAAATAGAACCAATTTGTCAACAATGGTCTATTAGTGCGCGCTCTAATCTAGAATCAATCAAATAATCAAAATAGAACCAATTTGTCAACAATGGTCTATTAGTGCGCGCTCTAATCTAGAATCAATCAAATAATCAAAATAGAACCAATTTGTCAACAATGGTCTATTAGTGCGCGCTCTAATCTAGAATCAATCAAATAATCAAAATAGAACCAATTTGTCAACAATGGTCTATTAGTGCGCGCTCTAATCTAGAATCAATCAAATAATCAAAATAGAACCAATTAGTCAACAATGGTTTATTAGTGCGCGCTCTAATCTAGAATCAATCAAATAATCAAAATAGAACCAATTAGTCAACAATGGTTTATTAGTGCGCGCTCTAATCTAGAATCAATCAAATAATCAAAATAGAACCAATTAGTCAACAATGGTCTATTAGTGCGCGCTCTAATCTAGAATCAATCAAATAATCAAAATAGAACCAATTTGTCAATCACGGTCATCTACATGGTAATTCCAGGCAAACTTTGCAGTTGCACCACTAGACACATACAATATAGGTGGTGGAACTTGGGTAAATCTCACAGCTCCATCTAAAGTAAATCAGTAAGACATTTCAAAACATGCATTACTATATATATTTAACTATACATATTTAATAATAAAGCAATTTCAAAAGAGAACATTTTAAGAGCGACTGTCCGTAAATGCCGAGAATCGAACGACAGTTTGGAAAATTCGAAATTCTTTTTATTATACCCAAAGAACACCTTAGAACACCAAAGAACAGGTTATTTGTTTTCAAAAATATAATTGAAAAGTCCAAGCGGCTTTTATTTTTCGAGAAATCACGAAAAGATGAATTTTTGGGATTTCAGCCGTCAGCTCACCTCCGCAGACCGGTCAAAATACAGGTTTTTGAAGCGTTCGCAACGATTATCCTTTTCTTTTATTACAACCATTTTTTTACAGAAACAAAATCCATCCTTATACTTTCTAATGCAATTAAAAAATCCTTTTATTTCAAAACTTTTACATGGCACAGAATGGCCGGTCACATACGGGACTTTTTCATTGTCAAAGCGCCGAATTCAAACTGCTCGGAGGCAATTACAAAGGAAATCGAGTAAAATCCGCCAACCTCAACAAGAAAATCTAAACTTTCACTGTAAAAGAGTTTTCTTTTTGCTTGTGCACATGGTGCATCGAAAAGATAAGAAAATTGTCTTTCATTTGCACCCTTTAAAATAAGGTTTAATCTTGGTTTTAACTACCGAAATTGAACCCAAACATAGCTGAATATCGGACTCAAAATGTATGTACTGTAATATTCACAAGTAATTTTTAAGATTCTGTTCGAAGTTTTTAGATTTGCACATGGTGGATATCATAGATACTAGTGTGCTCAACATTTTGCACCCTTTACATTTTTATTTTTCTCTTCGGAAAATAGCCAAAAATGATCAAGAAGATTTGTGACGCTGTCTCTCTCACTCAGCGCGGGAAATTTAAAATGCTTTAATTACTTTTGGACAAAGACATGGCGTCTACTGATCATTCAGGTGTAACAGACTTCATGAAACACTGATAAAGAACGCCTTCTTCACTGTTTTGAGATGTATATATATGTATATGTATATGTTGTTTTAAGATTGTAACGTATATATAAAAAAATCACTGGAATCATCGTTGTTAATATCTTACTCAGGGAATGATTGAAATAATCAGTGTTATTTTTCAGTAGCCTGACAGTAGCCTGACTGTACAGTACACTGACAGTTGATTGTCCTATTAAAGAAAATATACAAAGCAGAATGACGAACACAACAACGGTATTACTCTTTCAGACATTGTATAAGATTGTACTTGAATGTTATGAGTGATGAATTCATTCATGGTTAAAATCAAAGGGATATTTCATCACAGATCAAATCGATAACAGAGTCGAGTTCAAAACACTAACACGTCACGCCAACTGGTTCAGAAATAGTTTCTTTAAGGCAATAAAATTAATATTCAGGAAACGAATAGCCTTTACCACTGCTCATGGTTTAAAAGTCAATGGCGAAACACGCTGAGGTCCATTTTCGGACTTGCATTGGATGATATGAACTGTAACAAGCAATTCAGACTGAAGTTATAGCATACATTCCAATGTTGCATAAATTAAACAACGATACTGTACAAACAATTCTCGATACTGTACAAACAGAACTCGACTCTGTTATCGATTTGATCTGTGATGAAATATTCCTTTGATTTTAACCATGAATGAATTCATCACTCATAACATTCAAGTACAATCTTATACAATGTCTGAAAGAGTAATACCGTTGTTGTATTCGTCATTCTGCTTTGTATATTTTCTTTAATAGGACAATCAACTGTCAGTGTACTGTACAGGCACGAGTTGCCGACATCTCAAAATAGTACCCACATTTTGCGCTCTCGCCGCAAGGGGTTTTACGTGCCGCCTGATATTTTTTTAGTATGTTAAAGACCAATGATTGGTCTTCAAGATGGTTGTATTTTTTTAGTAATTCTTTATGTACCACGGGCCATTTGGACACATCGAAGTTGACGAAACGACTGTGAATTTCCTCGGCTACGTGACAAATGACCACATTGAAAACTACGGATCTTACTCTGTTCGCTGTACCCACTGGAAAACGATACGATGAATTTCTCAAAAACCAGCGTCCCACAAAAAATTTTATTGTCGGTTCTCGACGAAATGCCAATGTTTCTTAAAAGCCCTCAAAACTGTAAGCGTTGTGATGAGATATATGTTTTGCGGAAACGTAAAGAAGTCAGTAACGAGTAAACTACACACAAATAAAACAATTTTTATTATATTTTTCTCATGATATGCGTAACGTAATTCACATATTCAAAATATGTAGCACTGTATTTTCATTCACTTGACAGCAATTTGATGTTGATACAGGATAGTGTCGGAACAAATTAATCAAAACTGAAAAGCTCTTATTTATTTGGTGGCTTTTGGTGAGTTTTGCACGAGCTTGCATCAAACTTTACTCTCAGTATCGGCCTTATAACTTTTCAGTGACTGGTATGCTCGTCCTGATGCACTCTGCTGTAGTTGTTCGTATGTTTTTGGAACTTCTGCAGTCAGCTCTCTATTATTACCTAAGTCCCGCTGCTTGAGAGGTTCATACAGTGGGGTCGGATTAGGTGCCATTCTTTGCAGCTCTTGGTAATGTTGTGGTAGTGAAGGTACGTCACGTTGGGCGCCGACAGAAGGACCACGGACGGATTTCACATTTGCTGTTATTGTTGCTGTGCTTTTGTCTCTGTTTTCATTTATCGTTTCATAAAGTTCTTTTTCAGAATTTGGTGTTCGGGCTGTTTGTGCGGTTATGGTGTCTTCCATTGGATGGTCATTCTAAAATTAAAATCATACAATTCAATTGTTATTTAACAAAGGCAAATAATTGTATACACTCCTGTCTGTACTGGGGAAATCATTATCGACTTTTTAAAAGAGCTATGCTCGCCAATGTTCATTTTGCTCCAGGTTTGAGCACAGCCTTTCCTCATATCACAGCTAAAGCACATTTTATGACATTTCAATTTTACTTAAATGCATGATTACCTCATAAACTTCAAGCTCCTTGTCCTGTATGCTTGACGATCTTCTGTAGTAACAAAACAAATGCAATCACGTAAGGAATAAATTGATGAGCAAAAACGAAAAAATAGACACAAATAAGCATATTTAACAAATAAAGAAATAAACAATACCTGCTTTCTTTTCCTTTTCCTAGAATACAACAAAAGACAAAACAAATTTAGTTCATCACATTTTTCAAAAGTTTTGAAGGAAATTAGTTTTGAACATTTGCTGACTAACCAGTATTTGATCTTCCTCTCCAAATATAGATAAGCAGAACTACTACAACTAGGATCAGGAGTATGATGATAGTGACACATGCAGCGATGATCGAGGTGCCTAGAAGACAAATTAAATCAAGAAAGGCATCAAGAAAGATGGGCATAAGCAAACAAGTTGACCACCTCTTTCAAACTGCCATTAAAGATGACTGCCAAGGCATCAGGCACTCGTATTTTGTGCATTCTGATTGGCTGTATTTTCAATGGTGTGAGCTAGATAGTAAGTGTATACGTAATATAGTAAGAAATGTGTGATTGATGTTCGCCATTATTGAAGTACTGTTTAGTAAACGAGTAGGAGTGTTTTATCAGGTTTAAAACCACGAGGCGTAGTCGTAGTCGTAGGCGTAGTGCGTAGCACTTTTATCTCTGATAAAGTCGTCCTCATTAGTATTAGTATTAGTATACTAATAAAGATGGCTTTTTGGGTATAAAGGTCCATGCACGTGACGTGTACGGGCGCTCCAGTTGGACCATGAATTATTCATGAATAAGGTACATGAATTATTCATGAGTTTTTGAATTCATTATTACTTACATGTGCAAGTAGAACTTGATTGATTCTTGGGGAAACTGGGGCTTGGTTCTGCAATATTTAATGTGTACGTTCAGTCGTACAATTTTCTAAAACATCTATAAGCCAGCCAGCCAGCCAGCCAGCCAGCCAGCCAGCCAGCCAGCCAGCCAGCCAGCCAGCCAGCCAGCCAGCCAGCCAGCCAGCCAGCCAGCCAGCCAGCCAGCCAGCCAGCCAGCCAGCCAGCCAGCCAGCCAGCCAGCCAGCCAGCCAGCCAGCCAGCCAGCCAGCCAGCCAGCCAGCCAGCCAGCCAGCCAGCCAGCCAGCCAGCCAGCCAGCCAGCCAGCCAGCCAGCCAGCCAGCCAGCCAGCCAGCCAGCCAGCCAGCCAGCCAGCCAGCCAGCCAGCCAGCCAGCCAGCCAGCCAGCCAGCCAGCCAGCCAGCCAGCCAGCCAGCCAGCCAGCCAGCCAGCCAGCCAGCCAGCCAGCCAGCCAGCCAGCCAGCCAGCCAGCCAGCCAGCCAGCCAGCCAGCCAGCCAGCCAGCCAGCCAGCCAGCCAGCCAGCCAGCCAGCCAGCCAGCCAGCCAGCCAGCCAGCCAGCCAGCCAGCCAGCCAGCCAGCCAGCCAGCCAGCCAGCCAGCCAGCCAGCCAGCCAGCCAGCCAGCCAGCCAGCCAGCCAGCCAGCCAGCCAGTCAGTCAGGTCATCTACCTTTCAAACCTACCATTAGAACATCCTAACGAACCAGGTACTATCTTGAGGTTTCCAAGTCTATTGTCTTTTACTGCATCTTTAAGTGGAGCGCAAATTTCATCTGGTTTTATCGTGCTCTTGAAGTAAACAACAGTTAGCCATGAACGTATCAGTTGATAAAGGACAAAGCATAAAGCATGAATGCATTGTTCTTGCAAAACGTTAGAGCGAAAACACTAGAACCATGAAACAAAATCAAATTGTTAGTGTGTAATAGTTCTTATTTAGCGACTATTAGTTACTATAAAAGACAAGTAAAGTTGTAATGAGGTATTGTTTCCTTTTGTATTTGTTGTTTCTGGTTGAGTGATATTGACTAAATAGTCACTAAATAAAAACTATTAGTAACTATTTTGTTTTTATTTCGTGGTTCTAGTGTTTTCGCTCTAATGTCCCTCACAATCCTCACAATATAATAATAATAATAATATTTTTTTTTTACAATTTTTTTATTAAGCAAATAAGATGTTTATTACAATGACATACGGGCATACATGGAAACTTAAACAACACGCTTACAGTTAACAAATAAAATGAAACAATGAAAAAAAAAATATTGAATAAAATCAAGGAGTTTGTTCCATTTCTTGTAATGAAAGCCTAGTTTTTCTTTTTCAGTAGCTAACCTTAATTCAATATGATAAATAATTTTAACTTTATTTAAGAAGGCAACTCATACGTTCAAGGATAGCATTTTAAATTGGACATTATTCTGGCTCATTCCAAAAAAGAAAAAAAATTAGCAATAAAAGAATGGTACTTGAACAAACCCCTTTTCATCAGAATAAAGAAATTCTCCAAAAACAGAAATAAATATAAATAAAACTTTATACGACACGCAAACAAATACAATGTATATAAACATATAAAAACATAGCCAGAAAGCACTGTTGAGCTATTACTGAAAGGGCCTAGCATATAAACGCACTTAGATGGTCTAGAAACGTCAAGCTCCCGAGTAATTAGTTCTATTCATTTCCCGTCCACAGGGGGATTGTAGTGCCACTAAGCAACAATTACATTGCATTATTACATTATCGTAAACTAAGTAAACTAATTAAGATTCAAGATCGAGCTAGGATATTTAAGTTTTCTATAAAGGAAAAAAAATACATATATATATATATATATATATATATATGTATGTATGTATGTATGTATGTATGGATGGATGGATGGATGGATGGATGGATGGATGGATGGATGGATGGATGGATGGATGGATGGATGGATGGATGGATGGATGGATGGATGGATGGATGGATGGATGGATGGATGGATGGATGGATGGATGGATGGATGGATGGATGGATGGATGGATGGATGGATGGATGGATGGATGGATGGATGGATGGATGGATGGATGGATGGATGGATGGATGGATGGATGGATGGATGGATGGATGGATGGATGGATGGATGGATGGATGGATGGATGGATGGATGGATGGATGGATGGATGGATGGATGGATGGATGGATGGATGGATGGATGGATGGATGGATGGATGGATGGATGGATGGATGGATGGATGGATGGATGGATGGATGGATGGATGGATGGATGGATGGATGGATGGATGGATGGATGGATGGATGGATGGATGGATGGATGGATGGATGGATGGATGGATGGATGGATGGATGGATGGATGGATGGATGGATGGATGGATGGATGGATGGATGGATGGATGGATGGATGGATGGATGGATGGATGGATGGATGGATGGATGGATGGATGGATGGATGGATGGATGGATGGATGGATGGATGGATGGATGGATGGATGGATGGATGGATGGATGGATGGATGGATGGATGGATGGATGGATGGATGGATGGATGGATGGATGGATGGATGGATGGATGGATGGATGGATGGATGGATGGATGGATGGATGGATGGATGGATGGATGGATGGATGGATGGATGGATGGATGGATGGATGGATGGATGGATGGATGGATGGATGGATGGATGGATGGATGGATGGATGGATGGATGGATGGATGGATGGATGGATGGATGGATGGATGGATGGATGGATGGATGGATGGATGGATGGATGGATGGATGGATGGATGGATGGATGGATGGATGGATGGATGGATGGATGGATGGATGGATGGATGGATGGATGGATGGATGGATGGATGGATGGATGGATGGATGGATGGATGGATGGATGGATGGATGGATGGATGGATGGATGGATGGATGGATGGATGGATGGATGGATGGATGGATGGATGGATGGATGGATGGATGGATGGATGGATGGATGGATGGATGGATGGATGGATGGATGGATGGATGGATGGATGGATGGATGGATGGATGGATGGATGGATGGATGGATGGATGGATGGATGGATGGATGGATGGATGGATGGATGGATGGATGGATGGATGGATGGATGGATGGATGGATGGATGGATGGATGGATGGATGGATGGATGGATGGATGGATGGATGGATGGATGGATGGATGGATGGATGGATGGATGGATGGATGGATGGATGGATGGATGGATGGATGGATGGATGGATGGATGGATGGATGGATGGATGGATGGATGGATGGATGGATGGATGGATGGATGGATGGATGGATGGATGGATGGATGGATGGATGGATGGATGGATGGATGGATGGATGGATGGATGGATGGATGGATGGATGGATGGATGGATGGATGGATGGATGGATGGATGGATGGATGGATGGATGGATGGATGGATGGATGGATGGATGTATGTATGTATGTATGTATGTATGTATACTTATCTAGCTAGCCAGTTCACCATGAATAAAGAGTTTATATGGCTCAGACTTGCTGGAAGATGCCTTTCGACCATTTTTCCTCGCCTCTAGCATTTTAGGGATTAACGTTTTCACGCCTGATTTCTATGACTTGTTGAGGGAGATCGACCCAAACTCCGTATCCATCTTCCTTGTTAAGTTTTGGACGGCTTTCGAAGACGCGCTCTCGAACTTGATAGCGAAGGAAGCGTGCAATAATGGGCCAAGAACGTATCAATTGAAGAAACACAAAGCATAAAGCATAGATGCATTGTTCTTGCAAAACGTTAATGTCCTTCACAATATAATTATAGTATTTTGTCTATTACGTACCTGAGACTTGTGACCTTGGCTTTCTCAAAGTTATCGATATTTCTATAGACAGAGTTGATCTAACAAATAAAACATCGATATAAGGGGCGGATCTAGGAACTAGTTGGCAAGGCGGGGTGGGGGTGGGGAGAGCCGGATAATCAATAATTTTAATCATTACTTTTGCTTCTAATTATTCGTCATGAGAGTTATAAAAGTACAAGATCTCGAAATAAATCTGAACAATCTCTCTCTCTCTCTCTCTCTCTCTGTTTCCTTGTTCTTGTGTCTTTTCCCCAGCTTTTTTTTTATTGATTTTCATATATTTTTGTAATCAGTACCAAAATACATCTAATTGTAGAACTTTCCGACTGATACTCATTATCTAACACGACTCACCTCAGAAACAAAGTTTTCGCTAAAATGTTTGAAAGCGGCAGATGTGGGATCACTAAAATCTCCAGATACTTCCTTAATCACTTTAATTGATATGCTTCGGTTTGAAAGTCCTATAAAAATCAAAAATAAATAACAACAATGTCACATATTATACCAACTCAAAGAACTTGCCATTATCAAGCTTGTCTGGAACACTAAAAGAAAATCATTGCCAGAAATATGGGACATGAGCCTACTCATACATGCGCAATGATGCGTTTCAGCTTACAAAATAGCCGCCGAGTCTTATAGAAAATGTATGGGGAATATAGAGCTTCCTCTATTTACGGCGAATAGGGTTTTATTTCCTCTGAGCTCCACATCGCGACAAACAACCCACCCTGCAAGCTACTAAATAAGCGTAAAATGATCATTGAATCATACGACATATTGGTTCCCGGACTACTTGCCTTTGAAAGGCTTTGAAAGCTCTAGATTCCATACATCGTCTATAAATCTGGCTACACTTGACCCCAAAATCGTCTTATTTGAGCTCGAAAAAATTTAAAAGTAAAAGAGCTCTTCCTCGATATCACCAAACAAGTGTTTAATAAATCCAAAACCGCTCAAAATAGACAGCATGCCTTCAGAATGGAGGTTCCCAAGAAGCTTGAAGTTAGGTTAAATTTTAAGCGATTCGACGCGTTGTTAGCTCGTAGTTTTCAGTTAAAAATGACAAGAAACCACAGAGAACTGCTCCAAACAGTTTCAAAACCCCCTAAATATCGCCATTTTGTTTTTACAAGCTCCTATTGACTGCTGAGATACAATAAGGAAGCTTAAAGTAACGATTTACGTTTGAAACTTGTTTTTTGTCCTTCATGGGCTTCCTGTGGTGAGGCTTATCAACAGAAAAATAATAGTTGTTCTTTTGATTGTCAAGTAACTATTTTTGGCAAGAATTGTTTTACTAACATTATAGTTGAATATAAATATGTGCTTGGAAACCATGTAGTTATATTTTTCCTCTAGAAAACCACTTCATTTTCATTCATGCGTAACACCGCTGACAATGTCCAATATTTCTGGCAATGTATAAAGTAACTCACGAGGCACTTGATATGTTGTTGGCCGTGGAGAGGTTTGTGAACTTAAAGCTTCTGTGTTGATCTCTCTTGTTGTTGTCTGTAAGGGTCTTGTAGTAACAGTTACTGTGAAAGTAGAGAAAGACATTACAAATTACGTTTAAAAAAAAAAGAAGAAAGAAAGAAAAAGAGAAAGAGAGAGAAAGAGGGAGAGAGAAAGAAATTAAAGGAAAACGTAGAAAGAGAGAGAGAGAGAGAGAGAGAGAGAGAAAGAAAGAAAGAAAGATAGGAAAAAGAAAGAAAAAAATGAATGAATGAACGAGTATAAATGAATGAATGAATGAACCTAAATGACTGAACTGTGAAGAAACGAAAGGAAATATAAAAAGGAAGAAGCGGGGCGTTTTTTTTTTTACCTGGTTGTACCACAGTGAGTTGTATAGGAATTGTTCTGTAGCGCGATTGATCTATCAGCAGGATGATCTTCATCATGTACGTATTGGAATCATTGATGTTCAGGTTTGTGATCTTGAACCAAGCCTGACCCTTTGTCAGATTACCAACAAAACTGACTCTTCCTGCATAACTTGTTGAATTGATCTTTGTGCCTGGAAATGCACCGCCTGGGTTAAATACGCGGTAAAGTCTCGGGTTAAGGTATTCTGTATTACCATCACGTACTCCCCATGTGGCTTCTGACATTGCTGTACTATTAACCATAAACACAACATCTTGTCCCACTTCTCTTGTCAGCGGACCAGGACTTGATATAAGTACTAAAGATATTTAGAAAAAATTCAAACATACTTTGGTAGAGAAAACATAATGTATAAGAATGGTGGATCAGTCGTTGTTGGTATGTCAGCGTTTTTGCCAAATTGACTCGACTTTATACTATTCCCTGGATTTACACGTGTAAAACAATACACAGCTATTTCAAAAAAAGGTTGGTGGAGGTTTTGTTGCTTGTTGATTGCATGTTGCTTGTTGCGCGTAGTTTACCAAGCCTGAAATGTATTATAATCATATGTGAATAATGGAAGCAAAGAGGAAATATGCTGGAAAAACCTGAAGACAAAGTCTGGGAAAATTCCATTTTGTTGTGATCTTTCGCTGCTTGAATTCGCATTGCCCATACTGCATCCCGGGCTTGGTATGCAACATACGTTTAGCCCAATAAAGGTCGGACGCAAATGTTTTATCTCACTTTTAAGTAACACATGACCTAACTATCCTAAACCTTTGATAAGTGAGATAAAACATTTGCGTCCGACCTTTATTGGGCTAAAAAGGCTCGCCTGCGGCTCGCCATTTTAAATCCCCATAAAGGTCTCCCGCTCATGTTTTATTTATCACATACAAAAGGTATAATGTTATTGATTGATTGATTGACTGGCACTGTGACTGAATGGCTATAACTGACTGATTGAATGTGTGTGCACAGTAGAGCGCAGTACGTTCATGAATGTAATTGATCATGGGAGAAATTGCATAACCTTAGCGTCAATGTAAACTTCTCGCATACAAATACAGTAACTCGTTTTGTTACAATGAGTTTTGTAGACATGTAATTATATTGGCCAGGTGTTCCTCCCTGTGCATAGATCTTCATCATGTAGTGATTGGTATCATTGATGTTCAGGTTTGTGATCTTGAACCAAGCCTGACCCTTTGACAGATCACCAACAAAACTGACTTTCCCGGAGTAACCAGTTGAATTAAGATTTAGGTTTAACTGTACCCCAGAAAATATGTCAACTACCATCAGCACTAGTTTAAGGTTTTTAGTATCACCATCTCGTATTCCCCATGACACGGATAGTATGTTTGTGCTGGTGTTAAACATGAACACCACATCCTCTCCTTCTTCTCTTGTTATTGGTGCAGGACTTGAAGCTCGTACTGGTTTAAGAAAAAGAGGAAATAATGACTTCTTATTCTTCTTTTTTCCCTTTAAACTGTTTTTGTTCTTCTTCATCGGTCAGATAGCCATTGAGTCAATCAGTCAAGAAATCAGTCAATAAATTATTAAAGGTCGAGCAGGATAACTGCGGATAACTAAAATATGATCAAGCATCGCTGACTGTCTGGACTGAGTATCATGAAAGATCGTTGGTTTACAGACAATCGAGAATCTCATTGGCAGAGAATAACAACGTCAACTTCTATTTACGACCTACTTCAGTTATATACAGTTATTACAAAGAAAACAATTGTAAACTTAAAACTATAGGTTATAATTACTGAAAACCGTCCATTCCAATAACCTTTGAGAAGGTTGCAATCTCGGTAGTTACTCAAATAAAAAACAAAAAGGATTGTAAAATTTCAATTGTTCATCGCAATAAAATCACACATAATCTAGTTGACAAAATAATAAAGCAAATAATCAAGCAAATCTACTACAAAATGTTATGAATTAAAGATTTATCAAGTAAACAAATAGAGAATATATGTGAAAACATAGAGTGAAAAAACAACACAACCGTTCTTAATTTTTACTTAAAACAAACGAGGGCCTGCACTCCTTATTGATTGCATTACTAACGTTTATATCAGGTGGGTTCCCCGTGGATAATGTTGTTTTAAAACGAACAGGAAACAAAACAACTGATGAAACGCGGCCAGTAACAATTCAAATGCTATCAGTGTATTTTATTCCTTGGTTTCTTTCTTTCTTTGGTGGACTAGATATTGTTAATAGATTAGATATAAAACCTGATGATATCATTAATGAAATAAACACAATAATACTATCTAATATTTATCTTATATCTAGAATCTACGAATTCCTAATGACACTAAAATCAAATTGTAAACTGAATTTAGTAATCAAGGCATTTGTCTTCAACTTACCAACAGGCGGAAGGAACTGTAGAATCAGTGCTACACAGCTCAATAATATGACATACATGTTGTGTGATAGCGATAAACTCTATGAAGGTTAACTTATGAAAGTCCTGGAATATATATCAGTCTGTATATGTGAACGTGATCAGGAAGCAAATAAATCTATTCACGCTCGATCTGCTTTTGACTTCTGTGTTTTCAATATTTGTGATGTAACCCTTTCTAAAGGTTAAAACTGCTGTCAGTACAAAATCAGTTGCGTGACGTGCTGCAGCCTATGACAATTTGTCATGTCACGCTCACACTGAAGACATGTGAAGACCAAAAACTCTTTTCTAATCTATTTTGGTAAAACGATAACTTGTAAGGAATGTAAGAGGAGACCAAGGCAAGGAATATTGTTGTACACCAGTTTCTTGATCCAGCAAAAAAGAAGTGTGTGAAATGATAGACATATATCCATTATCCATTTGATATACTGTAAATCCATTGTTATATATGTACTTCGCCTTTCTTCTACACAAGCTGATTAGTGATAGCATATTTAAGACACTAAATCGCTTGCTTTCAAATATTTGATTCTGGTCTTGTTTATGGTTCTCAGAAAACGACTCAAGTGATTTTGCGGTCTGATTAATCTGCAAGGGCCATTCAAAACCATAAATGGCTATGGCAAACTTATATAGGTCAAACATTTATCAATGTATTCACCAGATTTATCATACCTGTTACTATTAGCTGTGTTTCGCTTCTTGGATTCTGACCCTTTCTTAAAACCAGTGAGCAAGAATAATTCCCATTATCGAGCGTGCTCACATTTGAAATGACCAGAGCAGCATGCAACAGATTCCTTGCTGAGTCGAGGTTTCAGCCTCCTACGCAGCTGCTGTGAGGCGCTTCCAGTTCCCGTCATTCCCACACTAGCGTCTGCTCGAACAACATTCCTTCCTACATTGTTTTCTATTAGCCAATCAAATCTCTAGGTGATATGCAAAATCAAAAAAATACTTTCGTGGAGTGTTATACAAAACCAATTTTTTTGCGATAGTTTATTATAGTGCGGTTTTTTTTAAGTTGCGCGCATGCGCCTTCGCATCTAATAATCGATCAAATAATCGAATGCAACCAAGTATCAACAATATTCTTGCGTGCGCTCTAATCGAACATCAATCAACTAAAGAAAATAGAACCAATTTATAAACAATGTATATTGTTGGAGTACTAAAAATGGAACCAATGTTAGTCAACAATAGCTTTCTAGCACATTTTAATCTAGAATCAATCTTATAACAGACAACTTCTTTTTATCTCGCGCTCTAGTATATTATCAATTTGTCAACGATATTCGACCTGCGCGCGCTATAATCAAGGAACCAAAATTCATCCGACGAGCGGTACATTACCAACATCCCCCCAGTCTAGACACTAGCAGTTGCAGTCGAAACGCCGCGGTCTACAACCAATGGACAACCAATGACTAAAATCTAGGACAACTGAATACCTTTCCCTCCTTTATTCATACCCACGATGAATATATCCACGATAGCGCACTCTAATTTAGAATCTTTGCTCCCACTTATTTCTAGAATTCAAATAATAAAATTCAAAAAAGATATAATTGATCAACAATAGTTTATTATCGCGCACGTACTCTAATCTAGATTCAATCAAATATGCAATATAAAAACCAAATCGATATCCTACTTTTTTGATCAAAGAAAATAAGTTTTCTTGTGAAGCTAGTTTTATACTTTATTTTAAAGAAAGGATTTTGCGCAATAGGTTTATAGACTTCCTTATCTAATCTTTGCGCGGTCGTTTATTAAGCCACGCTGGTTTGGTCTTTATGTTTAGGGCCATCTTCTCCTCCCGTAACCTCGGGATTTGAACGACTATTGCTCTGGCCATGGAGTGAGGCATATTCACTTTGCTGAGGTTTTTCAGCTTTTGTAATCAATGGCTCGTATAGCTGTGGAGGCCGCGTCTCGAAAGGACGTCGAGTTGCAGAACTGAGGGATTGATAATGAGACGTATTTTCTGTCAACGGCTCACTAGAGACATCGCTTTGTATACCAGGGCTAACGATGTTGGCATCAGTTGAAGAGTGCCTTTCTTCGTCTGGTATACTTTCCATCTCAACATCTGTCTGAGGATCAAAGAGCAATATGTCCAGATCAAAAAATTCTGTGACATTTATATATTTAATCTCGAATTCTTGTACTTGAAATCTAGACTTAGCAACGCGCGGCATGTTATTGAAAATAGAGCAGCTTTCGCATGACTGCGAAAAGCACACGGCACGAACGCGGTCGCGACAAAAAGTCGGCCAATCAAAAATCTAGAAAACATCATGTTCGTGGCAAGGCACGCTTTCTTCGTCCAATCAAATGCGCGAAACATGGCAAAAAAACAGCAAGGTCATAGTACGCCAGAGCAATCACATTATTGTGTGAGAAAAAAAATCAGCCAATCAACATTATATAAAACACCATGGTCGCGGGAAGGTACGCACACGGCACTGAACTTTTCATAGTCCTACGAAATCTGCTTTACCAAGGAACAGGAATTCCTGGACAAATACCTTATTTTCATAGGATGCTTTCCTGGAGCGATTGGTAGCTCTGCAATTAACCAATTAGCGTAAATTTGTAGGAGTTATTTGGAATAAATCAACCAACCATCCAAACAGCTTACACAACCAAACAATTAATCAACCAACCCGCCCGTCAACCACAAAATATACAACAATAAGTACACGCAGTAAGCAAAGAGACAACCAACAACTGAAGACGGACAGTCAGACAGACAGACAGACATGCAGATTGGAGAGAAAGAAACAGAGGAAAAGCAAGCTTTAATATTTCACAAGTATTTACTGATATAAAATCTTAAAATATAAATTGAATGACAATATTCTCACCTGAGTTTTCTTTCTTCTCCTACAAAGATAATAGTCCAGTTAGAATTTTATCATGACGCACTTGAAATTGCTTAATATTCATCTTGCAAAAAATAACATTTGATTTTTAGATTTTTTTCTTCCTTTTTTCCTTTTTTTCTCGTTTTTTCATTCTTAATTTCTTTATTTTTATATCTATTTTATTTTGCTCACACCTAATCCTTCGAACACTTTCTCCGTTTTTTCTTTCTTTCTTTACACTTATACTTCTTATTCACGAGAGCAAGATAACACGATCATACGTATTGGTCAACGCTGGACACCAGAAGAATGGCGTAAGAGAGGACAACCCAAGAACACCTGACGCCCCACGGTAGAGTCGGAAATAAGGACCCTGGGGCACACATGGGGTTCAGTACAGAAATTGGCCCAGGACAGACAGAGGTGGTCATCCTTTATTGTAAGTAAGTACTTCTCATTCATACGTCTCATTTATTCATTTGTTCGCTTTGATTTTGAGTCATTCATCCTCCATTTTTTTTTTCTGTCAACAGGCTTATTTAGATTACTTACTTTGTGTTTTGAACATGTTGATTATGAGCATTAAGTTAGTAACCAAGGATATCACCAAAATGGTCACCAGCGACGCAATAATAAATGTCGTATCTAAAATGAATGGTAAGAAAAATCAAAACCATATGCATGCCAGAACCATATCTAAAGTTCCGCCCAGAGTTAGTTTGGCGTGGCGTTGCACGTGGTATGATATGTAATAGTCAGTGGTATGGTATGGTCAGTGGTATGGTATGGTCAGTGGTGTGGTGTGGTGTGGTGTGGTGTGGTGTGGTGTGGTGTGGTGTGGTGTGGTGTGGTGTGGTGTGGTGTGGTGTGGTGTGGTGTGGTGTGGTGTGGTGTGGTGTGGTGTGGTGTGGTGTGGTGTGGTGTGGTGTGGTGTGGTGTGGTGTGGTGTGGTGTGGTGTGGTGTGGTGTGGTGTGGTGTGGTGTGGTGTGGTGTGGTGTGGTGTGATGTGGTGTGGTGTGGTGTGGTGTGGTGTGGTGTGGTGTGGTGTGGTGTGGTGTGGTGTGGTGTGGTGTGGTGTGGTGTGGTGTGGTGTGGTGTGGTGTGGTGTGGTGTGGTGTGGTGTGGTGTGGTGTGGTGTGGTGTGGTGTTTCCTTATACTTGGTATCAGTATCAGCAGGATAATTTTTATATGCGCACATTAACTTACGATTTTCTGGATTTTCTGTTAAAATTGCTCTGCTAAGTGGATCTCCATAACCAGCTTTATTCCTTGCATACACTTTAACTTGGTACTGCGTATTTTCCTTCAGATCGTTTATTTTAGCAAATGTGTTTTTACTGATCATTTCTCTGGGGGGATTTGTATTGATCTCGACCTTGTAGTCAATGACAGAGGTTCCACCTTTAACATCAGGAACACACCAGAAGATGGTGATTTGTGTGCCTTTGGAATCACTGATCGAGTGTGGCAGCGCTGGTTTATACGGGGTGACTATTGAACAATAATATAGAATATGCTTTAGAAGCATTAGTACACTATTTCTAATTCTTTTCCATATTCATCTTTTCCTTCCTTCCTTCCTTTTTTTTCCCGTTCAATCAAATGTGCATTATTGTTAGACTAAGTGCTATAGTAGATCGCATAACTTTTGTACAACCATTGGCTATATATATCTGTCAATATATGCGCCACTTGTCCAGCGCTGACACATGCTTTCCCCTGTCCTAAAAGGCCTGACCCCCCCTCCCGCGGGATCCCTTGGACATCCCTTATCTATCCCCTAGTCTCCACTACCATAAATTCTTTCTATTTGTCCCTGTGGATCCACTGCATATATTTTATATTTCCCCTTGTCTTCACCAGATGTCTCTTCTATCTCCCTTGCCCAGGGTATTCCTCTCTTCTTCTATGAATTCAACATGATTGGTTAGTTCCTTCACCCCACAATTGATGTGGACATGTTGTCAGAAGCAGTACTATCAGCATCTAATTTCTAAATGGGTCTAATTGCATAAATATTAGTAAACAGTTTCAGTCTTACTTACATAGCTGCTTGACCACGACGAAATGTTCATCACTACCAACTAGATTAGCAACAACACATTTGTATTTCCCATAATCTTCTCGAGTCGTTGTCGTCATATTTATCTCACTTAAAAATGTACTACCATCTTCATTGTGAGTTGTTTTCTCGAGTGTAGTTACTTTTGACCCTGATGGTTTATACCACGTGACACGGGGAGCAGGATTGCCAATGAATGAACAGTGCAGTGTTATGTGTTTGCCGTTCCATGAATCTAATGTCTTTGTAGATTTAGAAGCATCAATTTCTGCTTTATCTTAGGAGAAAATAGAATAAGAGAACTAATAAATGAAACTTGATTTTAACAAACCGAATAGACATGACCAACAAGCAATGAAGCCATTAAGTCTACAATCCAGAAGCAAACCAGCCAACAAACCAACACGTCAACAAACCAATAAGCCATCGATCCAGCAAGCCAACAAGCCAACAAACCAATAAGCCAACAAGCCAGCGATCCATGCAACCAGCCAACCAGCCAATGACTCACATTGCACAGCAACTTTTATGTTTGCCAGCGCATCGTTTCCGATTCCATTACTAGCTGTACACGTGTATGTCCCTGCATCAGATCTCTTGACTGACTGAATACTGTATTCATTCCCTGTAGGGACAGAAGGTGTCATGGTGCCAGGGGACTTGGTCCACGTGATGTTTGGTGCTGGATAACCATCTGCTATACATGTCAGACGAAGAGAACGTGTCTCGTTGATGATCTGATCTTTGGACTTTGACAAAATTGTTGGTTGATCTAGTTGTACGATGTAAAAAAATAGAAAAAGGTAATACTCTCTACAACTAGCTATTGCAGTATGGACGTTGCTCCAGACAATTACTCTTAATCTCCGTTATGACCTTAAGTAAATTTGGCATGATAAAGATCATCTGTAGAAAAATCCGCAGATAACATAATTATTTACCATATTAGGTCTACACGCTATTGGACACTGACTGGAGGTTATCAGCCAATCAGAGGCGACATATTGCGCAAAATGCCTAATAACAATCAATTATCGGCTGAGGTTGAAGTTGAGCATGATGCTTTAAATTCTTTTTTGCATAAAAATCTACAGTTAATACAGCCACCGTGTCAAGCTAATCAAAGGCGAAAAAGTGAGCGAAAGGTATTAACAATTAAAAAATAACTGTTATAAATATCGGCGTTCTGATTGGTTGGGAGCAGGTGAGAGCACAGAGCACTCGCGCGCACTTTCTATTTCGTCATTCGTATCCAAAATAATGGTTATTGTAATTTGTAATTTATAAACGAAAAAATTACTTGCTCGGTGCGCAGCGGGCAGTCATAAAACACTAGGGGATTGGTAAAATACTCGAGAAGTATGAACACTTCTGTCGTGTTTTTTTGAAATAGTAAATAAGCGCGCATACCCTGTGGAAAACAAGAAGGAACTCGAACAGAACAAGATCTAGAGAACAAGATTGGCTCCCCTATCTCAACACTTCACCAGGGTTCTCCAAATCCCTGTATTTGTCACCATTGTGCACAGCAAAGCAAGCATGCAGAATTTTTCTTTCTTTTATAAAATAGAAAATACAAAAGGCTTGACTTTGGATTCGAATTACTAAATTAAGAAAGTGCGAAACTTAAATATAATTGATGATATTCATTAATATTTTTGAATATATATTATATATTTAATCAAGATAAAGCTTTACTTGGCTTACATTTTACAGTAACATATGCCGAAGCAACTGCACTGTGAGTTGCCCTTCCGTAAACATTACTGGCCTTGCAAATGTATTTCCCAGCGTCACTCTTGACAGCATCAAGTATTACTAAAGTATTGCCAGATGTTGCATGCCCTGGTCTTATGGATCCACTTTCTTTTGACCAGGAAATGGTAGGTGAAGGGTTACCATTTGCATGACAAGTCAAAACAATTCGATCACTTTTCGTAACAGCAATGTCCTTTGGTCTGGTAGTGATTGATGGCGCATCTAAAACCATAGCGATGGAAAATTAGCAGAGGGCAATTTGAAAAGAGCGGAGGTTTCTTTAGAGAAACGAAAAGGCAAAGTGCAAAACTGGACTATATAAAATCACTGAAAGTGTAAAGTCGATTAAGAAACCCAACAAATTTTAAATTTTTTTTTAAATTGTAGGGTTCAAAAGTGCCATATAACTTACACTGAACCACAACATTAGTCTGTGCAGAAATTGGGCTCTCGTTTGGGTTGTTGCTAGCTTGACATTCATAAATTCCATTCTGATTCCTTCCGATATTTGGTATGTTCAATGTGGCACTTCCTACTCCTCGACTTATGATTGTCTTATCGCGAAATCTTATCCAAGTGATGTTAGGTGTTGGCTGCCCCGTTGCTGCGCATGGCACAGCTAGATTTGATGTTTCGGATATAGCTATAGAAGATGGTTGATTGATGCTGAACTTTGGCTGCACTGAAAGTAAAATTTCAAGAAATATCATGAAAGGACAACATAGATATTTAGTAAATAAACTCCATCTGGTGGCTGTGATATCGGACTATTTCTCACCCAAGCTAAGGACATTATCAGCCGATATCCCAGTGAGCCAGCAAACCGTCCAGCAAACTGATACCCGTCCTGCACGTGACCCATTTGAACCAATGATAGCGCGAAAATTCGTCGTCGGGTTGAATTCAGCATCTAAAATAAACGGCTACACCTCGTCTACCTAGGTTTACTTATATCATGCTCTAAAGCTCTACCAATTCAACGTGTTTATGACACTTACAGACTACGTGCGCGCGTAGCTTGAATACTGGTTCAATTTTTTGCATTCAACGTAGTCTATCTAAACTAGAATTTGTAGCCTAGAGGTATCTGTATTAATAGAACTTAAGAATAGTTCAATAACTTAATACGTGATACCAAAAGGCCATTCAAAACAATAAGTTATTCGAAGGGCTACAACAGATTTTGAATACATTTATCATACCTGTTACTATTAGTTGTGCTCTGCTTTCTATTGGTCCCTGACCCCCTCTTAAAACCAGTGAGCAAGAATACTTCCCATTATCGAGCGTGTTTACATTTGAGATGACCAGAGTAGCAACAGATTCCTTGCTGAGTCGAGGTTTCAGTCTTGCTGGGCATGATGGTGATACAGACCATATCCATTCCATTCTCCCATTTATATAAGTCCAGGCTTCAACAGCAATGCGAGTCTTGTTAATGGTGTCAGTGTAATACCATTCTGGAGATGTTGTAAAAAACTCACTGTTTCGGTCATCTACATGGTAATCCCAGACAAACTTTGCAGTTCCGCCACTAGACACATACAAGATAGGTGATGGGACTTGGGTAAATCTTACAGCTCCATCTAAAGTAAATCAGTAAGGCATCTCAAAACATGCATTACTACATGATATATATATATATATATATATTAATTGTTTTTGATCTAGAGCTCTCTTTAATCAACAACTATTTTGCAACGAAATCTGGATATAATCTTTGATTGACGGATTCAATACACATTGCTCCGAAATGGATTATTTCAGTATTTTCTCTCTAAACCCTAGGCCTTGAGAGGAAGTCAAACGTCAGTAATAAAGCAATTACGGACGAGAACATTTTAAACACACACAACATAATTTAGTGTTTCCTTTTATCTCTTCCACCAAATTAATTTTTTTTACTAAGAACATCACGTGACTTAAATATGATGTCACGCGTCACAGATGGCGGAAGTTGGTGAGTTAAATATAGACAGTCAAATTAAGACAGGATTTATATATCCGGGTAGATTAGCGAAACTAAATTTGACGATAAAAATAATGTCTAAGAATAGCGTAGAAATTACTTATCCTATTATCGTGAAGAGTAATCTTTTATACTCGGAAAGCATTAGCCGATCAATTACGAGATTCACTTTCATTTCAATCACGAGTATCAGTGATTAAAACGCTTTTTAGTCTATATATTAAATAATATCTCTTCAAAAATGTTGAAGTGTTCAGTAATGATTTGTATTTTATGATTGAATCACTATGAATTGAATCATATGATTGAATTCATTATCCATTATTCAAGTATTTACATTTTCAAGATATGGTTAGCAGACGAAGTCGGTGATTGTCACTTACCAATAAGCGGAAGTATTCCAATAATGATTCCCAGCAAGCACACAAAGAACCCACCAAACATTAGGAAACAGAAATGTAGGGGTAAGACTGACGAAGTGAACTGAACAGATCTTGTTATGGACTTGAATTGAGATCCGTAGTACTTTATGAGCCCAACTGATGCTATCTGTTTCTGTATTTCTACTCAGCATATGATCTAGGTAGGACAATAGTATCTTTCGATTTGCAATTCAATGTCAACAAGTTAACCTTTTTATGAATTTATTGTTTATTTGTCACACGACTATGAATTGCGTTGGCCACGTGACAAATGACAAGCGTTCCAGAAAAAAGCCAAACGCCTTGTCATTTTTTCTGCCGTTCGTCAACAAAATGCCAGTGGTTCTTGATAGCCCTAGAGCTGTATAAGCGTAAGCCTTTTATTGGATATGATTTTGCGCGCTATAACTTAAGCGTAAAGAATTCAGTAACGAGCAAACTACACACAAATAATAAAACAATCTTTATTTTATTTTCCTCATAATATGCCTAGGGAATTATTTATCATAATTCACATATTTAGAATATGTAGCACTGTATTTCCATTCACCTCAAAGCAATTTTACTTTAAATAAAATTGCTATTTTGGATGTTGGAGGAACACTTTATCAAAACCACAGAGCATTTGTTTATATTGGTGGCTTTTTTGGAAGTTGTTGAACTGGCTGAAGAGTTATATACATGTATATAAGCGCTTGCATCAAACTTTACTCTCAGTTTCGGCCTTATAACTTTTCAGTGACTGGTATTCTCTTCTTGATGCACTCTGCTGTAGTTGTTCGTATGTTTTTGGAACTTCTGAAGTCAGCTCTCCTTTATTACCTAGACCTCGCTGCTTGAGAGGTTCATACAGTGGGGTAGGATTAGGTGCCATTCTTTGCAGCTCTTGGTAATGTTGTGGTAGTGAGGGTACGTCACGTTGGGCGCCGACAGAAGGACCACGGGTGGGTTTCATATTTGCTGTTATTGTTGCTGTGCTTTTGTCTCTGTTTTCATTTATCGTTTCATAAAGTTCTTTTTCAGCATTTAATGTTCGGGCTGTTTGTATTGTTATGGATTCTGAGGTTTCTTCCATTGGATGGTCATTCTAAAATTAAAATCATACAATTCAATTGTTATTTAACAAAGGCAAGTAAATGCATACACTCCTGTCTGTACTGGAGAAATCATTATCCACTTTTTAAACGATTTCTACTTGTCAACGTTCATTTGCTCCAGGTTTGAACATAGGCTTTCCTCATATTACAGCTAAGGCACATTTTATGACAATGTAATTTTACTTAAATGCATGGTTACCTCATAAACTTCAAGCTCCTTGTCTTGTATGCTTGTATGCTTTCTGTAGTAACAACACAAATGCAATCACTTAAGGAATAAAGTGATGTGCCAGAACGAAAAAATAAACACAAACAAGCATATTTAACAAATAAAGAAATAAACAATACCTGCTTTCTTCTCCTTTTTCTAGAATACAACAAAAGAAGAATTTAGTTCATCACATTTTTTTGAAAGGTTTGAAGGAAATTAGTTTCAAGCGTTTGAAAACTAGCTGACTAACCAGTATTCCGTTTTAATCTGCAAATATAGATAAGCAGGACCACGACAACCAGGATCAAAAATATGATGATAGTAACACATGCAGCGATGATTGAGGTGCCTAGAAAAAAATTGAAAGGCGTCAAAAGTGATGGACATATGCAAAAAGTTGACCACCTCTTTGAAACTGCAATTCAAGATGACTGCCAAGGAACAAGGCAATTGTATTTTGTGCATTGGCTGCATTTTCAATGGTGTGAGCTAGATAGTAAGTGTATACGTAATATGTGATTGATAGTCACCAATATTTAATATATATTTACTTACATGTGCAGGCAGAACTTGATTGATTCTTGGGGAAACTTGGGCTTGGTTCTGCAATATTTAATTTGTACGTTCAGTGGTGCAATTTTCTCTTTAAAGTCTGTCAGTCTGTCAGTCTGTCAGTCTGTCAGTCTGTCAGTCTGTCAGTCTGTCAGTCTGTCAGTCTGTCAGTCTGTCAGTCTGTCAGTCTGTCAGTCTGTCAGTCTGTCAGTCTGTCAGTCTGTCAGTCTGTCAGTCTGTCAGTCTGTCAGTCTGTCAGTCTGTCAGTCTGTCAGTCTGTCAGTCTGTCAGTCTGTCAGTCTGTCAGTCTGTCAGTCTGTCAGTCATCTTCCTTTCAAACCTACCATTAGAACATCCTAATGAACCAGGGACTATCTTGAGGTTTCCAAGTCTATTGTCTTTTACTGCATCTTTAAGTGGGGCGCAAATTTCATCTGGTTTTATTGTGCTCTTGAAGTAAACAACGAACTCCACAGGAATAATGTTCTCACTTTTAAGAAATGAACCAGAAAATACAAGTTAGCTATGAACGTATATCAATTGAAGAAACACAAAGCGTAAAGCAAGGGTGCATTGTTCTTGCAAAACGTTAATGTTCCTCACAACTATGGTATTTTGTCTCAGTTACGTACCTGAGACTTGTGACCTTGGTTTTCTCAAAGTTATCGATATTTCTATAGACAGAGTTTATCTAAAAGATAAAACATCCATATAAGGAACTAGCTGGCAAGACGGGGTGGGGTTGGGGGGAGTCACCAGATTTAGAAGATGCAGCTGTGACAACCCCCTAAATTCACCAGGATATCGCATGATATTAATTATTACTTTTGCCTCTAATGATTCGTTATAAGAGTACAAGATCTAGAAAGAAATATAAGAATCTTTCTCTAACTCTCTCTCTGTTTCATATATCTGATTTTCATATATTTTGCCGATCAGTATCAAAATACCTCTTTAAGAACTTTCCTACTGATACTCATTATCTAACGACTCACCTCAGAAACAAAGTTTTCGCTAAAATGTTTGAAAGCGGCAGAGTTGGGGTCACTAAAATCTCCAGATACTTCCTTAACCACTTTAATTGATATGCTTCGGTTTGAAAGTCCTATAAAAATCAAAAATAAATAACAACAATGTCACATATTATACCAACTCAAAGAACTTATCATCAATCTTGCCTGGGTGTCATTAAAAGCAAATAAAAAGTAACTCACGAGGCACTTGATATGTTGTTGGGTGAGGAGAGGTTTGTGAACGTGAAGCTTCAGTGGTGATCTCTCTTGATGTTGTCTGTATAGTCCTTGTAGTAGCTGGTGGAGTAGAGAAAGACATTACAATAGAGAGAGAGAGAGAGAGAGAGAAAGAGAGAGAGATGATTATGGGAGAAATTGCGCAATCTTAGTGTCAATGTAAACTTCTCGCATAGAAACATTAGGTACCTCGCTGTTTTACAATGAGTTTTGTAAACATGTAGTGATATTGGCCTGGTATTCCTCCCTGGACCACCATTCTTGCCATATACTGATTGCTATCATTGATGTTCAGGTTTGTGATCTTGAACCAAGCCTGACCCTTTGACAGATCACCAACAAAACTGACTCTTCCGGCAAAGCCAGTGTTAGGAAAAATAATTACCAAAATTTTATCAGATATATTTTTAAGTGCAATTAGCCCTAGCATAACGTTATCAGTATCACCATCTCGTGTTCCAAATGTTACTTCTAATATGTTTGTACTGGTATTAAACATGAACACCGCATCCTCGTCCACTTCTCTTGTCATTGAGCCAGTATTTGAAGATGATGCTGTGAGTAAAGAAAAGATAAAATAATATCTGACATTCATCATTTTTTCCATTTGAAATATTTTCCCCTTTTTTTCCGATCGATTACTGAAATCAGCCAGTCAGCCAGTCAAACAACCAGTATATCAATCATTGTAGGTATTATTAACAAAATAAGCAAACAAACATACAAACTAGAATGCAAATGTGGTAAAGTATCGTTGAATTAATTGGTATGAAGTATTATTGGTTCGGAGGGCCATTATGTAAACTTCGGAGGGAGAATATTTTTATTATTATTATTATTATTATTATTATCATTATTGTTATTATTATTATTATTATTATTATCATCATCATCATCATTATTATTATTATTATTATTATTATTATTATTATCATTATTATTATTATTATTATTATTATTATTATTATTATTATAATTATTAACATTATTTTGATTCCCCGAGTATCCAGAATCTCGTTGATATGATATAAGTTAGATAAAAATGTAAATTCTAGATAATTCTCTTAAATATTATTTTGCTTGAGGATTTTATTTTATATTATTTCATTACTTTAATATCAATTGGGCTCCCTGTGTATAAGATAACATTTTGTAAACAGCCACAAACCAATAAATGCAACGCGACCTTTTATCTTCTTTTCTTTTTAGTGGATTTTGATATTGTTAAGACAAACAATCTAACCTACTGATGGCATTAATGGAATAATTAAAATGATACTATCATATATTTATCTTCTAGACTCTAAGCATTCTTAATGATACTAAAATCGAAATGTAAACTCAATCAAGACATTTCTATTCAACTTACCAACAGCAGCACGCGGAAGGAACTGTAGAATCAGTGCTATACAGCTCAATAAAAGGACATACATGTTGTGTGAAAGCAACGATCTCTATTAAGGTTGATTCATGAAAGTCCTGGAATATATACCAGTCTGTATATGTGAACGTTATTGCAAGCAAATATCTATTCACCTTCGATCTGCCTTTGACTTCTGTGTTTTCAATTTTGTGGTGTAACCTTTTCTAAAGGTTAAAACTGCTGTCAGTACAAAATCAGTTGCGTGATTTTCTCATTTCTCATTCATTTTGGTAAAACGATAATTTGTAAGGAATGTAAGAAGAGACTAAGGCAAGGAATAATGTTGTAAACCAGTTTCTTGATCCAGCAAAAACGAAGTGCGTAAAATGATAGACATACATCCATTATCCATTTGATATACTGTATATCTATTGTTTATACAATGCGCACGAGTGAAAACATGACTTTTTAATAAAGTCGAAAATTTGGCTGTAAAGGTTTATTATCCAGTTTTTTGATAATTTATACATTGATTCTGGGAAAATGTTAAACACAAAGAAGATTTTGACATTAAATGGTTATGACATGCTCATGGATCAGAACAAATATCGATATTTACCAGATTTAGATTTATCATACCTGTTACTATTAGCTGTGTTTCGCTTCTTGGATTCTGACCCTTTCTTAGAACCAGTGAGCAAGAATAATTCCCATTATCGAGCCTGCTCACATTTGAAATGACCAGAGTAGCAACAGATTCTTTGCTGAGTCGATGTTTCAGTCTTGCTGGACATGATGGTGTTACATACCATTTCCATTCCCTTTTCCCACTTTCCACGAAGTTCAAGGCGTCAGCAGCAATGTGAATCTTTTTAGTGCTATTAGAGTAATACCATTCTGGAGATGTTGTAAAAAACTCACTGTTTCGGTCATCTACATGGTAATTCCAGGCAAACTTTGCAGTTCCGCCACTAGACACATACAAGATAGGTCTCGGAACTTGGGTAAATCTCACAGCTCCATCTAAAGTAAATCAGTAAGACATTTCAAAACATATTATTACTCTTGAGTCGATCAGCCAGTTTTATAATTTTATCGACAAAGCTAGTTTGCAACGAGATCCCTGAATGATATATTATATAATACAAAATAATTTTAGTGTTAATTGTTTCTCTAATAACTAAGAACATGACGTGACTACTAATATTATGTTAGGCGTTACCGATGGCATTTATCTTGGTAGGTATAGAAATTACTAAAAATAAAATTTGACGATGGAAAATAATCTTTTAAATTATTGATATCCCTTCATAGAATAATGCAAAGCGAAATCATTATTCAATAACGAGATCAAGATTCACTATTAGATTAAAATGCTGTTTACTTGAAATATCTTAATTTCGATCATAACATTCGAATCACTAGAAAATTTGGGTTACATAAGATATTGAATTTTCGACTGAGATATGGTTAATAAAAGAAGTGGATGTCACTTACCAATAAGCGGTAGTATTCCAATAATGATTCCCAGCAAACATACAAAGAACCCAACAAACATTAGGAAATAGAAATGTAGGGGTAAGACTGACGAAGTGAACTGAACAGATCTTGTTATGGACTTGAATTGATATCCATAGTACTTGATGAGCCCAGCTGATGCTATCTGTTTCTCTATTTCTACTCAGCATATGATCTTGGGACAATATCTTTCGATTTGCAATTCAATGTCAGCAAAGCTAACCTTTTTTAATGGTTTTATTGTTTATTTGTCACACGACTGTGAATTTCCTCGGCTACGTGACAAATGACCGCATTGGAAACTATGGATCTTGCACCGCTCGCTGTACCCTCTTGGAAAATACGATCAACTCAGAAAGACCCAGGCGCCCTGTCATGTTTACGCTTGTGAACGGATATTTATTTTGCGCACTCTAACTTAAGTGTAAAGAAGTCAGTAACGAGTAAACTACACACAAATAAAACAATTTTTATTTTATTTTCCTCATAGGGATATGATATGCATAGGGAATACGTAACGTAATTCACATATTCAAAATATGTAGCACTGTATTTTCATTCACTTGACAGCAAGTTTACTTTTAGTAAAGAAAACTAGAATTTGATGTTGACACAGGATAGTGCCGGAATAATTTATCAAAACTGAAGAGCTTTTATTTCAGTTGGTGGCTTTTGGTGAGTTATGCACGAGTGCAGAGCTTGCATCAAACTTTACTCTCAGTGTCGGCCTTATAACTTTTCAGTGACTGGTATTCTCTTCCTGATGCACTCTGCTGTAGTTGTTCGTATGTTTTTGGAACTTCTGAAGTCAGCTCTCCTTTATTACCTAAGTCCCGCTGTTTGAGAGGTTCATACAGTGGGGTCGGATTAGGTGCCATTCTTTGCAGTTCTTGGTAATGTTGTGGTAGTGCGGAGGGTACGTCACGTTGGGCGCCGACAGAAGGATCACGGGTAGGTTTCACATTTGCTGTTATTGTTGCTGTGCCTTTGTCTCTGTTTTCATTTATCGTTTCATAAAGTTCTTTTTCAGCATTTAGTGTTCGGGCTGTTTGTATTGTTATGGATTCTGAGGTTTCATCCATTGGATGGGCATTCTAGATAATCATACAATTCATTTGTAATTTTACAAAGGCAAGTACTAACTGATATACACTCATTTACGGTGTATACTGGGAAATCATTATTGGGAATATTTAAGAAAAATATATTAAAAGTCAATACTATTTTAACATGTTGTATGACATTAGCCCCGTATCCACGATCAATACTTTTTCCAAGTTCTATGCTCGCCAATGTTCATTTGCTCCAGGTTTGAGCTCAGCCTTTCCCCATATCAGAGCTAAGGCACATTTTATGCCATTTAATTTGACTTTTATAAAAGCATGGTTACCTCATAAACATCAAGGTCGACCTTGTCTTGTACCCTTGACAATCTTCTGCAGTAACAACACAATTGCAAACAAGGAAAAAATGATGTGCAAGAACGAAAACATTAACCACACAACCAAGACAATTTTGCAAATAAAGAAATCAACAATACCTATTTTCTTCTCCTTTTCCTAAAATAGAACAAAAGACCAAACTCAATTATTCCGTTTATCACATTTTTCAAAACTTCATTTTATATGTTTGAAAAATCGCTACGTCCGAAAGGTAACTTTTCTTTTGTATTGTTTTATTTGTTTTTTGTTTGTTTTTTCTTTTGTTTTCAGTATGTTGTTTGCATATTTTCGTGTAGCGTTTTTAATGTATTCGTATTTAAGTACTTTGATTTACGCATAATTAGCCAGTTGCAACTCGGTATCCTTGTAGGAACGAGGTCCTACACGTTTAGAGAATTTTTGGTTCTCTCGATCTAGTAAAGCAAATGCATTTGTAAGTATTTTCCTTTTCTCGTCATCTTGTTTCTAGTTTTGACTTTAATTTACAGTTATTTCAGTATATTTTATTCATTGTAGGAACTGGCGTTTTGTGAATATGTGTTACCACGTTCAAATATATTAGTTTCTAAATTGACTCTGAGTCTCCGTGTCCTACACAAATTGCGCAGCTGACTAACCAGTATTTGATCTTCCTCTCCAAATATAGATAAGTAGAACCACTACAACCAGGATCAGGAATATGATGACAGTAACGCATGCTGCAATGATTGAGGTGCCTAGAAAAAAATGAAAGACATAAGAACACAAATGGATCACCTCTTTGAAACTGCTATTCAAGATGAGTGCCAATCGCCACATTGCACCTGATAGTGAGTCTTATCTCGACATTGAAAAGTAGAAAAGTTACTACTGCACTTTATACGACATTGTTGGATAGACAGCAGGTAATGTGTCTTTGATAGTCATTATTATTTAATATATATTTACTTACATGTGCAAGCAGAACTTGATTGATTCTTGGGGAAACTGGGGCTTGGTTCTGCAATATTTAATGTGTACGTTCAGTCGTACAATAATCTAAGTCAGTCAGTCAGTCAGTCAGTCAGTCAGTCAGTCAGTCAGTCAGTCAGTCAGTCAGTCAGTCAGTCAGTCAGTCAGTCAGTCAGTCAGTCAGTCAGTCAGTCAGTCAGTCAGTCTTCCTTTCAAACCTACCCTTAGAACATCCTAACGAACCAGGTACTATCTTGAGGTTTCCAAGTCTGTTGTATTTTACTGCACTATTAAGTGGAGTGCAAATTTCATCTGGTTTTATCGTGCTCTTGAAGTAAACCACGAACTTCACAGGAATAATGTTCTCACTTTTAAGAAAAAAAAGCAAAAATACAGGACAGAACTTACAGGTATCCCAAACAGATCATGCATACTTGCTAGCACAAACCATTATTTCCATTTGAACTTTACAAAATTTGAATGTCGTTTCACCGACCTCTTACGGCATTTATCTATAGATAGCAGCACGAAAAAAAACATGTTATATAAGTTCCAGAAATTTAATTTCTTCATCTTTGTCCTCTAAAATGAGCTGTTATGAAGTCACGTGAAATGAATCTATTACATACCTGAGACTTGTAACCTTGGCTTTCTCAAAGTTATCGATATTTGTATAGATAGAGTTGATCTAAGAAATAGAGCATGCATGATTCGAGACATTACTTTTCCCTCTAATGGCCAGTGGCCTCGAGAGTATAATATGAAGATTTGGTTTCCACGTTCACGAAATACAATGACGCAAATTATAATAATTTACTTTACGCTGCTTATTCTAGATCTGTTCTCTCTCGCGCGCGCGCTCCTTTCTCCTCTTTCTCGCTCTAGCTTTCTGTTTGGATTTGTTGTTGTATTCAGTTTTATCACGTTTCAGAGGTTTTTGTGACCACTACCAAAAGATTACTTGCATTTCGGACTTGCGCTAATTTTCCAGCTTGACTCACCTCAGAAACAAAGGTTTTGCTAAAATTTTTGAAAGCGGCAGAGTTGGGATCACTAAAATCTCCAAGAATTTCCTTAACCACCTTGATCGACATGCTTCGGTTTGAAAGTTCTATAAAAGTGAAATTAAGATGATAGCAAAACAAGAGTCACATACTTTAACAGCTCATTGACGTTACCATTATCTAGTTTGACAAACACTTAAAGGAAACTAAGAAAGATCACTTACGAGGTACTTGCGATGTTGTTGGTCGTGGGGATGTTTGTGAACTTGAAACAGTAGCGGTGATCTCTCTTGTTGATTTCTGTAGAGTACTTGTGGTAACTGTTGTAGCTAGAGCAAAAATCACACATAACTTGGATTGACTAAATTAATGAATTTTAGTGAAAGAAAGAAAGAAAAGAGAAAAAAAAGAGAAAGAAAGAAACCAAAAAGAAAAAAAGAAAGAAAGAAAAAAAGAAAGAAAGAAAGACAGACAGAAAGAAAGAAAGAAAGAAAGAAGGAAGGAAGGAAGGAAGGAAGGAAAATAATTACAACATATAGAAAAATTATAACAATACGAATTCATGATCATGCAGGCTATTCATTCCTGGCCCATGAGTTACCACTTGAATTTGTTCATTATCGTTCCTGCCTTTCAAGAACTTCTTTCTTTTTATTTGTTGACTCTAAATTCTAACTCTTTTATTTTTCTTTAAAAAATAATAATGAAAACGAAAAAGAAAAAAAGAAAGCAACAAAGAAACAAAGAAAGAAAAGGAAAGGAAGGAAGGAATGAAGAAAGAAAGGAAGGAAGGAAGGAATGAATGAATGAAGAAAGAAAGAAAGAAAGGAAGGAAGGAAGGAAGGAAGAAAGAAAGAAAAAAAGAAAGAAAGAGAGAAAGAAGAAATAAGTACCTGGTTGTATTACATTCAGTCTAATAGCAATGTTTCTGTATCTTGATAGATCTGCCTTCAGCATGATCTTCATCATGTACTGATTGGTGTCATTGATGTTCAGGTTTGTGATCTTGAACCAAGCCTGACCCTTTGACAGATCACCAACAAAACTGACTCTTCCTGCGTAACTTGTTAAATGCAGTTGGCTGTCTGGGCGAACACCTTCAGGGTTTAATCCCTTAATGAGTCTTGGGTTAAGATACTCTGTATTACCATCACGTACTCCCCATGTGGCTTCTCTCATTGCTGTACCATTAACCATGAACACCACATCTTGTCCCACTTCTCTTGTCAGAGGACCAGGACTGGATATAAGTACTGAAAATAGTGATTGGAGAAAATGAAATAAAGCCTAACAGCGAAAAAAATAATATATAAGATAGAAAGAGAATGGACGAGTGAACGAACAAACAAGCAAATGAATGAATGAATGAATGAATTAATGAATAAATGGATGAATGGATGGATGGATGGATGGATGGATGGATGGATGGAAGGATGGATGGATGAATGGATGGATGGATGGATGGATGGATGGATGGATGGATGAATGAATGGATGGATGGATGGATGGATGGATGGATGAATGAATGGATGGATGGATGGATAGATAGATAGGGGAATTGGTACATGAATGAATATACTAGCTCTTGTATAAGAGAAAAACCAGTACATTGTAGAGGATTTTTTTTATCGTGCGATATTTCGGCAAGCCATGCCAGTACTTGCCTTCTTCAGGTTATGAAAAAACTACATTTGTATTCAATGTATATAAACTATCGTGAAATGCGGAAATGACGATATAGAAATAAACTAAATTATAGACATGAAGAAAAGAAAAAATGAACTAGCTAACATTAAGGATAAATTAAAAAAAGTCTTCTATACTGATCCATTTGTTGTTCCTGGCGTTTGAAACACTATGGTACATTGACTAGCTTTAACTAAAACAATAAACTAAAACTTGGTTGGCAAATAACTTATTGTTTTTTTAGAAAAATACATTGCAATGCATGCCTTATGATACTGCATGGAATCTTGGCCATGTTTATTTACCTGTCACGATTAATTCTACTTTTGAATATTTGTACAATCCTGAGGTGAGCGTAAAACCACATTCATATATCCCGCTATCAGCAGTGGTGACATTCGAGATGACCAGAGTAGCAGTTGATTCCTTACTGACTCGGCTTTTCAACCTAACAGGGCATTCTGGTCCAACAGACCATTTCCATTTAGGTTTACTCCATTTATACTCGTGTGCAACCTGTATTTTTGAGGTATTTACGTAGTAATACCAAGCAGGTGCGTAACTGCCAAATTCAGCGTTTCTGTTGCTGACGTTGTAGTCCCACACCATCCTTGCGTTTTGACCTCTCACCACATACAGCACACTTGGGGGAACCTTGGTGAACGATGATGGTATTCCATCTGGCATGTTATTAATATGATAAAAGGCTATAATTAGTTATAGATTAGGAAATAACAAACGTCTACAGTTCGTGATTCAAACACTGGGAACTAATGGATGGATAGCTGAAAAAACACGAATGTTTATTTATCATATGACCGTATTTCACTGTACGCGTGATTCTAAAAAAAACCTTTGGGGAAAATGGCGTCAGCAAAAAAAGTACGCTTTTCCGAAAAGTGTAATAATTTCCCGTTCGGACTCGCCGTTCGGACGCTGCCGATTTTGATTTGCATTTATTAAAAACGCCTTGAAATCGATTTTTTATATGTGGTCATATGATAAAATGCTTATTGACTGAGTTAAGGTCGGTCCGAACGGGAAAATATTTGGCTCTCGGTCCTTGGCACGGAACTCGCTACGCTCGTTCCTTACTTCAGGACCTCGAGCCAAATATTTTCCCGTTTGGACCTCCCAATCAGTCAATAAGTACATATTATCTAGCTTTGCCTCAGATTAAAAAGAAATATTTATTTAAAAAATAAATTTACTGATAATACAGAAACTTGAACTAAGGCAGTGAAACCGCATGGCAAATGAGTATATTTTTGGTAGTCCTTCTTTGTACCAATTCAGTGTGTCAAACAAGTTCCACTGTTGCCCATAATACCTGTGTTGCGTACCCTAGGTGGGGGCTCACGATATATATCTTAATCCTTAGCCTCTTGTGAATAAAAAAAATTATTTAAGAAATGAATTTAACGATAATACAGAAACTTGTTCTAGGGCAGTAAAACCGCATGGCAAATGAGGCCCGTCTTGCTTGTTGTACTGAAGGGGAGCTTTATGTCTCTGTGGTTTGTCTAATATAGCCCAAAAGCTGGTTTGTTTTCGCACTCTATGTGCGGTCTTGCTTTTACCACGACAGGTCAGTATACAACTGCAGACTACTTAGTTGATCTTGTTTTCGTTGGTTCGTTGCAGATAAGTCTTATTCACTAAGTATGGATCATGGATTATCATTCTTTTTGCGGCCTTTTGTTTGCATTCCTTTTCATTGAATGTTAAGACAGATTATGATGGCCAATCAAACAGCTCATCTAGATCTTTCTGCGGATCCGCAAATATAACCATACATACATACATACATGTGCTTTAACTCTTCTTCTCTAGAAAAAATAATGATTCAGAGAAGTTGTTGACGCGAAAAATTACATAGGGCCGATAATTGATCCTTGTGAAACCCCGAATGTGACTGGTTAAGCGATCGTAATAAAGTGCCAACAATGGTAACCTGTTGTTTACCAGCTTAGGATGTTACTACTGAAGCCATACTGATGAATATTTGTTGATAAATTCGAGGTGAAAGACTTTATCGATGGTTAGCTTTGGACATATCTAAGTTTATATCTCTATTTGGGAAAGAGAATGGAAGGATGGATGGATGAATGGATGGATAGGGAGATGGATGGATTGGGGGTGGATGGTTGGATGGATGGATGGATGGATGGATGGATGGATGGATGGATGGATGGATGGATGGATGGATGGATGGATGGATGGATGGATGGATTAATGAATGGATGAATGGATGGATGGATGAATGGATGAATAAAAGAGTGTGTGAGTGAACGAACGAATTTATGCTAGCAAAGATTAATAAGCGAATTAACAAAGAAATGAAAGAAGACCGAGTTTAATTAAATAATTAAATAATCAAATAACTAAATATCTAAATATTTTAGATATTAAATTATCAAATTTTGCACCTCTCTAGAGATACTTCTCTACAGGGTTTTTCTTGCATTTTATTTTATTAGATTACATATATATCAAGTGGGTTTCCTGTGGTTTTTTGTTAAACAGGGAACACAATAACTGATGTAAAGCGAACAGCGACAATTCAAATGTTCATGTATTTTACTCTTAGTTTCTTTCCCTTTCGCTGGATTTAAATATTATTAGCTAAAACATATAACCCAACCTACTGATGGTATCAATGGAATATATAAAATGAATAAAATGATACTATCTAATATTTATCTTCTAGACTCTAAGCATTCTTATTGATACTAAAATCGTAATGTAAACTCGATCATGACATTTCTCTTCAACTTACCAACAGGCGGAAGGAACTGTAGAATCAGTGCTACACAGTTCAATAATATGACATACATGTTGTGTGATAGATGATCTCTATGGAGGTTAACTACTAAACGTCTTTTGGAATATATACCAGTCTGTATGTGAAAGTTATTGCAAGCAAATAAATGTATTCACGCTCATCTGCTTTTGACTGCTGTGTTTTCAATATTTGTGGTCTAATCTTTTCTAAAGGTTAAAACTGCTGTCAGTACAAAATCAGTTGCGTGACGTGCTGCAGCTTATGACAATTTGTCATGTCACGCTTTCAAAAAAAACCTTTTGTTTCATTTGAGTAAAAAAAGATAATTTCAAAGAACTGTAAGACAAGGAATAATGTTGTGCACCAGTTTTGTAAACCAACAAAAAAAGAAATGAATAAAATTATAGACGTATGTCCATTACTTATTTTCCACACAGTGACTTGCTGATCATGCTTTTAAATTATATTTTTAATTGTGGTCTTTTTGTGGCCAGAGTGATCTGAATTGCCATTCAAATCCATAAATGGCTATGACATGCTTCTAGACAAACATATATCAATATATAAACCAGATTTAGATTATATTTACCATACCTGTTACTATTAGTTGTACTGTGCTTTGTATTGGTGGTTGACCCCCTCTTAAAACTAGTGAGCAAGAATAGTTCCCATTATCGATCGTGCTCACATTTGAAATGACCAGAGTAGCAACAGATTCCTTGCTGAGTCGAGGTTTCAGTCTTGCTGGACATGATGGTGATAAATACCATATCCATACAAATTTATTACTAACCAAGGTCAAGGCGTCAGCAGCAACGCGAATCTTTTTAGTGCTATTAGAGTAATACCATTCTGGAGATGTTGTAAAAAACTCACTGTTTCGGTCATCTACATGGTAATCCCAGACAAACTTTGCAGTTCCGCCACTAGACACATACAAGATAGGTGGTGGGACTTGGGTAAATCTCACAGCTCCATCTAAAGTAAATCAGTAAGGCATCTCAAAACATGTATTACTATACATATTTAACTATACATATTTAATAATTCAAAGCAAATTCAAAAGGAAACTTTTCAAGGGTGACACAAATCTCAAATCATTTAAATAACATCATGTTATTCCAAATATTATGTTACATGGCAGAAGATGAGTGAATTATGAACAGTTGAATCATGATTGCACTTATCTTGGTAGGTATAGGCCTTTCTTAATATTTATACATGACGTCCTTGAGAATATTTTATGTTAGCGAAAGCTTTATTCAATTTATACGAGATCAATATTCACTGCACGTAAATCACGTAATTGACAAATTAAAACGCTGTCAAGATAATGTCTTAATATTTACCAACATGTTGGAATCACTCGAAATGTAGGTTACATAAAGTATTGTATTTTCGAGATATGGTTAATAGAAGAAGTGGATGTCACTTACCAATAAGCGGAAATATTCCAATAATGACTCCAAGCAAACATACAAAGAATCCACCAAACATTAGGAAATTAAAATGTAGGGGTAAGACTGACGAAGTGAACTGAACAGATCTTATGGAGATCCGTAGTACTTGATGAGCCCAGCTGATGCTATCCAGTCTTTCTGTATTTCTACTCAGCATATGATCTAGGGACAATATCTTTCGATTTACAATTCAATGTCAACAAGTTAACCTTTTTTAATGGCTTTATTGTTTATTTGTCACACGACTGTGAATTTCCTCGGCTACGTGACAAATGACCGCATTAAAAACTACGGATCTTACTCTGTTCGCTGTACCCACTGGAAAACGATACGATGACTTTCTCAAAAACCAGCGTTCAAGAAAAACTCAAAAGCCCTGTTATATTTTTACTGCCGGTTCTCGACGAAATGCCAATGGTTCTTAAAAGCCCTCAAAACTGTAAGCGTTGTGATGAGATATATGTTTTGCGGAAGCGTAAAGAAGTCAGCAACGAGTAAACTACACACAAATAAAACAATTTTTATTTTATTTTCCTCATGATATGCATAGGGATACGTAACGTAATTCACATATTCAAAATATGTAGCACTGTATTTTCATTCACTTTGACAGCAAGTTTACTTTTACTAAAGAAAACTAGAATTTGATGTTGATACAGGATAGTGTCTGAACAAATTGATCAAAACTGGAAAGCTTTTATTCATTTGGTGGCTTTTGGTGAGTTATGCACGAGTGCAGAGCTAGCTTGCATCACACTTTACTCTCAGTGTCGGCCTTATAACTTTTCAGTGACTGGTATTCTCTTCCTGATGCACTCTGCTGCAGTTGTTCGTATGTTTTTGGAACTTCTGAAGTCATCTCTCTCTTATTACCGAAGTCCCGCTGTTTGAGAGGTTCATACAGTGGGGTCGGATTAGGTGCCATTCTTTGCAGCTCTTGGTACTCTTGTGGTAGTGAAGGTACATCACGTTGGGTGCCGACAGAAGGGCCACGGGTGGGTTTCACATTCGCTGTTATTGTTGCTGTGCCTTTGTCTCTGTTTTCATTTATCGTTTCATAAAGTTCTTTTTCAGCATTTGGTGTTCTGGCTGTTTGTGCGGTTATGGTGTCTTCCATTGGATGGTCATTCTAAAATTAAAATCATGCAATTCATTTGTTATTTTACATAGGCAAGTAAATGTATACACTCCTGTCTGTACTGGGGAAATCATTATCCATTTTTTAAAAGATCTATGCTTGCCAACGTTCATTTGCTCCAGGTTTGAGCACAGTCTCCTATTACAGCTAAGGCACATTTTATGACACAATTTTCTTAAATGCATGGTTACCTCATAAGCTTCAAGCTCCTTGTCTTGTATGCTTGACAACTTTCTGTAGTAACAACACGAATGCAATCACGTAAGGAAAACATTGATGTGCAAAAACGAAACAATCAACACAAACAAGCATTTTTATCAAAAAAAGAAATAAACAATACCTGCTTTCTGCTCCTTTTTCTAGGATACAACAAAAGAAAAAAAAAATTAGTTCATCACATTTTTCAAAAGTTTTGAAGGAAATTAGTTTCAAACGTTTGAACATTTGCTCTAACCAGTATTGATTTTTAATCTGCAAATATAGATTAGCAGGACCACTACAACCAGGATCAGGAATATGATGATAGCAACACATGCAGCGATGATTGAGGTGCCTAGAAAAAAAAATGAAAGGCGTCAAAAGCGATGGACATATGCAAACAAGTTTACCACCTCTTTGAAACTGCAATTCAAGATGACTGCCAAGGAAGAAATCAATTGCATTTTTTTTTGCATTCTGAGGAGCTGCATTTTTAATGGTGTGAGCTAGATAGTAAGTGTATACGTAATATTTCTTTGATAGTCACCAATATCTAATTCACATTACTTACATGTGCAAGCAGAACTTGATTGATTCTTGGGGAAACTGGGGCTTGGTTCTGCAATATTTAATGTGTACGTTCAGTCGTACAATAATCTAAGCCAGTCAGTCTGTCAGTCAGTGAGTCAGTGAGTCAGTGAGTCAGTCAGTCAGTCGGTCAGTCAGTCAGTCAGTCAGTCGGTCAGTCAGTCAGTCAGTCAGTCAGTCAGTCAGTCAGTCAGTCAGTCAGTCAGTCAGTCAGTCAGTCAGTCAGTCAGTCAGTCAGTCAGTCAGTCAGTCAGTCAGTCAGTCAGTCAGTCAGTCAGTCAGTCAGTCAGTCAGTCAGTCAGTCAGTCAGTCAGTCAGTCAGTCAGTCAGGTCATCTTCCTTTCAAACCTACCCTTAGAACATCCTAATGAACCAGGTACTATCTTGAGGTTTCCAAGTCTATTGTCTTTTACTGCATCTTTAAGTGGGGCGCAAATTTCATCTGGTTTTATCGTGCTCTTGAAGTAAACCACGAACTTCACAGGAATACTGTTCTCACTTTTAAGAAATGAAACAGAAAATACAAGTTAGCCATGAACGTATCAAATGAAGAAACACAAAGCAATACTTATGCATGGTATTTTGTCTATTACTTACATGAGACTTGTGACCTTGGCTTTCTCAAAGTTATCGATATTTCTATAGACAGAGTTTATCTAAGAAATAAAACATCGATATAAGGGGCGGATCTAAAAACTAGCTGGCAAGGTGGGGTGGGGGTAGGGAGAGTCACCAGATTTAGAAGATGCAGCTGTGACAACCCCCTAAATTCACCACTGGATATTACTGGAAGAGTACAAGATCTAAAAAGAAATATAACAATCTCTCTCTCACTCTCTTTCTCTCTCTGTTTCATTGTTCTTGTGTCTTTTTTTTAATTGATTTTCATATATTTTTGCCGATCAGTATCAAAATACCTCTTTAAGAACTTTCCTACTGATACTCATTATCTAACACGACTCACCTCAGAAACAAAGTTTTCGCTAAAAAGTTTGAAAGCGGCAGATGTGGGGTCACTAAAATCTCCAGATACTTCCTTAACCACTTTAATTGATAAGCTTCGGTTTGAAAGTCCTATAAAAATCAAAAATAAATAACAACAGTGTCACATATTGTACCAACTCAAAGAACTTACCAACATCAATCTTGCCTGGGTGTCACTAAAAACAAATAAAAAGTAACTCACGAGGCACTTGATATGTTGTTGGGTGAGGAGAGGTTTGTGAACTTGAAGCTTCAGTGGTGATCTCTCTTGTTGTTGTCTGTAAGGGTCTTGTAGTAACTGGGGAAGTAGAGAAAGACATTACAAATTACGTTTAAAAAAAAGAAGAAAGAAAGAGAGAGAGAGAGAGAGAGAAAGAAAGAAGGAAAGAAAGAAAGAAAGAAAAAAGAGAGAAAGAAAGAATAAAGAAAGAAAGAAAGAAAAAATGAATGAATGAATAAATAAATGAATGAATGAACTATGAAGAAATAAAAGGAAATAAAAAAAGGAAGAAGCGGAGCGTTTTTTCTTTACGAAGATAGGTGATTCCTATTTATTAAGACAATAAAGAAATATCCATAAATACCTGGTTGTACCACAGTGAGTTGTATAGGAATGTTTCTGTAGCGCGATTGATCTATCAGCAGGATGATCTTCATCATGTACTGATTGGTATCATTGATGTTCAGGTTTGTGATCTTGAACCAAGCCTGACCCTTTGACAAATCACCAACAAAACTGACTCTTCCTGCATAACTTGTTGAGTTGATCTTTGTGTCTGGAAACGCACCAAGAGTGTTAAATACGCGGTAAAGTTTCGGGTTAAGGTATTCTGTATTACCATAACGTACTCCCCATGTGGCTTCTTTCATTGCTGTACTATTAACCATAAACACTACATCTTGTCCCACTCCACTTGTCAGAGGACCAGGACTGGATATAAGTACTAAAGATGCAAAGAAAGTTAAAGCCTTTAGAAGAGAAAACATAATGCATGAGAATGATGGATTCAGTCGTGAATATGTAAGCATTCTTGTCAAATTGACTCGACTTTACTTTTTCCTGGATTTACACGTGTAAAATACTTATATATGAGTCAAACCCTGATAGCTATAATAACTACAAAAGGTATAATGCGATTGATTGATTGAATGACTGGCACTTTGACTGACTGATCAAAGCATTGACTGGATGAGCACCGTTAATGAATGTAAATGATCATGAGAGAAATTGCGCAATCTTAGCGTCAACGTAAACTTTTCGCATACAAACAAAGTACCTCGTTTTGTTACAATGAGTTTTGTAAACATGTAGTTATATTGGCCTGGTATTCCTCCCTGGACCACCATCATTATCATGTACTGATTGGTATCATTGATGTTCAGGTTTGTGATCTTGAACCAAGCCCGACCCTTTGCCAGATGACCAACATAACTGACTCTTCCGGTGTAACCACCAATATCATTAAGAGTTACCTTCATTTCACCAGATATATTTCTAACTGAAATTAGCCCTAGTTTTAAGTTATCAGTATCACCATCTCGTATTCCCCATGACACTGTTAGTATATTTGTACTGGTATTAAACATGAATACTACATCCTCGCCCACTTCTCTTGTCATTGAGCCAGTATTTGACGATGATGCTGTGAGTAAGGAAAGGATAAAATAATATATGACATTCTTCATTTTTTCCATTTGAAATGTTTTCCCCTTTTCCCCCCATCGATTAAATCAGCCAGTCAGCCAGTCAATTAACTAGTCTATCAATCATTGTAGGTATTAATAACAAACAAACAAACAAACAAACAAACAAACAAACAAACAAAGAGACAGACAGACAGACAGACAGACAGGCAGGCAGGCAGGCAGGCAGGCAGGCAGGCAGGCAGGCAGGCAGGCAGGCAGGCAGGCAGGCAGGCAGGCAGGCAGGCAGGCAGGCAGGCAGGCAGGCAGGCAGGCAGGCAGGCAGGCAAAGATACAAACAGACAGTCGCATGTAATTTTCACTTTCATAATCAAAATCAATAAGGTTTAAATCAGTCAAAAAAAGATGACTTAATCATCTGGATAAATATAAAGTAATAAAAATAGAATAGAACAAAATAAACAAAAAGTAATAGTATCGTGGTTAGTAGGAAAAGAAAACTTATGCAAAATCTAAAGAAAACAAACACACTGAAAGCCTTCTGTAGAATGACTTCAACAAATATGGAAATCCTAGATAATTCTCTATAATAGTATTTTGCTTGAGGATTTTATTTTATCTTATTTCATTACTTTAATATCAATTGGGCTCCCTGTGTAAAAAATGATATTTTGAAAACAGTAACAAAACAATAAATGAAACTCGACCAGCAGCAATAGACCATTTCAGGTTTGTCGTCGATCAACTTCAACGTCGATAGTGTGTAACATATTCTTTAGAATTTGACTACAGCTCACGGTAATTTGAGGAATGTACACATTATCAAACAATAGACCATTTTCGAGATATCGATTGAAACACTTAAAACTTCCACGGGCTTCAGTCAAATTGTAAAGAATAAATAACACGCTGTCTAGGCTGAGGTCGATCGACGAGAACCGCGAAATGGTCTATTCAAATGTCCATGTATTTTATCCCTTATCTTCTTTCCTTTTTAGTGGATTTTGATATTGTTAAGACAAACAATCCAACCTACTGATGTCATTAATAAAATAAATACAATGATACAATCTAATATTCATCTTAGTTCTCTAGACTCTACGAATTCTTCATGACACTAAAATCGAAATGTAAACTCGACTGATCAAGACATTTGTCTTTAACTTACCAACAGGCGGAAGGAACTGTAGAATCAGTGCTACACAGCTCAATAAAATGACATACATGTTGTGTGATTGATGATCTCTATGAAGGTTAACTACTAAACGTCTTTTGGAATGTATACCAGTCTGTATATATGAACGTTATTGCAGGTAAACAAATGTATTCACGCTTATCTGCTTTTGACTGCTGTGTTTTCAATTTTGTGGTCTAACCCTTACTTAAGGTTAATACTGCTGCTTTACAGCTGTAAATAATCGGTTGCGTGACGTGACGCTCCACCCGAAGCAGTAGAAATCTTATTTCGTTTGATAAAAAGATAAGCAGTAAGAAGGGAATAAGGGCAAGGAATAATGTCGTACAATAGGTTGCATTTGCGTGATCCTCAACATTGATGAAAAAGAAAAGAATAGAAAAGGATATATTTATATCATAATCCCTTTGTTTCAGATTTGCCTCGCCATTCCTTTAGCCATGCTGATCATGTGGTACCTAGCATATCTAAGATACACCACATGCTACCAAATTACTGGCTCGGCCCCTGTTTATCATTGTTGAACATTGTCATCAATCGGCTCAAGCCTGTTAATACCAGATGCTTTGAGGTATGTTTTTCAGCATTTCTACTGACTCAGGATATGATATTGATGATGTCTATTTTCAAGTCAAAATACACAAAGTTAACATCCTGTTGTGCGTTTTTTTTGTGGGTAATGATAAATGACGGCATTGGAAACTGCGGGTCCTGCTTGGCTCTCTGTGTCCTTTGAAAAGTGGCACAATCAACAACCTTTTGAAAAAAATACGTTCCAGGAGGACCCATGCAAAAGCCCTCTGGAAAGCCAACAAGCCAACTGTACTGTTTGCGCATTCTAACTTAAGAGTAAAAAGTCAGCAACGAGTAAACTACACACAAATAAAACAATTTTTATTTTATTTTCCTCATGATATGCATAGGGAATACGTAACGTAATTCACATATTCAAAATATGTAGCACCGTATTTCCATTCACTTGACAGCAAGTTTACTTTTAGTAAAGAAAAATAGAATTTGATACATGTTGGCACAAGGTAGTGCCGGAACAGTTTATTAAAACTGAAGAGCTTTTGTTTATTTGGTGGCTTTTGGTGAGTAATGTACGAAGGCAGAGCTTGCATCAAACTTTACTCTCAGTATCGGCCTTAAAACTTTTCAGTGACTGGTATTCTCTTCCTGATGCACTCTGATCTAGTTGTTCGTATGTTTTTGGAACTTCTGAAGTCAGCTCTCCTTTATTACCTGAGTCCCGCTGCTTGAGAGGTTCATACAGTGGGGTCGGATTAGGTGCCTTTCTTTGCAGCTCTTGGTAATGTTGTGATGCGGGTACGTCACGTTGGGCGCAGTCAGAAGGGCCACGAGTGGGTTTCATATTTGCTGTTATTGTTGCTGTGCTTTTGCTTCTGTTTTCATTTATCGTTTCATAAAGTTCTTTTTCAACATTTGGTGTTCGGGCTGTTTGTGCGGTTATGGTGTTTTCCATTGGATGGTCATTCTAAAATTAAAATCATACAATTCAATTGTTATTTTACAAAGGCAAGTAATTGTATACATGCACTCCTGTCTGTACTGCGGAAATCATTATCCACTTTTTAAAAAATCTATGCTTCAACGTTCATTTGCTTCAGGTTTGAGCACAGCCTTTCCTCATATCACAGCTAAGGCACATTTTATAAAATTTTAATTTTACTTAAATGTATGATTACCTCATAAACCTCAAGCTCCTTGTCTTGTATGCTTGACGACTTTCTGTAGCAACAACACAAATATAATCACTTAAGGAAAAAAGTGCAGAACGAAAAGATAAACACACAAACAAGCATTTTTGACAAATAAAGAAATAAACAATACCTGCTTTCTTCTCTTTTTCCTAGAATAGAACAAACGGCAAAACATATTTAGTTCATCAAAGTTTTTCGAAAGTTTTGAAGGAAATAAGTTTTGAACGTTTGAAAACTAGCTGACTAACCAGTATTCATTTTTAATCTCCAAATATAGATAAGCAGAACCACTACAACCAGGATCAGGAATATGATGAGAGTAACGCATGCAACGATGATTGAGGTGCCTAGAAAAAAATGAATGGCATCAAAAGTGATGCACATAAGGAAAAAGTTGACCACCTCTTTGAAACTGCAATTCAAGATGACTGCCAAGGAACAAGGCAATTGGTTTTTGTGCAATTTGATTGACTGCATTTTCAATGATGTGAGCTAGATAGTAAGTGTATACGTAATATTTTTTGATAGTCATTATTATTTAATATATATTTACTTACATGTGCAAGCAGAACTTGATTGATTCTTGGGACAATTGTATTTTGTGCATTCTAATTGGCAGTATTTTCAATGATGGACGTGAGCTAGATAGTAAGTGTATAGACTGGAAGCAATGAGGTGAAACGCATACCAAATTCGGCAATTTGTTCAAGCTAAATATTTTATTATTAGCAGCAACACGCTTCTAAAATACGATTTTTTCTATTGATGGTGAAGAAGGAGGATATGTTTTACTATAGGTAAAAGAATATAGTTAGATCTGTATAATTTCTATATTAAATGTTAATAAATAGAAATGAAGCGCAGTGCGAATTTGCATGTAACCCGTCACATTTATTAGCTAACATTAGCGCGTATTGTAAAATTGCACCTAAATAGCGATCTTTTACCACAAGATACGATTATCAGTAAGTATATATGCCACATAGCTATACAGTAGTCGAAGTAAATCAGTAAAGGAGATTCGAATACATTTGATTTTGATGATTTTCTTTCTCACGACTTTGTGTAACCATCTAGCGTATATTTCTAATACCACTTATATTTATTCAAAATAAGTTATGAAAACTGATCTATAAATCGTAAACTTTCCATAGAATATAAATTATACTTTATTCCAGACATTTTGGTGTAGATTTGATGCTGATCGACCTTAATGAACGGGAACAGTGTACAATTGAAGTTTTATGTTTATAAATTCGACACGTACAAAACATACAATAAATTTTTGTCAACATTTCGTATTTAGGGTATTTCTTCTAGTTACAAAGCCTTGATTTCTATATTACTTTAGGATGCATTTGTCGTTTAATTGATTGATATAATGCTACCAAATCCACTAGTCTAGCTCTAAAAGTAAACGTATAATTGTAGTTGGAAGTTTGCTGACTTATTTTCGACAAACGAAATCTCATTTGCATATGTTATAGCTTTGTGCAAAAAAATGTAAGGGACTGTTAAGGCTATTTTTCAGAAGAGCAAAGAATATTTTACAAAACTGTAAGTCCACGATATCTTATCTATGGTAAACAAGTTCTTTGCTGCTTTTTTGAAAGAAATCGGGATGTTTTGTCTCTAGAAATCAAAGTTTTTTTTATCGGATGTGTGCTTACTCCTGTTTTTTTAATTCAAAAAGGTTACTTTAGATTTTTTGTTGCTGCTTCATAAGGGCTTGAAATTTTGTGAATATTGAATAGCAACTACATGACTCGATAACTTGTTAATAAGAAACAAGCATTAGGATAAGAATAGCGCGTGAAATATTTAGAAGGTATGGATTTAAAAAGTGATAATTTTTCTCGACAAATAACTAAGGTTACTACACCAAAGGAAATGTTCTCATATATGCTCTCAAGGCTTGAGTCCTTTCCAGCACACCAGTTTAGAGCCAACTGGCAGCGTTTACAGTATGACACCTTGAGAGAAAATTTACCACCTGGTCACATCATAGCCGTGCACGATTTCTCTGAAAACTATCGATGCGCCTTATTTGAGGAGCCTCAAGCAACGTATTTTGATCGAGAGGAAGTTACTATACACGTAACAATTATACACCGACACAGGACTGAGACAGAAGAAGCAGAGGAAGAAGCTTCTGATGAGGATCAACCTGGTTTTTTTGAGAAAGCTAACGCTAAGGGGCCCCAAGATGCTGCTGGCGGATTGGTAAAGAGAAAAGCGGATTCGGCAACTATGCTCTCACGTTCCATAGTCATCCAAAGTGCAAGAGATCTGTTCAATTTTACTGCAAGTAATCTGTCTAAACCATCAGCTAGGTCGCATTTCAAGAGAAGAGTGTTTAGATACATAGAGTCTGCTCCCAAACTTACGTCTCGACGATTTAGGCGAGTTATCGGTATTAGGAAAATACACCAGGTTCAGTAGGGCGAAACCCCAAAAAGTGTAAGTACCAGGGAACTCTCATGCTATTTGATTAAAGTAACGAGCTCTGGCTGCTACAAGGCCAGGAAGGATATAACTAATCCATGGAGCGGAATCATGTTTCCTCGTGGGAGTCAAGTCATTCGTGGATTCTACTACGACAGAATTGGTTGTGGATGCAGGCACACATTCCAACTTAACACCTCAAAGGCAACTGTTTGTCCCAGCAGCGCAATAATGTACTTGTTAGCAGTATCAGCGTCAAACCCACTCGAGCTGACTGACGAAGAGCATATCGAAATCCTTTCAAATTAGATTTTACATTGTGAACTAGATATATAACTATGTAAAGAGGCTAAAGCAATGACGTCAATATATTGTCTATAGCAGGCGCTACACGTTTTACTATAAGTCGATCGCGATTTTACTGAGTAGTTTGTATGTTTGCTTATTACAGAAAGATTATGCGATCTGTGAACATATGAAATTCATTTGTGATAAATATCTTATAAGTATTTCATGTTTAAATAGTAAATTTCACCGTCTGAAAAGAATAGCACGCTGAGTAATTACCAGGCCCCACGCGGTTATTATTAATTATAGCTATTTATAATTCAAATTGCTTATCACATAAACAACAAAAGTTGTAATTATGTTGTTTCGTATCGATATCTATCATTTTATGACATAAATAGTACACATTTCATATTATCAAAAAAATCTTCCTTGTGACGCTATTGGGTGTCACCTCATTGCTTCCAGTCATACGTAATATTTATTTGATAGTCACCAATATCTAATTCATGTTACTTACATGTGCAAGCAGAACTTGATTGATTCTTGGGGAAACTTGGGCTTGGGTCTGCAATATTTAATGTGTACGTTCAGTCGTACAATAATCTAAGCCAGTCAGTCAGTCAGTCAGTCAGTCAGTCAGTCAGTCAGTCAGTCAGTCAGTCAGTCAGTCAGTCAGTCAGTCAGTCAGTCAGTCAGGTCATCTTCCTTTAAAACCTACCATTAGAACATCCTAATGAACCAGGGACTATCTTGAGGTTTCCAAGTCTATTGTCTTTTACTGCATCTTTAATTGGCGCGCAAATTTCATCTGGTTTTATCGTGCTCTTAAAGTAAACAACGAACTTTACAGGAATACTGTTCTCACTTTTAAGAAATGAAACAGAAAATACAAGTTAGCTATGAACGTATCAAATGAAGAAACACAAAGCATAAAGCAAAGATGCATTGTTCTCGCAAAACGTTAATGTTCCTCACAACTATGGTATTTTGTCTATTACATACCTGAGACTTGTGACCTTTGCTTTCTCAAAGTGATCAATATTTCTATAGACAGAATTGATCTAAG
>JALHLI010000002.1:1647500-1730000 GCA_023349425.1 Anthopleura sola
TGACAGATCACCGACATAACTGACTCTTCCTGCATAACTTGTTGAATCTAGTTTGGGGTTTAACTTTACGACAGAAGGTGCGTCAACTGCTATCAGCACTAGTTTATGGTTATTAGTGTCACCATCTCGTGTTCCCCATGACACGGATCTTATGTTTGTACTGGCATTAAACATTAACACTGCATCCTCTCCTTCTTCTCTCGTTATTGGTGCAGGACTTGAAGCTCGTACTGGTTTAAGAAAAAGAGGAAATGGCTCCTTATACTTCATTTTTCCCTTTTAACTGTTTTTGTTTTTACATTTTTTCTATATCGGTCAGATAGCCAGACAGCCAATCAGTCAAAAAATCAGTTAATCAATCATTGTAGGTCGAGCGGGAAAATTGCGGATAATTAAAATATGATAAAGCATCGCTGACTGTCTGAACTTAGTATGAAAGATCATAGATTTACAGAAAATGAATAATCTCACTTTGTATAGACTAAGTAACAACGACAACACCGAGGACTTCTATTTAGAACCTACTCCAGTTAAATACAATTATTACAAAGAAAAAAAACCCATAGAACTAGATTATAATTAAAAGTCCATTCCAATAACCTATGAGAAAGTTGTAATCTCGGTAATTAGCTACATAAAGTGTTGATTATAGAGTGCTTACACTATGTCCATGAAATAAAATCTAAATAGTTACTACCTAATAGTTTTTATTTAGTGACTATTAGTCTTAACTTTTATATCAAACGGGTTTCCTGTGGATAAATCGATATTAATTAATTATGCAACACTCAAAACAAACGATGACGTGAAAGCACCAAATGAAATATTTATGCATTATTTTGTCTTAGCCGTTTCCTTCCTTTTTGGTTGATTTAGATATTGTAAGATCAGAGAAACAACATACTGATGACATTAATGTATTGAATATAACTATAATAACTATATTTGATATTTATCTTCTAGACTCTAATAATTCTTAATGATACTAAAATCGAAACGTAAACTCAATCAAGACATTTATCTTCAACTTACCAACAGGCGGAAGGAACTGTAGAATCAGTGCTACACAGCTCAATAAAAGGACATACATGTTGTGTGATACCGATAAACTCTATGAAGGTTAACTCATAAACGTCATGGAATATATATCAGTCTGTATATGTGAACGTCATTGCAAGCAAATAAATTATCTATTCACGCTCATCTGCTTTTGACTGCTATGTAATGAACATTTGTGGTGTAACCTTTTCTAAAGGTTAAAACTGCTGTCAGTACACAATCAGTTGCGTGACGTGCTGCAGCCTATGACAATTTGTCATGTCACACTTCTACTAAAGACTGAAAACCTCTTTACGTTGAGTAAAAAGATAATTAGAACGACGATATTAAAGCAAGAAATGTGGTACAATCAGTTGAATGATCCCCGACATCGATTCTAAAAATGATAGACCTATAATAATCCCCTGTTTCAGATCTGTCTCGCCTTTCTTCTTCACATGCTGGTCATGCTAGCATGGCTTTTTCGATAATTCAGAAAAGGCCTATGAATAAAAGGCCTAAGTGTAATTTTCAAATTATCAAAAATGTCGAAAAATTAAAGATAAATTTACCTCCTGTTTTCAGACTCGGGAAATTTTGTCAAAGAGTTCAAAAACACTCATGCATCAAGTCAATCCTGGCCTTAATTTTACTCGGCCCAATGCAATTATTTATACTAATTGCACTGGTACATATTTGTTTTCTGATGCCCTGTGTTCATACATTTGGACTGTACTAATTTTATCCCCCCCCCCCCCCTTTTGTTTGTTTGTTTGTTTGTTAAATCTGAAGCTTGTTGAATGATCCAGCTACGTCATAAGGTAACAAAAAATGCTATATAATCACTATTAACGTTTTTACCTGGTAGAATGACTGTTAATTGTGCAGGTATGTTGTTGTAGTATGATGTTCCATTAACCCTGATCTGTGCCATGTACTGATTGGTATCGTTGATGTTCAGGTTCATGATCTTGAACCAAGCCTGACCCTTTGTCAGATCACCAACAAAACTGACTCTTCCTGTATAACCATTGTTAGGAGTTAGCTGTACACCGGAAAATATGTCAACTAAGATCAGCCCTAGTTTCAGGTTGCTAGAGTCACCATCTCGTATTCCCCATGCCACTTCTAGTATGCTTGAACTGGTATTAAACATAAACACCACAGCTTCTCCTTCTTCTCTTGTTATTGATCCAAGACTTGAATCTGGCAGTGGGAGTAAGGGAGAGCGAGCGAAAATAATAATTTAAAATCCTTCATTTTTTTCCCTTTGACAAAATGTATTTTTGCATTTTTTTGAACATCGAACATCGTTGTATATAAGTAAGAGACAATAGTATGTTTTAAATTCCAAATATATGCTATATCATCTACTAAAGAAGATAGAATGTGTGCGAAAAGAAAAGAAAAACAAAAACAATTATGCAAACAAACTAACAACCAAGCAAAAAAAAATTCATGAAAATTTATTCAAACTAAAGAGGGTTTATGCCCCTCTTATTGATTGCAGTACTAACCATTTCATAACAAGTGGGCTCCCTGTGGAAAATATTGTATCAAACAGGAAACAAAATAACCGATGAACTCGACCAGCACCAATTTTAATGTCCATGCATTTTTACCCCTTAGTTTCTTTCCTTTTCGGTGGATGTAGATATTATTAGTTACAACATACAACCCAATCTACTAATGTCATTAATGAAATAGATAAGATAATACTGTTTAATAGTTATCACTATACTCTAAGCAATGTTAATGACACTAAGATAGAAATTTAAACTACACTTGATCAAGACATTTCTCTTCAACTTACCAACAGGCGGAAGGAACTGTAGAATCAGTGCTACACAGCTCAATGAAATGACAGACATGTTGTGAAGGGCAACTCATGAAAGTCATGGAATATAAACCAGTCTGTTTATGTGATAGTTATATTGTAAGCAAATAAATCTATATGCACGCTCGTCTGATTGTTGCTTCTGTGTTTTCAATAATTATGGTGAAACCTTTTCTAAAGGTTAAAACTGCTCTAGATAATCAGCTGTGTGACATGCTGCAGCTTATGCCAATTTGTCATGTCACGCTTCTATTAAAGACTGAAAACTTCTTTACGTTGAGTAAAAAAATAAGTATTAAGAGAATATTAAACCAAGAAATGATGTTGTACAATTATTTAACAATTCATTTGACTCCGACGAAGGACTAACGTCCGAAACGTCAGTTTCTATTTTCACTACGGTGTAAAATTTATTAATCTACGATAACTGTTTCATTAGAAACACCGACGCAGTCCACGCTAGTGTTTACTAGCTATCATCCAATTATTTAAATGATCATCAACCAATATATAAAAAATAAATAACTAAAACGATAGTCGACCTACTCATAATATCCTGTTTCAGTTCTGCTTCGCCTTTCTTCTTCACATGTTGATATGTGGTTGCATATCTGAGACACTAATTAGTTGTTTGCATTCAAATTGCATGCTGACTCTGAACTTGTTTTTCGATCTCGCAAAAAGCCTTGTAGTGAATGATTGGAGGAAATTGTGTTCTTATATGACCTTGCCATTTGTAATGATAGGAAAGGTAAATCATACTTTGTTCCCGATATTTGGATGACATGTCAATGACTGATATTCTGTCCATGTTTCATAGCCAATGAGCATGGGCTCGAAATTCACAAATCATGATGGGAAAGCGAGTCCTTACGATTTTTAGGCTTCTCTTAGAATTCATCTGACAATTTTTCCTTCAACATTTTCAACAGAAATAAAAGTAATTCAACAGACGAAAATAACAGAGTCATCTTATTCCTGATATTTCTTTTGATTTCCCTGTTCCATTTTTACACTTTGTGAGCTTTGATGCACTTTGCCTATTGGCCTGCAGTGGTTCATATGTTTTTGATTCATTGATCAACTCTTTGTCATATATTACCATTGTTACAAATTCTCTGGTCTAGATACTCATACAACACAAGCTAGTGGCTTGGTTGTTCCTCTTTTGAGCTTGGTAATGCTCTGGCTGCAATATTGCTGAATGACCTTGGCCAACACCGCTGCAGATGGTTCCAAGGAAGTTCCTACATTTTCAGTCAATTCATCTTGTCGTTGATGGCGGATGATATCTCTGTTTATATTCTTCTTATCAATGATTGCTCCATAAATTTCTTTTTCAGTATTTGACAGCCGACTTTGGGACTTTTTAGCCGGATGCGAGTTATAGATATTTATTCTTGAAGAGCTCAAATTAAGTTTATTGACTCGCTTCTGTAGCGATAACTAGCTCTAATATAATATAATAAATAATATAATAACTCTATTCTCTAGGCACGTCATTGAAGGAACAGAAACATATATACTGTCATAACTATTTTTATACTTGTAATCCAAAATAACACTTTCCCATACATCTGACAGTGCTTTTCCAAACTATAAATACCTTGAACAAAAGGTGCATCGCATGGAAAGTATTTTCACTATCTGTAACTAAAGATCCTTTTAAAAATATGACTTCCTTCATATGATGGCAGGATACTTATTGACGTCAGCATTATATATGGGACTCGTTGTTACGGATATTTAACGACAAAAATGCATATACATCGATCAGCTTACTCATTGTTCTTTAATAACTGAACAGGACTACACTGATAGATTTTGAAGTCATTTCGCAAACAACTTTGACAAAGTAACAATTGTTTAAAAATACATTTTCTTTCAGTGTAGTTTATACTGCTTATGTTATACATAATCTTCTCAAGGCGTTTCTTTATTTTTCCTAATACCAATATCCCTAGTGGTTTTCCGTCAATGAATTGGTGACCCCATTGACTTATTACGCTCCACTGTCCTCAAATCATGATACTTAAAACGTCTATTAGTACTATTTATTTTAGTCGAAGTTCCGCTTTCAAAATGTCTACCACACGGATTCTGTATGTTCTCGCTTTTGGAGTCTTTCTTTCGTTACTGTCTACTGCTGGTACGTTGTGTTCATTTGTATCACTTGTAGGGTAGAAGGGGTGTAAATGGGATTGAAATTCATATATTCAGTTTGACACTTCAAACCTGTATGATTTCTGCCTCGGAAGCTTTAATCGACAACAGTTTGCTTTGACTCAAAAGTGAGCATTTCTCAAGGGAAAAGCATTGTCAATTTATGTAGTGATAGTCATAATAGAAACCACTAAATGCAGACAGCCCAGGCATGGTTCTTGTGTATAGTTTATCAAGGGAATGTAAGTGAGTTAATATTTCAAAAACGAGTGAGCGTTTTTGGAAACCCCTATGACACAAGAAGCTCGAGTTTTTAGAATACCTTCTCTCCAAGTTAAGGATCGCAGGTTCAAAATTTGGTACGCTCGAGCCAAAAAAAAAAAAAAAAAAAAAACAACAAAAAACAAAAAAAAAATAGGGAAAATAAAAAGAAAGAAAGAAACGAAGAAAGAAAGAAAGAAAGAAAGAAAATTTGATAGGTAGGTAGACAGAAAAAGGTAAGGGTCAGAGGAGAGAAAATAGGGAATGAAAGGAAGCCGGGGTAGCTAGAACTAGTAGTTAGGGAATTAGTTCTTTTGAGATCCCCTACAACGAATATGTAGATTAAGAAATATTTTCAAAACTTAAATGATAGAAATATTTCAAACTTTTTTAGCTAATGTTTCATTGAGTTTCCAACCCCATCCACGTGATCCGAATAGGGTGCATACATTGGTTGTGGCTCTGTCTCGTCGTATCTCTTGTATATCACCTATGTAGACTCACCATATACGTAAACATTATTGACTATATACACTGTTGCTGATACAACGAGACAATACCTTGGTTGTTGAGCTTGTGAATTTATATATGAGTTTGATATATATATATATAGATTATGGATTGTAGATAGATCAAAGACAAGACATAACTTTTGCTGTTACTCGGAGTTTCACGCTTACGCGATCTTCAGACAGTCTTTAATCTTATTAAAGATTAAAGACTGTCTGAAGATCGCGTAAGCGTGAAACTCCGAGTAACAGCAAAAGTTATGTCTTGTCTTTGATCTATCTACAATCCATAATCTATAACGCTCTACATGTCAATGTATTGAGCACTTTACCGTCAGAATAGACACATCCAGATATATATATATATATATATATATATATATATATATATATATATATATATGGAAAAAAAAAGAAAAGAAAAAAACAACGTTTCACTGAATAATTAACTTATACACGTGTCACTTGAATGCACTAAAGAAGAGGACTTTATCAGGTATAAAGTTGGATGCACGTAACGAGTATGGGCACTCCAATTAGATCAAAGGATTATGGTTTATGATGAGGTATTTCATTTTATGTAACTTTAGAGAGAAATAGGCAACTGAAGATGATATTTTAGACATTTTTTAATACTTCACTGGTTTATTTGTATATTTCTTCAAAACAGTTAAATAATTACACTTTTATTTTGCAAAAAAAAAAAAAAAAAGTAAATTCCTATTTGTTATGTTATTATTTTCTTATACTGATGACAACGTTCTTGCAATTAGCTGTATATGCGAAGAGGACGGTTTGTATTATGGTTAAAGTGTAGATTCGTTCAGTTTCTTTAGTTTAATTTTCTTGTGTTGCTCTATCTCAGTTTGTTTTAGATTCACAAAGCTTCCCCATAAACCACTGATTGTGTATTATAGAACTAACAGGACGAACGTTGAACTAAGATGGGAGTGGACACTGTCACAAGGAGAAGTAGTGTCTCCTATAAAAATCAAGAGATATCGCAGGAACGTTGCAAATACTGAAGTGATACTCGCTACGTACCATTCAAGTGCGAATACAGATGTGACCAAATACAGCTTCACCGTTGAAAACAACTTGAATGGATATGCAAGTTTTGTTATCAAGGACATTACAAACCAAGGCACTGGCATAAACGTTATGGCAGTGAATGAAGTTTATGTTTATAAGATAGCGGTGGAAGAACAAACACAACCCATAGAATATACAGACGAGGTCGAACTAAACACGTTCAGTAAGTATTTAAAGACAAGTCACTTGTAGCTAGCTATCTTTTTATAGCGCGGGAAGCCTTTTCCACGATTAATACTTCTTCATTCTAAATCTCTACAATATAAATTTACATTCCAGTAGAATATCGAACTAGTATTTAGTATTTCAATTCGAAGTCAGCATTAATTCTTCTCTCTTTCTCTCTTTCTTTCTCTCTCTTTTCGTTTTTCCACTTCAAACGCAGAAAAATATATATAAAGAAGAAGAAAATAATAGTACAAAATAAGATTAAAATACCTAATTAGGGCACAAGTCATGAGTATTTCAAAAGGAGCATGCTTCTCTCTTCAGTTATCTCTCTTAATATCGCCCTTTTATATTATACTTTTATCTCTTTCTGCTCAATGATCTAAAGTCAGAGTTTGAGTATTTTTATTCAAAACGTTTGAGTTTATCTGCTTTTTCTTCCAATAATTAATTTTAAAACATACCTTCAAAGTATATCTAATGATTACAGAGACTCCAGCCATTACAAAATACCCCAGGAACCAAACAGCATCAGGAGGAACTGTCACACTTGAATGTGCTGCTGATGGGAAACCAACACCAATAATAACGTGGGAAAAAGTTGGAAGCTCTCAATCTTTCTCTCAAGGAAGCCCACTGACTATAACAAATTTTGACGCCTCTAAGGTTGGGGTCTACAGATGTACAGCCAAGAGTAATGGAATAGCTAGGAATGCTACAGCAACTGGTTACGTGCAGTTTTCAACATGTAAGTCATCTTAATATATAGAGATTACTTCATGGAAAGTGAAAAATATGAAAAAAAAACTGAAAAATATATTCCAAATGCTATTTTAATTATTTATTTTACGACGCCAATTTACAAGCATAATTAAATACTTTTAATTCGGTATCTAATTTTAATATTTTCAACTTCTAGGCTTTTAGTTTACACCATAAATGATTGAGAAGGCTTACCGACGTTTTTTTTAGTTTAGTTGCCTTCTTCGTACGACAAAGCTGCTTTTCCTCGTTGTCGTTTAATACTTTTTAAGAACTTTTCCACGATATTTACATCTCGGTCAGCTTTTCCTCTGTTCTACTATTGGTATTTCATCGATTTTCTCATTGGTTTTGTCGGCTAAATTATATTTTCATCCATGTTTTGAACTCAAAATTTCTAGTTTAGGTATCACCTAAAAGTTGAATTCTTACAAAAGCAACTGCAGCTGTCTTTTGTCGTTGTTGTTTAAGTTTTTAGTACTTTTTAAGAACTTTTCCAATATATTTACGTCTCAGTCAGCTTTTTCTACGCTTTACAACAGGCAATTCATTGATTTTCTCTTTGGTTTTATCTTCTAAAATATAGTTTCTTTCATGCATTGAACTCAAACTTTCTAGTTTAGTCGAAAGTCTCACACGAAAGAACAGTCCGTTGCTTCCGGGTTCTGATTGGACGTATCGTTTTTCTCACGCGTGAAGAAAAGCCGTACGTGGCTTCTGATTGGACGTATGGTTTTTCTCACACGTGAAAAAGCGATACGCGCATAGTGATTGGTTGGGAAAAGTGAACGAACGATTCAATTACACAGGGTTTTACTGAGTAAAGAATATTAGATTAATATTTTATTTTTCTCTTACTGCCAATACCAGCTTCAAATCCTATGTCAATAACAAGGGAAGAAGGAGAAGATGTGGTGTTCATGTTTAATGCCAGTACAAGGATAGTAGAAGTGTCATGGGGAATACGAGATGGTGAAACTAGTGAATTCAAACTAGTGTTCATTTTTGTCAATGTTCTTGGTGTATATCTACATAACATGCTTAACTCAACAAGATATGCAGGAAGAGTCAGTTTTGTTGGTGATCTGTCAAAGGGTCAGGCTTGGTTCAAGATCACAAACCTGAACATCAATGATACCAATCAGTACATGGCACAGATCCGCACACAGGGAGCACCATCGTACAGAACCACTACCACGAACCTGATTGTGGTAAAAGCAGGTACTTTTTAACCTTGATTTCTTTTTATTCTCTCAATTAATGTGATCCATCGTACCAATCTTCTTAAAATATAATCGTCCTCCTCCTTCCTACTTTTCTTTCTTTTGCTTTCTTTCTTTGTTTCTTTGTTTCTTCGCTTTTTATTATTATCATTTTCTTACCTTCTTTCCTTCCTTCCTTGCCGCATCCTTAGTTCGTTTCTTCCAACAACAATAGAGCCCCCCCCCCCCCCACGGGAAACCGAATTTTTTCTCATGTAAACCTGCATATTTAATTGTTCCTGAATGCCATCATACGGTTTAGAAACTTTGCGCCATCGTATGATGGCAGCCAGGAACAATCAAATCTGCAGGTTTTCATGAGAAAGAATTCAGTTTCCTAGTTTCTTCTTTCAATATTTTGTTTCTGATTCTTTTTTTCCCCTCTTTCACTCTTTCTTCTTTTATACTTCTTTCCTCCTTCTTTACTTTGTTTTTTTTTTGTTTGTCTTTTGAGGAAAAGTATTTTCTAGCATTTGCTTAAATAATAAGTTTAATTTTCAGGCCGGTTAAATACGCTTCGTCAACACAATTATCTTGAGAAATAGTTTAATTCGAAGTTTTGTTGACATCCTTTCCCTGAATTAGATTATTTCTCATTATAACAATGTTGACGAAGTGTATTCAACCCTGAAACCACACACAACCATATTTTGAAGTTTAATTTTTTAAATTTAATTTTAGACATCAATGAATGTGCTGCTAACTATTTTTGATTGTTTTCTTATCAGATACCGACGGATGTTTATCAAACCCATGCATGAACGGTGGTAACTGTACTGACTTGGTAAATGGGTTCAACTGCACGTGTGCCCCAGGATGGGAAGGACAGAACTGCACCAAAAGTAATGAAACAATTATCAAACGTTTTTATACATTTTGAAATAACTATGTAACATTTATCCCGAATTATATTTTGATTGATTGATTGATTTGCTGGCTGACTGGGTGGTGCTGGCTTGCTGGTTGGTTAGTTGGTTTGGTTGGTTGGTTGGTTGGTTGGTTGGTTGGTAGGTAGGTAGGTAGGATTGGTTGGTTGGTTGGTTGGTTGGTTGGTTGGTTGGTTGGTTGGTTGGTTGGTAGGGTTGGTTGGTTGGTTGGTTGGTTGGTTGGTTGGTTGGTTGGTTGGGTTGGTTGGTTGGTTGGTTGGTTGGTTGGTTGGTTGGGTTGGTTGGTTGGTTGGTTGGTTGGTTAGTTGGTTGGTTGGTTGGTTGGTTGGTTGGTTGGTTGGTTGGTTGGTTGGTTGGTTGGTTGGTTGGTTGGTTGGTTGGTTGGTTGGTTGGTTGGTTGGTTGGTTGGTTGGTTGGTTGGGTTGGTTGGTTGTGGTTTTTCTCTGGTACTTAAATAACTTGATTTCGACATTGACTTAAGGCAACATTGGTGCATGTGCTTCTAACCCCTGCAAGAATGGAGGTACCTGTACTGACTTGGTCAATGGGTTCAGCTGTACGTGTGCCCCTGGATGGGAAGGACAGAACTGCACCAAAAGTAATGAAACAAATATATGCTATGCTATTTTCATTCATCAATATACGTAGGAGTAATTGGTGGATTAATAATGATAAATAATGGTAATTGAACTGAGTGGAGTGCAATTTGGTTTGAAATCAAACAAGTGATTACAAAATTGCACGAACGCGTAGCGGGAGTGCAATTTGTTAATCACGAGTTTGATTTCAGACCAAAATTGCTCAACACGAAGTTCAATTACCACTTAATTATATCCATTTTGAAATCACTACTGTAGGAATTTCAAATTTAAATCCAATTTTTCAATATCACCCATTTTCACCTAGAAAACCTTCAAAAATTGATCTCATGCTTTGAATTGGCTTTTGTTTTCTGTGATCTGATTGGTCAAATTTAAGGTTTTCTGCAATTTTATTGGCTCTTCAAAAACAGTGCGATTTAAAACTCAAAATGGTGCGATTTGTGAATAAATCGCACTGCTGAGAACCAATCAGATTGCAGGATTTGCTAGTGATTTCAAAATGGATATAATTAATAGCAGAATGCAAATAGCTGAAGGCTTAGAAGATGATAGTATTTCCATTTAAATTAAAAAATAACGCCCAATGCTGTCCTTGTTTCTTTTAGTGACCACAAATTCTGCAACACCCACAACACCCACTACAACACCCACTACAACACCCACTACAACACCCACTACAACACCCACTACAACACCCACTACAACACCCACTACAACACCCACTACAACACCCACTTCAACACCCACTACAACACCCACTACAACACCCACTACAACACCCACTACAACACCCACTACAACACCCACTACAACACCCACTACAACACCCACTACAACACCCACTTCAACACCCACTTCAACACATAAACCAGGTACGTTGGTCTTCATATCTCTATTGTTTGTTTCCTCTTTAATTCTTCTTTTCATCCTTTTCTTTCTCCTTTCTTCTTCTACAATTGGTCTTTTCATTTTGATTATCTTGCAGGAACTACAACGGCCGTAGCTATTCGATATACGAGCTGTAAGTTTAATCTTTTAATGGAAAAGCACATTTTGATAAATCTAATAACCACATATTTTATATATTTTAACATACTTTATCACATGTTCGTATTTAAGCTCCTAGGCGACGACATGTGTTTAAGTAAACTATTGATTAATTGATTGAGCAACGAATTTTTTTGATTGTTAGATTGTTTTATTTTGGAAAAGATTGAAAAAATATATGTATACCCTGTTAGAAGAGGTGCCTCTACGATTTTTTCTGATTTTTGCCACTTGCTTGTGTTTTTGATATTTTTAATCATAATAAAAAGAAACTCTGTCAAATTCTGAGTTAGCATGTTTTCATTTGAGCATTTTCAGCATACACCTGGTTTTTCATCAATTTGGATGATAGGGAGCACCGCGTAGTTCTAGCAATTTTAGGATTAAAGCAAAAAAAATTTGTGTACAAAAATCAGTGCATTGACATTATGAATACAAGTCATAAATATGGTCCAGTATTGGTTTAAATGGTTTATTGCGGAACGTTTATTTAGATTTCCTCATGAGACCTGCACTCTCTAAAAATATTTTTCTTTATCTTCAATGTAAGTAATAAAGATATAAAGAATATAATTTACATTTTTTTCTTCTTCTTCTTTTAGGTTTCATAAACGTGTGCGTTACCATTGTAGCTGCCTTGGGTCTTCTCATTTTGTTGTAAAACAAAAAAAGATGTACATCACCAAGCAGATTTTTTATTTTTTTGTCACAGCATGCAAAATATCGTGGCAATTTGGTCCATTTTATTCTCATTTGCTTAATAAACGATAATCGTTTCCTCTTTGTATCATCTTTTGAAGTGACAAGAAATATTATGAACGATAAAACGCTACAGCTTTTGGCATCATAAAGTTAACGCTGTCATTGAAGTGCGGCCGTTGAACTTTGATAGCTCGTGATCAGCATTTGCAAACTACATTTCGAAGGACGTCAATCATAATACTTTTTTCTTGACGAATATGGCACTTACGTCTAATTTTTGGCAGATTTCTTTTACTTTTGAGCCCAATCTGGTTTTCTTAATCATGATTGAGTCATATTATTCTTAAATACTTGAACAATTCGGACTTTCAAAATATGGGGCGTTTTCATCCAAGTGCCCCTTTAATAAGGTGGTGTAGCGTACAAGGTACATTGCACTCGAGAAGTTTCGACAACATGATTGTCAAACAAGTGTAAATGAATATTTCAAAAATAAAGGTAGCCAAATACACGAGCGTTAGCTATGACACGAATTGTTTATCAAATGGAAAAGAGATTGAGCAAATACAGTTAAAAAAAAGTAATGCCAAAAATGTATAGTTATTTTATACATATATCCACTCACTATATTGTACTAGACCTTTTTGCTCTATCACTATTTTCGACTTCTTGCGCTTTAAAAACAATAGGTGCATCAAAGATTGTACGGAATTTGAACATACGTAAGTGTTGTGCATTGGTATGGCCCGACTCGTTGTTTATCACAACAATGAAATACGAGTATCTTTTGTTCAAATTCTAAAGATGTTCAAATTTCGTACAATCTTTGATTCACCTATTGTTTTTAAAGCGCACGAAGTCGAAAATAATGATAGAGCAAAAAGGTCTAGTTGTAAAAGTAGTTTCAAAAATCAAACAATAGACCATTTTCGAGATGCACGAGTGCTTTTAAAAATACATATTAAAACACTTAAAACTTCCACGGGCTTTAGTCAAATTGTAAAGAATAAATTATACGCTATCGAGGCTGAGGTTTAGCGACGACAACCGTGAAATGGTCTATTGACAATTGATGACATCAGTCCTTATTATAACAGTACTGGGTGTCTTTGAAAACCAAACAAAAACTGACATTTCTAACATTCCTAAGGGACAGCACATTGTGTAGGATTTTTTCGAAAAATTAATTCATACACTTACAAAAATCCTATACTAGAGTGATGAAGTTTTTTATTTTTTCGGCATTATGTATATCGCTTGTTGCTTACTAACTGATTTTTGGAATGTATAAGATTCATTTTTTATTGTAAATGATGTCAGTACAGAAGAAAGTACGGAATGAAAACGTGAGACAAAGTTTGGGAAAACTTCCTATGGATGTGACCTTTCACTGGTTGCACTCACATCATTCATAGAGCTATTCGGACCTTGTATGCAACATGAAATATGAACCATGAAACAAAGTTAAACCTTCATAAGCCTATTTTTGAAATTTTCGAATGCAGAGATTGTTACATCCAATAGCGAACTTTTATTTTCTATTGTTTTATTTGTTTTTTGTTTTGTTTTCTTTTGTTTTACTATACAGTTTGCATATTTTCGTGTTGCGTTTTTAATGTATTCGTATTTAAGTACTTTGATTTACGCATAATTAGCCAGTTGCAACTCAGTATCCTTCGAGGAACGAGGTCCTACACGTTTAGAGAATGTTTGGTTCTCTCGATCTAGCAAAGCAAATGTATTTGTACTGGCGATTTTTTAATATGTTACCACGTTCAAAATTTATTACTTGTAAAATGATTTTGAGTCCTCGTGTCCTTCAGAGATCACTGTTGTATTTACAACCACAGGTATCCCAACCACTAAATATTGGGTCTGTGGTCCTGTCACTAAAGCATCCAACAGACTGTGACTGTGATATCAGAAACATTCGTCGAGTCTTCACTCTCATTGAAAATGGCAATGATAAAGATGGCAGGCTATTACTTTTATCTTCTTCTGTGCTTTGTGACATCAGCAGGTAAGCTCGAAATTCTATAATTCAAATTATTCGCCAGATATGTAGAAGTATAGTTTAATTCTTTGATTAAATACTTCCTGGTACATGGACTCACTGGCAACCATTTTGAAATATGCCAAGTAGTTTTACTTTTTCGTCGCTGAAATGTCTATCAAAGAACTCGCATTACGTGATGAAATTTCAAAATATATATTCCTAGTAATTCGTGTTGTCGATTAATGTGCACACAAAAGTCAAAAGACGCATCGACAAAGGTTTCTTTATAGTCTCACTCGCCGTTCGCTTAAACTAAACGAGATGTTTTCTTATTTAATGAGTTGGTGGTTTGAAAAAGTCTGAAGAAACATATTAGTAATAAACACGTAGATTTGTTGCTGTTAATATTTCAGGCGTTTGTGCTTGCTTCTGTTCCAATAATACAGTTACTGTTGAAATAGCTGTAGGACTAGTATTAGTTGTAAATTAGTCTAGTAATAACTACAGAATACCCCGACAATCGTATTCAGTAGTCGGAACTCAACAATAGAAATCATAGCATTAATATGTGCATATGATTTGCAGGGTATTCCGTTGGAATATGAATAATTCTACGACCCATTATTGCGCTACACGCTCAAACCTTTTAACTCGCTACGGGGGCTTTTTAAAGCGCTTCGAATTCACAAAATAACTAGACGCTCTTGGAGCGTTCCCTGGGTTGCCTGTGCGAGAGCTCCCCCACTCACCAATCCTCATACTCTATTATTTCTTACCAAAGTGTTCCTTTTGGATTCAAAGTCGCCCTTTATTAAAAACATTTTAAATTCTAGTAAGACATTAGTGTTGCGTTACTGACTTGTCAACGCATATTATATTTCTACTTGACCTACTAGAGTACCTTTCAAGACTAGCTGATGAAATAAACATATCTATTTCAGTATCGAAACTGTTCGCTGCAAAACAAACGTTTTATCAATGTAAATACTCTTAGCCAAAATGTGTTTAACTGGTCATTTGTTTTTCCCTCAGTTTTTGTTTTCTGTATTTTCATAAATGGAAATATTCAACAAGTCTTGGCAGTTCGCTTTCTTGTAGATCACTATCAGCTCGTCTGACTTCTACAAGTTCTTGGAGTCAGCTTTCATCAAAGCTTTGTTTGTCACTCGTTTTGTAGTTTGTCTCTCGTTCTGTAGTTTGTCTCAGTATATTTTTTTGTATCTGAGATCTGGTAAGAGCTAGTTTGATCATAGCTAGGTAGTTTATAGATTATCTTAGTCTATTTTGACTAGTTTGTCTATGAGATCTACGATTCTCATACAGTAGTTTGCTCATAGATTCTCAAAGATAGCTCATAGATTCTCAGACTTCTCTCTTTGAGTATGTGGACCAACCCGTTCCAAAATCGCTCAATAACATCTTTTAGAAAAAACCTACTAATGGTCTATCACCAATCGAGCCTTGTGATTGGCTGAGCTACTAGGGGTCTATTGGTCTATTAGTGATAGACCTCTAGTAGCGAAAAGCGCCGGTTTTGAAAGCCAAAAAATATATATTTAAAGCAAAATCCAAAACTTTTTCATCCTTTTATTGGACCGATTAGTAGGTTTTTACTAAAACAATTAGTCCTCTCGCCCTCATGGCCTACGAGTCAATAGCCCATTCGGCCTTCGGCCTCATGGGCTATTGACTCGTAGACCATTCGGACTCGAGGACTAATTGTTAATTAGTTTGTGTCTACCACGTACGGCGTGTGTGTTTGTAAGTAGTTTAAGCGTAGCGTTAAAAAACCTAAAGACAAAAGTACGCAACGTGCCTACAGACAAAATAGTACTTCACGAACCCTGAACGAATGAATTTATAGTGACACAACACTAAAAGCTATAAATACATCGTACTCGATGTCGTGTGGCAACTTCATTGGACATTGGACATTGTTTACAAGTTCTCGACCAATCATGACGTGTGAAATTATGGTCTACCTGACCACGGAAAAACGGATCTCATTTTAAGACTGGTTTGCTACCATAGCAACCCAGTAATAAAGTTCGACTGTGGAGCACTATTAGGTGCTAATATATTGATATTCTTGAGATGTAATATTCGTCTTGAATTCATCCTGGGATCATTTGTGATGCCTAATTTATTTCGTATTTCTAGTATGACGGTATATCAATGAAGCGTAGATTTTTCTAAGAATTATAATTTTAATATAGTCACCTAAAGAAACAAAACGAAAATATCTGATCATTGCTGTTTTAGAATACTCAAGATTATGAACAACAAAATCACTTGTATTACGTTAATCAGCTGATAAAAGTCTTTGAATCTCATTATCTGCTCCAAATGTACGTTGGTCAAACACTGAACACCATGTGCTGTCAGCCAGAACGAATTATATTGAAAACTTTTGATTCAACTGATGAACATTCCGCACGATCTCAGCTACTATTGGTATCTATGTGCCAACCACAAATGACAACTGGCAGGGCCGTAGCAGGGCAAAAAATATGGGGGGGGGGGGGGTTACGTGAAAAGTATCGGGGTTTATACAGGGGGGTAGCTAGGATTTTGGCGCATGGGGGAGGGGGGGGGGGGCAAAAACCGTTTTCAGAACATGAACCAAATGGCAAAGCAAAAAAAAAAAAAAAAAGGGCAACCTAAAAAACGGGTAACCAGAAAATTTCGAAGTTGTTTAGTTATAAGCGATACTACCCAATATATTAAAGTAATTGGGGTCTTTCGATTGCGAATGGAGACTGGGGCGAGTTTTATTTTAAAAATCGCAATTTTTCGACTCAAGAAAGCGGAATTTAGTTTTGGATAAGATTTTTACATGAGAAGATGATAGCTAAACTGTGTATTGAGTTCCATGATTTTGACCTATACGCAGAAAAAATACGCATTCAAAAACAAGGAAATTGCCTTAGTTAAAAATATGATAAGCGTTTAGAATATAGATGGCATTATTTATTTCTTTCTTTTATGTTTGTTGTTCTTTCTCAGTTTGTCTTAGATTCACAAGGTATCCCGATAAACCACTGATTGTGTATCATAATAACAGGACGAATGTTGCTCTAAGATGGGAGTGGACTTTGAATTCAGGAGAAATAATAGCTACATTAAAAATCAAGAGATATCGCAAGGACGTTGCGAATACAGAGAGGATAGTCGCTTCGTACTATTCAAGTGGGAGTAAAACTGTAGATTTGGCCAAATACAACTTCAACGTTGGAAACAACTTGAATGGTGGATATGCAAGTTTTGTCATCAAGGACATTACAAACCAAGGCAGCATAAACGTTATGGCAGAGAATGAAGTTTATATTTATAAGATCGCGGTGGATGAACAAACACAACCCACAGAATATACAGACGAAGTCGAACTAAACACGTTCAGTAAGTATTTAAACACAAGTCACTTGTAGCTAACTTTTTTGTAGCGAGAGGAGCTTTTTCCGGCCACGCTTGAATAGCTTCTATTTCAATTCTTCATATATGAATATCAGACAGAATCTACTAGTAATTGTAATTTCCTATTTTCTCGCATAAAGCCATATAAACATAAGCACATATATTTCGCTTCTAAAAGAATACATTTCAAGTAAGGCATCGACGTCGGCTTTTAGAAATCTTGTACACTTTTCATATAGTTAAAAAAGATAGGTCTTTGTTGCTTTCATTTTCGATGTTGATTTGCGTGTTCTGCTCCTCACCGTTTGTTACACGTACGGAATGCATTTCTGTATGACAGACCAAGTCGAACTAAACATGTTCAGTAAGTATTTAAACACAAGCTACTTGTAGCTATCTTTTTTATAGCGAGAGAAGCGTTTTCCATACATGATACAAAGACAATTTATATTCCAGGCAGAAACTAATACATCTTTCCCAAATTCCCTTGAATAACCACAGAACAAAAGATTCAAGTCGAGGCTGGATTTTTCAAATTCATACATTCGCTGCATTTTGCCCACTCCAGCCTCGCCTTGAATATATTGTTCTCAGTGGTCAGTCGAGCGAATTCGGGAAAGGTCTATCAATAACAGATAGAATTCTCACATATAGAGCTTTGCTGACGGTAACAAAATATGCTGATGAACAACGAAACTGATTATTTTATCGTAAAGAGATGATAACTAGCGGTAAGCTAGTGTGAGCTGCGTCGGTGTTTCTAATGAAACAGTAGGATAAAAAGTTAAATTTTACAATGTAAAAAATAAGAGAGATCAGTTACTGACGTTTCGGACGCTAGTCCTTCGTCGGAGTAAAAGAGAGAATAAGAGTGGAAGGTAGTGTATATATGATAAAGATAGAAAATAGATAACCAATGATTGTCGCAAAACCAAAGAAATGCGGCTCATTCACCTATTGGGTACTCATAATCCCAATGGGATGAATGAACGCTTCGATTTTAATTAATCTATTCTTTTGTCTTTTTATTATTTCTTATTGTTTTTTCTTGTTACCTTGCCTACCTTGCTCCTATTGGCTATCTATTTTCTATACTGCACGAGGCGAAGCCGAGTGCAGTATGAGAAATTTCGAGTTCATTATACAGTCAGCAAGTGCATTTATTCTCCAACAAAACACGAACTACAAGTCTCTAACCCTTTTAATATGCAAACTGAGTACGCTGAAGAGCAGACGGCGCGACATTTTTTACGTGTCATTTACGAATTTGAACGTATTGAATCAAAAAGTATTTTAATTTCCAAACAGCCATCACTTTTTCTAAGTTTTCCAGAATTTCTTCTTTATATCTCTCATGAAGCCATTCTGCATTGAAAAAAAGGTATTATTTTTAAGTTAACGCTTCAAACAAAAAAATTCTCATTCATCAGTTGAAAGCTAGCTATCGACAAAGCTACAAAAAAATGTTTTGTTTTGAATTACAAATGTACAGTTGTATGGTTTTACCTTTGAAAAGGGAAATTCCCCACTTTGTTTGTCGCTTGGTAGCAATTGGAATGGCTCCATCTATAAATCCTTCAATTTCCTTATCGTTTAGCTCTTCGAATCTTTCATGTTCTAAATCCATTTTCTTATAATGCACTCGAAGCGTGCAATAAACTTTATAACATCACGACAAACGCTTTGTCCTCAAATACATCGATATCACGTGATCGATTTTAGCCAATGAGCTGCTTGAATTTTGTTCAGCGTACGAAGTTTGCATATTAATACAATTTACAGCATGCTCAAGAATTCCTAGTTGATTCAACCTTTTTCTATTTCTAAACTACAGAGACCCCATCCATTACAAAATACCCCAGGAACCAAACAGCATCAGGAGGAACTGTCACATTTGAATGTACTGCAGATGGGAAACCAACCCCAATAATAACATGGGAAAAAATTGGAAGCTCTCAATCTTTCTCTCAAGGAAGCCCACTAACTATAACAAATTTTGACGCCTCTAAGGTTGGGGTCTACAGATGTACAGCCAAGAGTAATGGAATAGCTAGGAATGCTACAGCAACTGGTTACGTGCAGTTTTCAACATGTAAGTGGTTATTCCTATCAGTTGAATTTAATATCAAACATCAATGATAATGAATCAGTCATAAACTTAGATAAACTTATTAACTTTACACATGGACCTGTGTAACTGTAGTTAGCTTTACCTTAACGTTTCGCAGGGTCCTTATTGATACAATACTCCTTTGGTGACTAGGTTACCATGGGTAAACAACATTGTATTATTATTATTGTTGTTTCTGTTATTATTTTATTTCATTGTTATTAACTTTGTTGTTGTTATTATTATATACACTCAACATGCCAATGGGTCTGTAACACATACTGAAAATGGAATGAAAAACCCTTGGACCTGGGAAACAATTAGCTATTTCATCACTAAACTGATCATGGATACCAGCTGATCTGAGAAAAAATATTAGCCAATCAGAATCGAGAAAATTTGCAAAACTGAGGTGTCATCCTTAGTAGCCCAGCGACTCGGGAAACGTTTTTTTATTTGTTTTATTTTCCCACTCAATAATGAATATCATAGTAAATGCATACAAGATATCAAAAATCTCTTTAAAAAATCTAGATTAATTTTACTAGGATTTATCTCTGATATAAACTTATGTAAATCAATTAGCGCAAGTTTCATGACACCTCGGTTTAGGAGTTACGTCATTTCTACGTCACTGTTTCAGATCAGCTGGTAGTAGTTACTAGCTTGAACTGCATTAGTGTGTTGAATACAACAAGTGAATAAGAAGGGAACTTAAACACAGTGTATAAAATTTTTTTGTAAAGATACTGTTGTTTTGGATGTGCTTTACAATCATGAGAGGTGGTTAGTATGAGGTGTATACACTGAGGGTGGTCACTGCCAGGGTAACCGTTTCTTTACGTCCTCAGTGGTTCTTTTACGTCCCCCCGATATTGGTTAGTGATGAAGTGTGGAGAGACGGATTACAGTTATAGTGCGACGCCCCTAACCGTAGCCACCCAATATAATTTTTTCACAAGTTAGCCAATCTGCGAACGAGATTTTGTACATTTTCACGTGAGATCAAAGTCGTCTCAGCAAAGATTATATTTGTATTTACAACAGAAAGAACAAACAAACATGCAAATTGAAATAGTTGAGCTAGTTTTCATTTCAAAATTTGAATCTTTACCTCGGCGATATTGATTTTAGTCTCTTTGCTGGCTAATATTCCTCATTTGAACAACTTGTGGTGGAAAAATTGGGTGGCCATGGTTAGGCGCGTCGCACAGTAAAATGTAGGCAGCCATATTCTTTATGGGAATATTTATTATTATTATTATCATTATTATTATTATTACTATTATTATTATTATTATCATTATTCATGTGGATGTATTGTGAATAGAAAATACCATGACCTTAGTCTTCAAATAATTAATTTGTTTGATAAAAATAGCTTAATAGCGCTCGCTATGCACTCATGGGATTAAGTCACTTTCATCAAATATGTCGGGTATTTTTCTTTAATCATTTCAGAACTAAGGTACTTGCTATTTCTATACTTACTTGCCATTAACTGTATTATTTTGTTAAGTACATGTATTACATTCAGTGGCTTTTTTCTAATTATTCCTTTCTATATTAGGTGGAAGCGGATGTCAAAAGGAAGAGCTTGGCATTGAGTTCACTAACTTGACATACAATTATGAATATGAAACATCCAGCTATAACAAATACAAGGAATTAAAAAACAAAATTGAAACTGAGGTAAACTTTTTAGTACATGACTGATTGCTGCAAGTGTAGCGAGCAGTGATACTTATGCCCAATGTGCAGGTACGCTATAGAATCCATAATTAACTGTGCTGAATTAAGATCTTAGGATTTCCAGGGATTTTTTAGATATATAATTCTTAAGGCTTTAATTTGGTCTGCGGTGGCTTCATACCATTATTACATAGGGTCCGTCATCCATGGCAGCATTGTGAAGTATCGTGGATGCGGATGCCAAAACGATGGTGTTCACACATCTCAACAGCTTTTTGTGTAGTTTTTAAAGATTAATTTGTCTATCATTTATAATTGACAAAGCCTAATTATTGGCACTGGAAAAATTCCACAGGGACAATGTGACATTTCAAGAACACCACTTTAGTTCTAGTTAGAACTTACGTTGCTTTAATCTGTTCTTGGACCTGGATCACACAGTACCATGTTTGTTCAAACCGCCACCCGGTTGGCTCAGTTGGTTGAACACCGGACTTTCGTGCGGGAGGTCGTGGGTTCAAGCCCCGGCCGGACCAACCCTCTTAAAATAACTGAGGAGAATGTCTGCCTTTGTAACTACATCTACAAACGGTTAGACCTTCCCGTGGCTCGGATGACCACGTAAAATGGCGGTCCCGTCTCTCCACACTACCTAACCCTGCATCGGAGGGACGTAAAAGAACCACTGAGAACGTAAAGAATCCCTGGCAGTGACCACCCTCAGTGTCTGGCCTTTACTAATGATTTCTTAATGGGTTGATTGTTGGATGGGAATGGGAGTTTTAAGGGGTTGGGAATTGGTGCAATGTACCTCGAAGGGGACCTCGTGTCCTATTGTACAGCACCAGCCTGCGGGCAAATCTCGAAATAAATAATAGAATAAAATAGAATAAAAAGCCTTTGCTTCAACCCAAAAAAAAAATATTCAAAAAAATCATTGTTTACTTTTTAGTGCTTTATGGTTTATGCTAAATCAGGCAAAGCCATTCGCAAATGTGAAGTTAAAAACTTCAGGTAAGCCAAATGTCACTGCATTAAATGATAATGGTTTTATTGGTTTTATCAAGTTTGTTTTGAATACAGGGCTTAACGTGTCCCTATATTTCCTATATCTTTTTAATTTAATTTTTATTTCCCTTCCAGTGGTGCCAAAGTTTATGAGCTTGATAATAATTTTTTCCTGTTCTTTTCTGAATAAAATTATAGGAATTATAGGTATATTTATAAATAAATCACTTTTTTTATAGTGGGATGTACAAATTCAGTAAATGAATACTGGTTTCCAATATGACCCATTGTCACTCACACACACACTACCACTATATTATATATTCTATGCATACACTGAACTCAATTCACATGTTGATTTTTTCGGAGGGAGGAACCAGATAAAAAAAAAAAAAAAATGATTCACTCAACATTTTGTTTAAAAAATACAACTCCAAAAAAGATTCTAAAAGCCCTCCATGTATTCCTTCATTTGCTAGTTATTATAATAATTATACAGCCTGTATTTTCTCTTTGTTGCTGTCAATATATATTTCACATATTATGTATTATATCATTTGTTCTCTACTTCACAGGAGAGGCAGTGTAGTAGCTGTGATAGAGTTAGGATGGTCTGAAAATGCTCAGGGTCCCAAGGATCCTCTTCTGCAAGCAATAAGCGATGGCAATTTTGCAGGGTACAAAGTGAAAACAAATTTTGTCAGTCCAACATCTAGTCCAACACAAATTCCAACAACCAGTCCTCCAAGAGGTAATAATTAGTTGATCTCCTTAATTTAATTGTTCTTATTTTTCCCCTTTCTCTCTCTCTCTCTTCTTCTTCTTCTTCTTCTTCTTCTTGTTCTTCTTCTTATTCATTTTCCATTCTTAAAGAGGGACTAGAACGAAAACCGCTCAAAATTTAATTGAGCTTAAACTTTCTTGGAATAATCTTTAAGGGTCTAATAAAATCTGGTCAAAGTTTTTTTCTTGATATTCCGATGGGAAGTATTATATTTGTACGAATTCAATGACGTCAACCGACCTTTGGGCTTCATAGAAATTAAACAAATCAATGAGTTATTTACAAAGAAATCCATGGAGTTTGATCTTGAGCAAATGACGTCACAAACTATAAACAAATAATTCAAGAAAGTTTGATCCGAATAAAATCTTGAGGGAGTTTGGTACTAGTGCCCTAGCATTTAATTTCAACTAAGATTTTTTTAAATTTTCTTCAGCTCAAACACGAATTCCAACAACAGGTAAGTTATATTGCTGTTTGCTTGTTTGTGTTTTCCACTCAAGTCTTTTTATATAATTTCATTATACAGCTATTTCAAAAAACGTTGAGTAACCTAAATAGCGTATTACAATACTGTAATGCATTTTGGGTCATGTAACATTGTCAGTGCATTCCATCCCAAAAAAATATACTGGCTACATATAGAGAGCAAATCGCTGTATATTTACTTTTTATTTCAAATTAATGAGACCCACAATGCCCTTTGGCCTTTTACTTCTTTCCAATTTATTATAATATATTTCAAATTTTTATATAGTGTACAGTTTATTTAATAATAGTATATTGTAGCTGAAAAGCCTTTTCCAAGGAGCACAATAAAGTTGTATGTATGTATGTATGTATGTATGTATGTATGTATGTATGTATGTATGTATGTATGTATGTATGTATGTATGTATGTATGTATGTATGTATGTATGTATGTATATATGAATGCACTATTCAGTATGCACTATTCAGTATGCACTATTCAGTATGCAGTATTCAGTATTCAACATTTTTGAAATAGCTGTATATTTGTATCCTTATTATAGGGAACAATAATAACAAACTTGTTTGATTAAAACAATGGTTTAGAATGAAGCACCTTATATCTTCTCCCCCTCAACCCCCACCCCTACCCCCCCCCCCCCCCCCCCCCCCCCGTGCTCGTCCTCCAGACTAGCTAACTATTATATCTGTTTCAGTTCCAATAGGAATTTCAACCACAGGTACGCTTTAACAATACGATACAATAGCCTTGATTTAACGTGCTGAAATGTACTTACCTAAGCTACTTTCCATATTCTACTTTCTATTCTGTGGATCGTGGGTTCACACTGAATGCTAAAATTCTTTTATTCATTCTTTACTTTCTTAATTCATAATTTCCTAAACCTATTTGTTATTTCACTTCTAATGCGTAAAAATGTACAGTCAAAAATTGCCCCAGTTCTAAATGTGATTTTTTTTCATTTCAGTCCCCCCAGAAAGCGCAGCAGCGTGTAAGTTTTGTGAACAAACATTTTATGCAAAACAACGGTATTACTTTTTCTGAAGATGTACCCATAAGCCCTAGGGGTAGGGGTAGGGGTAGGGGTAGGGGTAGGGGTAGGGGTAGGGGTAGGGGTAGGGGTAGGGGTAGGGGTAGGGGTAGGGGTAGGGGTAGGGGTAGGGGTAGGGGTAGGGGTAGGGGTAGGGGTAGGGGTAGGGGTAGGGGTAGGGGTAGGGGTAGGGGTAGGGGTAGGGGTAGGGGTAGGGGTAGGGGTAGGGGTAGGGGTAGGGGTAGGGGTAGGGGTAGGGGTAGGGGCACTGGTACTGGTACAGGTAGTGATGTTAGTGATCGGGTTCCTAGTGGTCGTGGTGTTAGTGTCAGTGGTCGTGGTAGTGTTAGTTAGTGGGAGTTGCAGTGGTAATTAGAGCAACAGTGACAGTTGTTGTTGTTGTTGTCATTGTTGTTGTTGTTGCTGCATATCATGGATCCGATTTTTCATATTTGGGCCTTTCCGGTTTTATTTATCATTTGCACAGGTTCAATAGTCATAACTCTTTTTGTGACCATCATTGTGATACTTGTTGTATCTAATGCTGTGTTGGGTTTCTTGCTGTGGAAGAAGAATTCGGAACTAAGAGGTAAATGCATATTCAAACCGATGGAAAATATATTGAAATGATCATGAATTGTATTTTCAAACCAACTAACCAACCAACTAACAGACAAACAAAGAAAAAATGTGTGTTAGTTGTCTAAAATATATATCATAAAATATTATGAGCAACGTAAAGTATAGCGAACTCATTTCAATGTACACCGTTATTACTAAAACAAAGATATTTAATTAAATAATTACAACTTTTAATTTGTTAAGTTACCTAAAATATTTTCGTCCTTTCTATACATGCAATTGCTTTTAGAAATGCGTCCTAATATTTTATTTTACATTTAACTCTAATAGAGTTTTTCACTAAGAACTCGGCACAAATGACACCTAATGAGCATCCACTAAGTGCATCAAATGGCAAACATATGGATGTAATAATGGTGAACAGACAACCTAAAGTACCCACGGCGCCGATTTACCATGAAGTAGTCAATGTCAGCAAAAGTTCTGCAGAACATCCAAGTGTACATTACCAAACCTTAGATACCAACCATATGAATGGACAATCTGGAGAGTTATCTGTAACATGTAGTGACCAACCTCAGCGCCATACATATCAAACCCTGGATGTTGCAACTAGAAATGTTAACAATCCAATGGAGACTTCTGTACCAGAGAATTACCAAACACTACAGGATGTAAGGCCATCAGCTAACTATTGCAAACTTAATAAGGTGGTATAGCGTACAAGGTACATTGCACTGAAGAAGCCTCATGCTCATGCAGAATGATTGTCAGAAATCGAGAAACAGTTAAAAAATGTGATGCCAAAAGCGACATTCTTAAGATATCTCCTATATTGTAGTTGTACATGCAGCTTCAAAAATATGAATAAGTTCAGTGTGACTATATGGCTACTTGTTCAAAAGAACAAAAGAAATATTTAGTCGTATTATTGTTGGATTTTACTCCGACGAAGGACTAACGTCCGAAACGTCAGTTTCGAGTTCTCACGTATCATACGGTGTACAAAGTTATATTCATTCTCCAACTGTTTCATTAGAAACACCGACGCGGTCAACTAGTTTATCTAGTCTCTACCGTATTATTGTTCTATTAGCTAGTATCTGTGTTCAAACACGAATTAACAGTAGGAATAAAAAATAGCGATGCTATGACTTTTCTTGGAAGCAGATAAAGTTATTATTATCACGAGACAGTCGGCAAGATGAATGCTTGAAGCTTCTGGTTTTTTTTTTTTTTTACAACCTTCAAAAATTAAGAAAAATAAATAAAAAGGCTGGAACCTGATTAAGCCTTCTTATCCATTGAAGGAAAGTTTCCCAAACCCTACCTAAAAAGCTATATTCATATAACCTGCTTATGCACGTGTATTTGCTATTCCTTTTCTTGATGCGTTTGATGCATCTACTTTCTTGACTGTGGAACAGTGCTATAATTTTAATGAATGGTAACTGCAGCTATGTCTGTAATTCAATTTCTCCTGCTCTTTTCATGGCTGCAACTGTGTACACATTTATAGTATGTACTGCTTCATGGATATACGTTTTGTTAACAATTCAAGCAAAATTGATAATCATTATTTATCATCTTGTTGATCAATTATTTAGTCTAAGAATATAGAATTTGACACGCACGGATTAACTCTTGTGGCCCGTAACGAATTTAATTTTACTCGATTCTGGCGCTCTTGAACACGAGGATCCTGGCGCTTAAAATAATTAATTTCTTTAATGTCGCTTTTATAGTTCCAAAGTGGTTGACAATTTAAGTGATAGCGATCCATAGTCTAAAACACTGCATGCAGATATCATAGAAGTAGTGGTTTTCTAATATGTACTTTCTTTCAAGATTGTGTTCTCTAGATCGCAATTAAAGGTACGATTTTTAATAACCTCCATTCGTAATTAACTCAAGAAAAATTTGCGCCAAAATTTACCGCGAAAACTACGAAGACGCGTCGATGCTTCATTAACCGCACGCAATATCAATAATGTGTATATATGGCATGAGTTGTTTTGAGTGTGATTCATTTGATGTTGGCGCTTGAATCTACAAGTTATCTTATTACATACTATCTTCCGCAGAGGTAAGTAAAAAAATAATTTGCTCTTTTTTTCATTTTATCAATTACTTATACTAATCAATTATCGTATTTTTTTTTTCATTTTGAGTTTCGCGTACTACTTACATTCAACCTATCCTAGATCATAGCGTGGCTAAACTGATTGGAGATAAATCAATACTGCGTTTTGCCGATAAACAGTTTTTCTAGAATATTCCTTTGTCTCATTATTTAAAAAGAAAATTGAAAACAGTATGATGTTACGTTTTATTTCCATTGCTTGGATTAAATATATCTTTAGAAAAGTTAAAGCTTTTCTTAAGAAAGGCATCTCCTTAATTTAATTGTTCTTTTTGCACCAAAAAGTAATGAAACAATTATACATTTTGAAATAACTATGTTACATTTATCCCGAATTATATTTTGATTGATTGATTGATTGACTGGTTGGCGCTGGCTTGCTGGTTGCTTAGTTGGTTAGGATGGTTGGTTGGGTTGGATGGCTGCATGGTTGGTTACTTGGTTGGTTGGTTGGTTGGGTTGGTTGGCTGCATGGTTGGTTGGTTGGTTGGTTTGATATTTTTAATCATAATAAAAAGAACCTCTGTCAAATTCTGAGTTAGCATGTTTTCATTTGAGCATTTTCAGCATACACCTGGTTTTTCATCAATTTGGATGATAGGGAGCACCGCGTAGTTCTAGTAATTTTAGGATTAAAGCAAAAAAAAATTTGTGTACAAAAATCAGCGCATTGACATTATGAATACAAGTCATAAATATAGTCCAGTATTGGTTTAAATGGTTTATTGCGGAACGTTTATTTAGATTTCCTCAGTACCATGATATGCAATTAAGGTAGAAATTAGGTACAAGGATGAGATCTGCACTCTCTAAAAATATTTTTCTTTATCTTCAATGTAAGTAATAAAGATATAAAGAATATAATTTATAATTTTGCTTCTTTTTTTTAGGTTTTATAAACGTGTGGGTTACCATTGTAGCTGCCTTGGGTCTTCTCATTTTGTTGTAAAACAAAAAAAGATGTTACATCACCAAGCAGTTTTTTTGTCACAGCATGGAAAATATCGTGGCAGTTTGGCCCATTTTATTCTCATTTGCTTAATAAACGATAATCGTTTCCTCTTTTGTATTATCTTTTAAAGTGACATGAAACAGAAAAAAAATATTATAAACGATAAAATGCTACAGCTTTTGACATCATAAAAGTTATCATTGAAGTGCGGCCGGCGAACTTTGATAGCACGTGATCAGCATTTGCAAACTACATTTCGAAGGGCGTCAATCATAATACTTTTTTCTTGACGAATATGGCACTTACGTCTAATTTTTGGCAGATTTCTTTTACTTTTGAGCCCCTAGTAGGTAATCTTATAAGCCTCCATCTTTCATGGTCATATACGAGCTATTTGTTTCTAGGCCAATTAAATTAAATCATTCCCAATATTTTGATTGTCGGTCGCGGAAATGCTAGCTTAGTTTGCAAACGAAAGTTCAAGGTTTGCGGGTTGCAATTCAACGATTAGCACGCTGATAATGTTCGATCACCACGTTTTGATAAACGAAAGACTAGCTTTATTAATTAAAAACACTCACTATTAGTGATCGCTGCGCATTTCTGATTGGCATTTCATGTTGTGATTTACATGCACTTAATCTTGATTTATGATGCTATTGCAATAAAAAGGTTTGAAAATGACAAAAAATGCTTATTTTTAACGCTATTCATATTTTTACTATGACAAAATTAATAAGGTGGTGTAGCGTACAAGGTACATTGAACTCGAGAAGTTTCGACAACATGATTGTCAAACAAGTGTAAATGAATATTTCAAAAATAAAGGTTACCAACTACACGAGCGTTAGCTATGACACGAATTGTTTATCAAATAGAAAAAGAGATTGAGCAAATACAGTTAAAAAAATGTAATGCCAAAAATTTATAGTTATTTTATACATATCCACTCACTATATTGTACTAGACCTTTTTGCTCTTTCACTATTTTCGACTTCGTGCGCTTTAAGAACAATAGGTGCATCAAAGATTGTACGGAATTTGAACATACGTAAGTGTTGTGCATTGGTATGGCCCGACTCGTTGTTAATCACAACAATGAAATACGAGTATCTTTTGTTCAAATTCTAAAGATGTTCAAATTTCGTACAATCTTTGATTCACCTATTGTTTTTAAAGCGCACAAAGTCGAAAATAGTGATAGAGCAAAAAGGTCTAGTTGTAAAAGTTGTTTCAAAAATCAAACAATAGACCATTTTCGAGATGCACGAGTGCTTTTAAAAATATCTATTAAAACACTTAAAACTTCCACGGGCTTTAGTCAAATTGTAAAGAATAAATTATACGCTATCGAGGCTGAGGTTTAGCGACGACAACCGTGAAATGGTCTATTGATAATTGTTGACATCAGTCCTTATCATAACAGTACTGGGTTTCTTTGAAAACCAAACAAAAACTGACATTTCTAACATTCCTAAGGGACAGCACATTGTGTAGGATTTTTTCGAAAAATTAATTCATACACTTTCAAAAATCCTATACTAGAGTGATGATGTTTTTTATTTTTTCGGCATTATGTATATCGCTTGTTGCTTACTAACTGATTTTTGGAATGTATTAGATTATTTTTTTATTGTAAATGATGTCAGTACAGAAGAAAGTACGGAATGAAAACGTGCAGACAAAGTTTGGGAAAACTTACTATTGTTGTGAACGTTCACTGGTTGAACTCACATCATTCATAGAGCTATTCGGACCTTGTATGCAACATGAAACATGAACCATGAAACAAAATTTAACCTTCATAAGCCTATTTTTGAAATTTTCGAATGCAGAGATTGTTACGTCCAATAGCAAACTTTTCTTTTGTACTGATTTTATTTGTTGTTGTTTTTTTGTTCTCTTTTTTTTTTGTTTTGTTTTACTATACAGTTTGCATATTTTCGTGTTGCGTTTTTAATGTATTCGTATTTTTTAAGTACTTTGATTTACGCATAATTAGCCAGTTGCAACTCACTATCCTTCAAGGAACGAGGCCCTAAACGTTTAGAGAATTTTTGGTTCTCTTGATCTAGCAAAGCAAATGTATTTGTAATGACGTTTTGTGAATATGTTACCACGCTCAAATATATAAATTGTAAATTGATTTTGAGTCCTCGTGTCCAACAGAGTTCACTGTTGTATTTACAACCACAGGTATCCCAACCACTAAATATTGGATATGTGCATGGTCCTGTCACTAAAGCATCCAACAGACTGTGACTGTGATATCAGAAACATTCGTCGAGTCTTCACTCCCATTGAAAATGGCAATGATAAAGATGGCAGGCTATTACTTTTATCTTCTTCTGTGCTTTGTGACATCAGCAGGTAAGCTCGAAATTCTATAATTCAAATTATTCGCCAGATATGTAGAAGTATAGTTTAATTCTTTGATTAAATACTTCCTGGTACATGGACTCACTGGCAACCATTTTGAAATATGCCAACTACTTTTTCGTCGCTGAAATGTCTATCGAAGAACTCGCATTACGTGATGAAATTTCAAAATATAAATTCCTAGTAATTCGTGTTGTCGATTAATGTGCACACAAAAGTCAAAAGACGCATCGACAAAGGTTTCTTTATAGTCTCACTCGCCGTTCGCTTAAACTAAACGAGATGTTTTCTTATTTAATGAGTTGGTGGTTTGAAAAAGCCTGAAGAAACATATTAGTAATAAACACGTAGATTTGTTGCTGTTAATATTTCAGACGTTTGTGCTTGCTTCTGTTCCAATAATACGGTTAATGTTGAAATAGCTGTAGGATTAGTATTAGTTGTAAATTAGTCTAATAATAACTACAGAATACCCCGACAATCGTATTCAGTAGTCGGAACTCAACAATAGAAATCATAGTTATTAATATGTGCATATGATTTGCAGGGTATTTTGTATGTATACGAATAATTCTACGACCCATTATTGCGCTACACGCTCAAACCTTTTAACTCGCTACGGGGGCTTTAAAGGGCTTCGAATTCACAAAATTTAAAGTTCGATTTTGGATCACTATTAGGTGCTAATATATTGATATTCTTGAGAAAAATATGGGGGGGGGGGGGATTACGTGAAAAGTATTGTGGTTTATACAGGGGCGTAGCTAGGATTTTGGCGCATGGGTGGGGGGGGGGGGGGGGGGGGAGGCAAAAACCGTTTTCAGAACATGAACCAAATGGCAAACCAGAAAAAAAAAACAAAAAAAAACAAAACAGTACAACCTAAAAAACGGGTAACCAAAAAATTTCGAAGTTGTTTAGTTATAAGCGATACAACCCAATCTATTAAAGTAATTGGGTTCTTTCGATTCAGAATGGAGACTGGGGCGAGTTTTATTTTAAAGATCGCAATTTTTCGTCTCAAAAAAGCGAAATTTAGTTTTGGATAAAATTTTTACTAAGAGCATGAGAAGACGATAGCTAAACTGTGTACTGAGTTCCATGTTTTTGACCTATGCGCAGGAAAAATGCGCATTGGAAAACAAGGAAATTGCCTTAGTTAAAAATATGACAAGTGTTTAGAAAATAGATGAGATTACTTATTTCTTTCTTTCATGTTTGTTGTCCTTTCTCAGTTTGTTTTAGATTCACAAAGCCTCCCCATAAACCACTGATTGTGTATTATAGAACTAACAGGACGAATGTTGAACTAAGATGGGAGTGGACACTGTCACCAGGAGAAACAGTGGCTCCTATAAAAATCAAAAGACATCGCAAGAACTATGCGAATACAGAGACGGTACTCGCTACGTACTTTTCACAATCGAGTCAAAATTTAGATTTGACCAAATACAGCCTTAAGACCAAATACAGCCTTAACGTTGGAAACAGCTTGAATGGATATGCAAGTTTTGTTATCAAGGACATTACAAACCAAGGCACTGGCATAAACGTTATGGCAGAGAATGAAGTTTATATTTATAAGATCGCAGTGGATGAACAAACAACAGCCAAAGAATATACAGACGAAGTCGAACTAAACACGTTCAGTAAGTATTTAAGGACAAGCCGATTGTAGCAATCTTTTATTATAGCGACAGAAACCTTTTCCACGCTTGATTAGCTTCATTTTCAATTCTTCAAATTTAAATATCAGACAGAATCTATTAGTAATTGTAATTTCCAATTTTCTTGCATAACGCCATATAAATGATATAAACACACTTATATTGCGCTTCTAAAAGAATACGTTTCAAGTGAGGCATTAAAAGTGAATGCGAAATATCGACCTTCACTTTACTAATGCGAAATAAAGTTTTGAAATTTGAAATGTCTCTATCGGCTTTTAGTAAAATTCTACTACTATACTATTGCAAATCCTGCATTCTGATTGGCTAACGTACTCACTATCTATCAGCCGATAGATAGTGGGTAGAAAAAGCCGGACTTGTTTTGAAAAAAAATGGCGGCTTTCCCTTCGCGATTTTTGTGTTTACAATTGTATAGTTTCGTTGAGAATTTCACTAAAACAATTAAAAGACCCACTCTCGATTTCTATCGGCTTTGATAGTTGACTCGGGGCCGGAGCCCCTCGTCAACTATCAGCCGATAGAAATCTCGAGATCGTCTTCTAATTGTTAATTAGAAATCTTGTACACTTTTCATATAGTTAAAAAACTATAGGTCTTTGTTGCTTTCATTTTCGATGTTGATTTGCGTGATCTGCTCCTCACCGTTTGTTACACCTACGGAATGCATTTCTGTATGAAACACGTCACGGGTGACAATCTAAAACTCCGAACAGTGATTTAATGTAACACTCTGAAGCTGCGAGTTTTCATTTAGTTTGTTACATAGCACAGGACACAGCTGTACATTATACTGAAAGTGTGTTAACAATATTTGGTGTATCTTCGTTGTGGGATTTCTGTGATTGCAATTAGCCAGATATGTGGACTGTCATAGATCAACACTTTAAGCATCTGCATAAAATTGTTGGGGGAGGGGGGTGTAATACCCTAAGCCTTTATATCCACAGTGCAAAATGGGAGGAGGCTTCCTGCATTGGTCAGCATAGTTGCCACAATAAACGAATCACAAAAATCCTGACTTTTCCCTGGCTAAAGTATGATTTTCCCTGACCCTATAATTCAGATATTCTATGTTTTCAATTTAGCCTGCATAGTGTTCCCTGTCATGAGCAGATGACAATGATATAAAACCAACATACCAGCTAGGAGGGACCATACATTTTCAAGTACTGCCGTGTGAATGATAAAATTCCCTGACTTTTGCTCAAGATCAATGTTTTTCCTGATTGAAAGTATCTTTTCTATGACCTTGAAAGAAATATCTTTTCCCTGACCTGTGGCAACCATGGTCTATATAGTACCTTATGATTGGATGGAACTTAGATGTTGCATATTGCAAGTGAAGTGTTGCAAGTCTGTGTGGAATTACTTGTACGATATATGATATCCAAGTGATTGTGTTTCCTACATATGCTTTATAAAGAGATAAATATGTGCATGCTGTGGGCAGGGATTAGCAGAACACAAAGTGTTAGGAGAAGCATTATATGTAATGGAGTATGCACAATAAAAACCAAACAGTATGGTGTAGAATAAGTATTTCAAACTAAGCATTCTTCTCTTCCTCCCTCTTCTTTTGACTTTTTACTGTTCTCCTAAACTACATGTAAAGTATCTGCTTTTATTTTTATTTTAGAACTTTTGATCATTATATATCCTTTCCCTTCCAATAATCAATCTTAGACCAGGTGTAAACTCAATTAAAGTCTAATTTTTTTGATTACAGAGACCCCATCCATTATAACATACCCCAGGAACCAAACAGTATCAGGAGGAACTGTCACATTTGAATGTACTGCAGATGGGAAACCAACACCAATAATAACATGGGAAAAAATTGGAAGCTCTCAATCTTTCTCTCAAGGAAGCCCACTAACTATAACAAATTTTGACGCCTCTAAGGTTGGGGTCTACAGATGTACAGCCAAGAGTAATGGAATAGCTAGGAATGCTACAGGAACTGGTTACGTGCAGTTTTCAACATGTAAGTGGTTATTCCTGTCAGTTCTATTTAATATCAAACATCAATGATAATGAATGAGTCATAAACTTTATTATTCTTATTAACTTTACAAGTGCACCTGTGTAACTGTAGTTAGCTTTACCTTAACTTTTCGCAGGGTCCTTATTGATACAATACTCCTGTGGTGACTAGGTTACCCTGGGTAAACAACATTGTATTATTATTATTGTTGTTTCTGTTATTATTTTATTTCATTGTTATTAACTTTGTTATTGTTGTTATTATTATATACACTCAATATGCCAATGGGTCTGTAACACATACTGAAAATGAAATGAAAAATTCTTGGACCTGGGAAACAATAAGCTATTTCATCACTAAACTGATCATGGCTACCAGCTGATCTGAGAAAAAATATTAGCCAATCCTTTGTAGCCCAGCGACTCGGGAAATTAAACGTTTTATTTTCCCACTCACTAATGAATATCATAGTAAATGCATACAAGATATCAAAAATCTCTCCTGAAAATTTAGATTAATTTTACTAGGATTTATCACAGTTATAAACTTATGTAAATCAATTAGCGCAAGTTTCATGACACCTCGGTTTAGCAGTTACGTCATTTCTACGTCACTGTTTCAGATCAGCAGGTAGTGGTTACTAGCAGGAACTGTATTGCTGTGTTGAATACAACAAGTGAAAAAGAAGGGAACTATCTCGTCTAAAGGCTCGTGCAATTACAAGAACTTTCAAAACATTACTCGTACCTATTAAATTTCAAATTGTACTCGAGGTCGTGCAATTTCCTATACTTACTTGCCACTAACTATATTATTTTGTTGAGTATTGCATTTAATGGCTTTTTTTCTAATTATTCCTTTCTATATTAGGTGAATCTTCATGTGATAAGGAAGAGCTTGGCATTGAGTTCACTGACTTGACATACAATTATGAATATGAAACATCCAGCTATAGCAAATACGAGGAATTAAAAAACAAAATTGAAACTGAGGTAAACATTTTCGTACATGACTGATTGGTACATAACCTATGGAATCCATAAACAACTGTGCTGAATAGAGATCTTAGGATTTCCAGATTTGTTTTTAGATGATTTTTAAGGCTTTAATTTGGTCTGTGGTGGCTTCATACCATTATTACATAGGGTCCGTCATCCATGGCAGCATTGTGAAGTATCGTGGAGGCACATGCCAAAAGGATGGCCTCACACATTTTTAAAACAGTTTTTCGTGTAGTTTATAGTTTGTCATTTATAATCTACAAATCCTAGTTATTTGCACTGGAAAGATTCCACAGGGACAATGTCACATTTCAAGTACAACACTTTAGTTCTTATTAGAACTGACGCTGCTTTAATCTGTTCATGGACCTGGATCACACAGTACTATGTTTGTTCCCATAAGAATAAAAAGCCTTTGTTTCAACCCACGTAGCTTCATTCTGAAGCAAGTGCTTGAATGCGAGGCTGCGTGGAGAAAAATCTATTGTTCAGCCAACATGGCTGCCTTGTGAGAAAGGTCAAACAATCCAAAAAATATTGTTGCAAACACAGGAAGCCCAATACTGCTCGCAGCACTTCACTTTTGATAAAAATCGCCAGTTATACAATATAAATAGTTATATGCACTAACTGCTGTTTATTTGCGATATTACTTAGTTTACAATTACTCTGACTAATACCTACTACACCATCATAAATCATATCTTTTTTAATAATCCATTTATTGTAAATTTTTCTTACATATTATGTTCTGCAAACAATGGCAATGTACTCTTTAATGGGTATAAAAAAATATAATATCAGTTAGGCCCTATGTAATATTATAGTAATATCGACGTCTAAGCCAGGCTTTAGGTCTGTCAAAGCTTAAACAATTTTAAAATATATATCCTTGACTTAAAAAAATTCATTGTTTACCTTTTAGTGCCTTATGGTTTATGCTAAATCGGGCAAAGCCATTCGCAAATGTGAAGTTAAAAAATTCAGGTAATTTAAATGACACTTCATTTAAAGATATTGGTTTTATTAGGTGATATCAAGTTTGTTTTGAAAAAACTGTATATTTAACATATTATGTATTATATCACTTGTTCTCTACTTCACAGGAGAGGCAGTGTAGTAGCTGTGGTAGAGTTAGGATGGCCTACAGGTACTCAGGGTCCCAAGGATCCTCTTCTGCAAGCAATAAGAGATGGCAATTTTGCAGGTTACAAAGTGAAAACAGATTTTGTCAGTCCAACATCTGGTCCAACACAAATTCCATCAACCAGTCCTCCAAGAGGTAATAATTAGTTGATCTCCTTAATTTAATTGTTCTTTTTGCACAAAAAGTAATAAAACAATTATCAAATGTTCTTATACATTTTAAAATAACTATGTTACATTTAATCCGAATTATATTTCGATTGATTGATTGGTTGACTGGGTGGCGCTGGTTGGGTTGGGTTGGGTTGGGTTGGGTTGGGTTGGGTTGGGTTGGGTTGGGTTGGGTTGGGTTGGGTTGGGTTGGGTTGGGTTGGGTTGGGTTGGGTTGGGTTGGGTTGGGTTGGGTTGGGTTGGGTTGGGTTGGGTTGGGTTGGGTTGGGTTGGGTTGGGTTGGGTTGGGTTGGGTTGGGTTGGGTTGGGTTGGGTTGGGTTGGGTTGGGTTGGGTTGGGTTGGGTTGGGTTGGGTTGGGTTGGGTTGGGTTGGGTTGGGTTGGGTTGGGTTGGGTTGGGTTGGGTTGGGTTGGGTTGGGTTGGGTTGGGTTGGGTTGGGTTGGGTTGGGTTGGGTTGGGTTGGGTTGGGTTGGGTTGGGTTGGGTTGGGTTGGGTTGGGTTGGGTTGGGTTGGGTTGGGTTGGGTTGGGTTGGGTTGGGTTGGGTTGGGTTGGGTTGGGTTGGGTTGGGTTGGGTTGGGTTGGGTTGGGTTGGGTTGGGTTGGGTTGGGTTGGGTTGGGTTGGGTTGGGTTGGGTTGGGTTGGGTTGGGTTGGGTTGGGTTGGGTTGGGTTGGGTTGGGTTGGGTTGGGTTGGATTTTCAAATTCTGAGTCAGCATGTTTTCAAATAAGCATTTTCTGCATGCACCTGGATTTTCATAAATTTTGATGAGAGGGAGCACCGCGTAGTTCTGACAATTTTCGGATTAAAGCAAGGATTTTTTTGTGTTTACAGAAATCAACACATTGACATTATGAATACAAGCCATAAATATAGTCCAGTATTGGTTTAAATGGTTTATTGCGAACATTTATTTATTTATTTATTTTTTGATTTCCTACCATGATGTACAATTTAGGTAGAAATTAAGTACAAGGATGAGACCTGCACTCTCTAAAACTATTTTTCTTTATCTTCAATGTAAGCAATAAAGATATAAAGAATATAATTTATATTTTATTCTTCTTCTTCTTTTAGGTTTCATAAACGTGTGCGTTACCATTGTAGCTGCCTTGGGTCTTCTCATTTCGTTGTAAAACAAAAAAGATGTTACAGTCACCAAGCAGGTTTTTTTTGTCACAGCAAGCAAAATATTGCGGCAGTTTGGTCCATTTTATTCTCATTTGCTTAATAAACGATAATCGTTTCCTCTTTTGTATCATCTTTCGAAGTGACAGGAAAAATATTATGAACGATAAAACGCTACAGCTTTTGACATCATAAACGTTGTCATTGAAGTGAGGCCGGCGAACTTTGATAGCACGTGATCGGCATTTGCAAACTACATTTCGCAGGGCGTCAATCATAATACTTTTTTTCTTGACGAATATGGCACTTACGTCTAATTTTTGGCAGACTTCTTTTACTTTTGAGCCCTTAGTAGAAAATCTTATAAGCCTCCATCTTTCATGGTCATATACGAGCTATTTGTTTCTAGGCCAATTAAATTAAATCATTCCCAATATTTTGATTGTCGGTCGCGGAAATGCTAGCTTAGTTTGCAAACGAAAGTTCAAGGTTTGCGGGTTGCAATTCAACGATTAACACGCTGATAATGTTTGATCACCACGTTTTGATAAACGAAAGACTAGCTTTATTAATTAAAAACACTCACTATTAGTGATCGCTGCGCATCTCTGATTGGCATTTCATGTTGTGATTTACATGCACTTAATCTTGATATATAATGCTATTGCCATAAAAGGTTTGAAAATGACAAAAAAAGCTTATTTTTAACGCTATTCATATTTTTACTATGACAAACTCAATAAGGTGGTGTAGCGTACAAGGTACATTGCACTCGAGAAGTTTCGACAACATGATTGTCAAACAAGTGTAAATGAATATTTCAAAAATAAAGGTTACCAACTACACGAGCGTTAGCTATGACACGAATAGCTTATCAAATAGAAAAAGAGATTGAGCAAATACAGTTTAAAAAAAGTAATGCCAAAAAATTATAGTTATTTTATATATATCCACTCACTATATTGTAGTTGTAAAAGTAGTTTCAAAAATCAAACAATAGACCATTTTCGAGATGCACGAGTGCTTTTAAAAATATCTATTAAAACACTTAAAACTTCCACGGGCTTTAGTCAAATTGTAAAGAATAAATTATACGCTATCGAGGCTGAGGTTTAGCGACGACAACCGTGAAATGGTCTATTGATAATTGTTGACATCAGTCCTTATTATAACAGTACTGGGTTTCTTTGAAAACCAAACAAAAACTGACATTTCTAACATTCCTAAGGGACAGCACATTGTGTAGGATTTTTTCAAAAAATTAATTCATACACTTACAAAAATCCTATACTAGAGTGATGAAGTTTTTTATTTTTTCGGCATTATGTATATCGCTTATTGCTTACTAACTGATGTTTGAAATGTATTAGATTCATTTGTTATTGTAAATGATGTCAGTACAGAAGAAAGTACGGGAGGAAAACGTGCAGACAAAGTTTGGGAAAACTTCGTATTGTTGTGAACGTTCGCTGGTTGCACTCACATCATTCATAGAGCTATTCGGACCTTGTATGCAACATGAAACATGAACCATGAAACAAAGTTAAACCTTCATAAGCCTATTTTTTGAAATTTTCGAATGCAGAGATTGTTACGTCCAATAGCAAACTTTTTTTTTCTATTGTTTTATTTGTTTTTTGTTTGTTTTTTCTTTTGTTTTCAGTATACAGTCTGCATATTTTCGTGCTGCGTTTTTAAGGTATTCGTATTTAAGTACTTTGATTTACGCATAATTAGCCAGTTGCAACTTAGTATCCTTCAAGGAATGAGGTCCTACACGTTTAGAGAATTTTAGTTCTCTCGATCTAGCAAAGCAAATGTATTTGTACTGGCGTTTTGTTAATATGTTACCACGTTCAAAATTTATTACTTGTAAAATGATTTTGAGTCCTCGTGTCCTTCAGAGATCACTGTTGTATTTACAACCACAGGTATCCCAACCACTAAATATTGGATATGTGCATGGTCCTGTCACTAAAGCATCCAACAGACTGTGACTGTGATATCAGAAACATTCGTCGAGTCTTCACTCCCATTGAAAATGGCAATGATAAAGATGGCAGGCTATTATTGTTATCTTCTTCTGTGCTTTGTGACACCAGCAGGTAAGCCCGAAATTCTATAACTAAAACTTTTCGCCAGATATTTGTAGAAGTATAGTTTAATTATTTGATTAAATACTTCCTGGTACATGGACTCACTGGCAACCATTTTGAAATATGCCAAGTAGTTTTACTTATTCGTCGCTGAAATGTCTATCAAAGAACTCACATCACGTAGATAAATTTCAAAATATATATTCCTAATAATTCGTGTTGTCGATCAATGTGTATACCAAGCTTAAAAGACGCATCGATGAAGGTTTCTTTAATTGTTTTATTCGCAGTTCACTTAAACTATATAACCTGCTTTCTTATTTAATGAGTTGGTGGTCTTAAAAGTCTGAAGAAAGATAGTAGTAATAAACACGTAGATTTGTTGCTGTTAATATTTCAGGCGTCTGTGCTTGCTTCTGTTCCAATAATACGGTTAATGTTGAAATAGCTGTAGGACCAGTTGTAGTTGTAAATTAGTCTAGTAATATTTCAACAACGAGTACGAGTGTTTCATTGGGGTTTCTAAACACGAGAAAACATTTGAAAGCACGAGGCCGCAGGCCGAGTGCTTTTATTGTTTACGAGTTTTTGGAAAACCTAATGAAACACGAAGCACGAGTTTTTGGAATTACTTCTCAATCGAGAAAATAATTCATTATGCAGGAATGGAGATAGTTCTTTATAGTATTGTACGTCATTCATTACGTTGCTGGGATTATGAGAGTTCTTTTGAATTCCTCTCGTGCGGAATTTAGTTGATTTCGAAATGCTGTAGGGCTTATAAGGAGTGTTACGGAGTGCTCACTGAACTGAAGCAGTTGTATTCTCTTAAGTGTAATTTCTGATCAACATATGCAGAGTATTTGGTGGCGTGGGAATATAAATTTTATTCAACACTAGTTTGCCAACGAATTCACCAATAGCTCAGCTGGTATAACGAGGGAATTCAACTAAAAGGGTCGTAGGTCACGTCGGGGAAAAAAAAGTAAAAAAAAAAAAAAATGTAAATTAGGTAGTTAGATAGACAGGAAGATAGAGGAAAGCATATTGGAAATACAGAGGGAGGTTGGTAACTAGGGGTTAGTAAGGGGATAATTCTTTTGAGATTTCCCACCACTGTTTAGATTTAGAAACATTTTCATCACTAGTGATTAAAATATTTCAAACACCGGCCAACCTACAATCGTGTTTCATTGGGGTTTCAAACCCATGCACGTGGTACGAATGGTGCGCTCACATTGGTTGATTAGCTCATGAATTATTAATGAGTTTGAGAAGTAATTTTACACGATCAAACCTTTTAACTCGCTACCAGGGATTTTTAAAGCGCTTCGAATTCACAAAATATAAAGTTCGATTTTGTACTATTAGGTGCTAATATATTGATATTCTTGAGATGTAATATTTGCCTTGAATTCATCCTGGGATCATTTGTGATGCCTAATTTATTTCGTATTTCTAGAATGACGGTATATCAATGAAGCGTAGATTTTTGTAACAATTATAATTTATATATAGTCAGCTAAAGAAACAAAACGAAAATATCTGATTATTGCTCTTTTAGAATGCTCAAGAATATGAACAACAAAATCACTTGTATTACGTTAATAGCTGGGTTTCAATCAGCTGACAAAAGTCTTTGAATATCATTATCTGCTCCAAATGGTGGTCAAACACTGACCCGGCACCATCTGCTGTCAGCCAGAAAGAATTATACTGAAAACTTGTGATTCAGCTGATGAACATTCCGCACGAGACAGGACACACTAAACACACTATTGATAATTATGCCCGAAAGGCATCGAAACGTGGAAAACAAATCTAGCTGTATTTAAAATATATTATGAAATGTTTCAATTGAGATGTTCGCGCTAGCTGATGTAACCTACTATTGGTATTTATGTGCCAACCACAGATGGCTACTGGCAGGGCCATAGCAGGGCCAAAAATATGGAGGGGGGGGGGGGGCTATTTCAAAAGTATTGGGGGTTACAGACACAACGACACGGATAACCATGTTCAATATACAGTACAACGAAATTATCGGGGTCCCCCCGGCCCCTCCCCCTGCTACGGCCCTGACTGGCTGCTGAAACAAAGACATGTTTTGTTTTGTGGTTGCCAAAGTTTTAACAAATGAGAAAAGATTCCTGACATCAATGTTTGTAAAGAGTAAACAATATTATAACTATGTTTCGAAACTTTGCATAAATACTAGTTATGTAATGGATATTTCATATCTGCAATAAAAAGAGTGGGTCACCATTCTCGTTTTCGTGCTAGGTGTTCTTCATGTTATAGGTTTATAGCGAATTGTGGCAGCAACCGGAAGTGGTAATCAAAAGCTTTTATTCTCGATTCAAAATACTTCTTTACAACAAAACTTACATATAATTTGAAGTTTTCTAGTTATAAGCGATACTACTAAATCTATTAATTAATTGGGGTTTTTCGATTCCGAATGGAGACTGGGGCGAGTTTTATTTTATAAATCGTAATGTTTCGACTCAAAAAAGCGGAATTTAGTTTTGGATAAATTTTTTACTAAGAATATGAACAAACTGTGTATTGAATTCCATGTTTTTGACCTATGCGCAAGAAAAAGCACATTGAAAAACAAGAGAATTCCCTTAGTTAAAAATATGACAAGCGTTTAGAATATAGATGGGATTATTCATTCATTCATTCATTCATTCATTCATCCATCCATCCATCCATCCATCCATCCATTCATTCATTCATTCATTCATTCATTCATTCATTCATTCATTCATTTATTTATTCATTCATTTATTTATTTATTTATTTATTTATTTATTTATTTATTTATTTATTTATTTATTTATTTATTTATTTATTTATTTATTTATTTATTTATCTATTTATTTATTTATTTATTTATTTATTTATTTATTTATTTATTTATTTATTTATTTATTTATTTATTTATTTATTTATTTATTTATTTATTTATTTATTTATTTATTTATTTATTTATTTATTTATTTATTTATTTATTTATTTATTTATTTATTTATTTATTTATTTATTTATTTATTTATTTATTTATTTATTTATTTATTTATTTATTTATTTATTTATTTATTTATTTATTTATTTATTTATTTATTTATTTATTTATTTATTTATTTATTTATTTATTTATTTATTTATTTATTTATTTATTTATTTATTTATTTATTTATTTATTTATTTATTTATTTATTTATTTATTTATTTATTTATTTATTTATTTATTTATTTATTTATTTATTTATTTATTTATTTATTTATTTATTTATTTATTTATTTATTTATTAACTTTACAACCACGAATTACAGCTACAAGACAATGAACCGAAAATGAAAAAAAAAAAATAATATTATACTATGTGCTGCTCGATTGGTTGAGGGTCTAATATTTTTCTTTTACGTTTGTTGTTCTTTCTAAGTATGTTTCAGATTCACAAGAACACCCGATAAACCACTGATTGTGTATTATAGAAACAGGACGAATGTTGAACTAAGATGGGAGTGGACCCTGGCAGGATCAGAAGTAGTGTCTCCTATAAAAATCAGGAGATATCGTAAGAACTATGCGAATACAGAGGCGATACTCGCTGGGTACCATTCAAGTGCGAATACAGATGTGACCAAATACGGCTTCGCCGTTGAAAACAACAGGAATGGATATGCAAGTTTTGTTATCAAGGACATTACAAACCAAGGCAGCATAAACGTTATGGCAGAGAATGAAGTTTATGTTTATAAGATCGCAGTGGATGAACAAACACAACCCATAGAATATACAGACGAGGTCGAACTAAACACGTTCAGTAAGTATTTAAACACAAGTCACTTGTAGCTAACTTTTTTGTATCGAGAGGAGCTTTTTCCGGCCACGCTTGAATAGCTTCTATTTCAATTCTTCATATATGAATATCAGACAGAATCTACTAGTATTGTAATTTCCTATTTTCTCGCATAAAGCCATATAAACATAAGCACATATATTTCGCTGCTAAAAGAATACATTTCAAGTAAGGCATCGACGTGAATGCAGAATCTCGACCTTCACTTTAATAAAGCGAAATAATGTTTTGAAATTTGAAATGTCCTCATCGGCTTTTAGAAATCTTGCTCACTTTTCATATAGTTAAAAAAGATAGGTCTTCGTTGCTTTCATGGTCGATGTTGATTTGCGTGATCTGCTCCTCACCGCTTGTTACACCTACGGAATGCATTTCTGTATGACAGACCAAGTCGAACTAAACACGTTCAGTAAGTGTTTAAACCCAAGCTACTTGTAGCTATCTTTTTATAGCGAGAGAAGCGTTTTCCATACATTATACTTTCTCTACAAAAAACAATTTATAATCCAGGCAGAAACTAATACACCTTTCCCAAATTCCCTTGAATAACCACAGAACAAAAGATTCAAGTCGAGGCTGGATTTTTCAAATTCATACATTTGCTGCATTTTTAGCCCACTCACCCTCGCCTTGAATATATTATTTTACCATAACTTGTAAATTTCTCGCGCGCTGATTGGCTGAGAACCATGTTCGATAAGAGGACAGACCGATAAGATGACGAATCGCTCGCGCACGTAGCTAGCGCGCGCTTGAAACGGTTTTTTCATTCAAACTTTTTCTTCGTTTTTGGATCTTTTCTTTGCCTGTTATGGTAAAAACAAATCGAAGTGACTTTTCCATGATCTGTACTCCTATCGAACATAGAAATGACGCCAGAAATGATCCAAACTTTGCAGTGAAACCACTCGCTGCGCTCGTGGTTCCACTTGAGTTTGGATCATATCTGACGTCATTTCTATGTTCGATAGGAGTACAGACCATGGAAAAGTCACTTCGATTTGTTAATTGGTCAGTCGAGCGAATTCGGGAAAGGTCTATCAATAACAGATAGAATTCTCACATAGAGCAACAACAACAAACCAACAAGAAATGAAAAACCAAAACAAAGCAGCCATTTGTGTTAAAAATATTCTCTGCATTCTATGCTGATGAACAACGAAGCTGATTAGCTTATCTTTTCATGTCATTTTTTCCTTTTCCTTTTCCTTTTCCTTTTTCTTCTCCTTTTCTTTCCGTCCCCCTTCCCTTTATGGTATTTACATCTATATTATTGTATTTATATTATCTTGATTATTTTCATTCCTTCAAATAGTACAATTTACAGCATGCTCAAGAATTCCTAGATGATTCAACCGTTTTCTTTTTCTATACTACAGAGACCCCATCCATTACAAGATACCCCAGGTACCAAACAGCATCAGGAGGAACTGTCACATTTAAATGTGCTGCAGATGGGAAACCAACACCAATAATTACGTGGGAAAAAATTGGAAGCTCCCAACGTTTCTCTCAAGGAAGCCCACTGACTATAACAAATTTTGACACCTCTAAGGTTGGGGTCTACAGATGTACAGCCAAGAGTAATGGAATAGCTGAGAATGCTACAGCAACTGGTTACGTACAGTTTTCAACATGTAAGTGGTTATTCCTATCAGTTCTATTTAATATCAAACATTAATGATAATGAATTAACTTTTCGCAGGGTCCTTATCTACACCGCAATACTCCTGTGGTGACTAGTGGTTACCCTGGGTAAATAACATTTGATTATTATTATTATTTTTTTATTTTTTATTTTTATTTATTATTTTTTTTTTTTTTGTGGTGTCATATTATAAGAAAATGTATGCAGAACTATAAAAACCTCAATAAAATCGTCAAAATGTGAAAATTTTATTTTTTTGTGAAAAATGTGAAATGTTAGAATTCGGATTAAGCCAGTTTTAGCATTCTTTTCTCCACTGCTAAGTCTTCTTTATTAACCGGGTTCTACTGTATTTGTATTTACAACAGAAAGAACCAAAAACAAAAACAAAAAAAACATGCAAATTCAAATAGTTGAGCTAGTTTTCATGTCAAAATTTGAACCTTTACCTACACTTATTCACTTGTTGCTTTTTTTGTTTTTGTTCATGTCACTAGCATTTCAATTATGATATGATATATGATCATTGTAATTTTAAAACCAAAAGGTCACCCTCCTCTTTTTGCTGGTTACTGTATTATTTTGTTAAGTCTTGCATTTAGTGGCTTTTTTCTAATTATTCTTTTCTATATTAGGTGAATCTTCATGTGATAAGGAAGAGCTTGGCATTGAGTTCCCTGACTTGACATACAATTATGAATATGAAAACCCCAGCTATAACAAATACAAGGAATTAAAAAGCAAAATTGAAACTGAGGTAAACTTTTTAGTACATGACTGATTGCTGCAAGTGTACTTATGCCCAATGTGCAGGTACGCTATGGAATCCATAATTAACTGTGCTGAATTAAGATCTTAGGAATTGAAGATCTGTTTTTAGATGATTTCTAAAGCTTTAATTTGGTTTGCGGTGGCTGGCTTCGTATCATATTACATAGGGTCCGTCATCCATGGCAGCATTGTGAAGTATCGTGGAGGCAGATGCCAAAAGGATGGCCTCACACATTTTTAAACCAGTTTTTTGTGTAGTTTATAGTTTGTCATTTATAATCCACAAAGCCTAATTATTTGCACTGGAAAGATTCCACAGGGACAATGCCACATTTCAAGTACGACACTTTAGTTCTAGTTAATTAGAACTTGCGTTGCTTTAATCTGTTCATGGACCTGGATCACACAGTACCATGTTTGTTCCCATGAGAATACCCACGTAGCTTCATTCTGAAAAATCTATTGTTCAGCCAAAATGGCTGCCTTGTGAGAAAGGTCAAACAATATCCATTTATTGTAAAGTTTTCCTACATATTATGTTCTGCAAACAATGGCAATGTACTCTTTAAGGAGTATACAAAATATAATATCAGTTAGACCCTATGTAATATTATTAAGTAATATCGACGTCTAAGCCAGGCTTTAGGTCTGTCAAAGCTTTAACAATTTTATGATCTATATCCTTGACTTAAAAAAACAATCATTGTTTAATTTTTAGTGCCTTATCGCTTATGCTAAATCAGGCAAAGCTATTCGCAAATGTGAAGTTAAAAACTTCAGGTAAGCCAAATGACACTGCATTAATTGTTATTGGTTTTATTAGATGTTGTCAAGTTTGTTTTGAATACAGGGCTTAAAATGTCCCTATATTTCCTATATCTTTTTAATTTAATTTTTATTTCCCTTCCTGTGGTGCCATAGTTTATGAGCTTGATAATAATTTTTTCCTGTTCTTTTCTGAATAAAATTATAGGAATTATAGGTACATTTATAAATAAATCATTTTTGTTTATAGTGGGATATACAAATTCAGTAACTTAATAATAGTTTCCAATTTGGCCCACTGTCTCTCACACACACTTACCACTACATTATATATTCTATGCATACAACTCAACTCACATGTTGATTTTTACGGAGGGAGGAAACCAGAGTACCCGGAGAAAACCCTCGTGGCAAGGGAGAGAACTACATATCAGTCAAACTCAACCCACATATGATCACCCGAGCAGGGGCTCGAAACCGAGCGGTGAGAGGCGAGCGGTAAACCACTACGCCACCCAAGGAACCCGATAAAAAAAAAGTTTCACTCAACATTTTGTTTAAAAAAAAAAACTCCAAATTGAAAAGATTCTAAAAGCCCTATATGCATTCCTTCATTTGCTAGTTGTTATAATAGTTATGTAGCCTGTATTTTCTCTTTTTTTGCTGTCATAATATATATTTGATATATTATGCTATATCATTTGTTCTCTACTTCACAGGAGAGGCAGTGTAGTAGCTGTGGTAGAGTTAGGATGGCCTACAGGTACTCAGGGTCCCAAGGATCCTCTTTTGCAAGCAATAAGAGATGGCAATTTTGCAGGGTACAATGTGAAAACAGCTTTTGTCAGTCCAACATCTAGTCGAACACAAATTCCAACAACCAGTCCTCCAAGAGGTAATAATTAGTTGATCTCCTTAATTTTGATTGTTCTTTTTTTCAATTCTCTCTCTTCTTCTTCTTCTTCTTCTTCTTCTTCTTCTTCTTCTTCTTCTTCTTCTTCTTCTTCTTCTTCTTCTTCTTCTTCTTCTTCTTCTTCTTCTTCTTCTTCTTTATTTTCCATACTTAAAGAGGGACTAGAACGAAAACCGCTCAAAATTTAATTGAGCTGAAACTGTCTTGGAATAATCTTTAAGGGTCTAATAAAATCTGGTCAAAGTTTTTTCTTGATATTCCGATGGGAAGTATTATATTTGTACAATTCAATAACGTCAACCGACCTTTGGGCTTTATAGAAATTAAATAAATCAATAAATTATTTACAAAGAAATCCATGGAGTTTGGTCTTGAGCAAATGGCGTCAAAGACTTCATTAAGAAATAATTATGAAAAAATATTTCAAGAAAGTTTCAGCCTAATAAAATCTTGAGGGAGTTTGGTACTAGTCACCTAGCTTTTAATTCCAACTATGATTTTTTTTTTTTAATTTTCTTCAGCTAAAACAGGAATTTCAACAACAGGTAAATTATATAACTGTTTGCTTGTTTATGTTTTCCACTCAAGTCTTTTTATATAATTTTATTTCATTATACAGCTATTTCAAAAAACGTTGAGTAACCTAAATAGCGTATTACAAGACTGGAATGGATTTTGGCTCATGTAACATTGTCAGTGCATTCCATCCCCCAAAAAATATACTGGCTACATATAGAGAGCAAATTGCTGTATATTTACTTTTTATTTCAAATTAATGAGACCCACAATGCCCTTTGGTCTTGGAATGCACTATTCAGTATGCAGTATTCACTAGGTAAAGTATTTGCGACCAGGCCTGCATGCAATCCCTCCAAAGTTGTTAGCCTTTTGTAAGCCTTTAGCCCGTGCATTCTTACAATGCGTCATTGTGCGAGAATATAAACAAACCGAAGGGAAACCCAACAACTCTCGTTCGCTTTTTCAGTAAATTTAAAAGAATTCAAAAGAAGACAAGTGTTGAAAAGCTTGCAGCTACTGAAACATTCGCATTATGTATTTCTGCACGTATCAAGATATTCGCAAGCTTTTTATTTCTAGAATTAAAGTGATAACTGTTAAAAAATACTGTTTGAATATGTTAATTCATGGAACATGTTATAAAGCGGCCGGTCAAAATAAGGCATTCCGTATAATACTCACAGAAGCTTAGCATCTATACGAACATGTAACTAGTATTAGAATTTAGTTAAGTTCCCTCCAAATGTAAAGGGACCTCGCTGCGTCGAGTAGGACTCTCCACATTTCAGTTTTATTATTGAGTATTATGATAATTCATATCAGCTGAATTATTTGTCAGCAACTCAAACTTATTCGATTGGAGCAGCACAACTCGCGTCGCTAGAACTCTTAGAGGAATCCAAAGCCTGTCAAAATGATTTAACATGGCTAATATTGAGATGCTACGGCTAAAACTTCGTTTTAGGTTTTCTATAAACTTCTTGCTGACGAGCTTCTTTGACAAAGTAAAACCCGCATCCAATTATCAAATCAAGGGAGGGGAGCCTGAACGTTTTCTCGAAGCTCGTTCTACCTCTCGAATTTGAAAGAAAAAATAATTTTATTGATAATAACTTTTTAGTATTTTAGAAACACTGGATCTTGCGTTTGTAATGAGAAATTTGAATTCTAGTTCCAATTTTGTTTATACCAAAAAACATTTGCCGTGTCCTACCCTACTAAGGCAGTCATTGGTGCGCAATTTTTCCCGTCATGGGTTATGCTAACAACTTGAGCTTGTTAGCTTCGCGCTGATTGGATAGTTACATTTTCTTGTATCACCTAGCAGTATTCAACATTTTTGAAATAGCTGTATATTTGTATCCTTGTTATAGGGAACAATAATAACAAACTTGTTTGATTAAAACAATGGTTTAGAATGAAGCACCGTATATCTTCTCCCCCTCAACCCACACCCCTATCCCCCCCCCCCCCTCCCCGTGCTCGTCCTCCAGACTAGCTAACTATTATATCTGTTTCAGTTCCAATAGGAATTTCAACCACAGGTACGCTTTAACAATACGATACAATAGCGTTGATTTAACGTGCTCAAATGTACTTACCTAAGCTACTTTCCATAATCTTCTTTCTACTCTGTGGATCGTGCAATCACACTGATTGCAAACATTATGTCATTCATTCTTTACTTTCTTAATTCATAATTTCCTAAACCTATTTGTTATTTCACTTCTAATGCGTAAAAATTGCCCCAATTCTAAATGTGATTTTTTAAATTTCAGTCCCCCCAGAAAGCGCAGCAGCGTGTAAGTTTTGTGAATTATGAACAAACATTTTATGCAAAATAACGTTATTACTTTTTCTGAAGATGTACCCATAAGCCCTAGGGGTAGGGATAGGGGTAGGGGTAGGGGTAGGGGTAGGGGTAGGGGTAGGGGTAGGGGTAGGGGTAGGGGTAGGGGTAGGGGTAGGGGTAGGGGTAGGGGTAGGGGTAGGGATAGGGGTAGGGGTAGGGGTACTGGTACTGGTCCAGGTAGTGATATTAGTGATCGAGTTCCTAGTGGTTGTGGTGTTAGTGTCAGTGGTCGAGGTAGTGTTAGTTTGTGGGAGTTGCAGTGGTATTTGGAGCAACAGTGACAGTTGTTGTTGTTGTTGTCATTGTTGTTGTTGTTGTTGTTGCTGCATATCATGGATCCAATTTTCCATATTTGGGCCTTTCCGGTTTTATTTATCATTTTCACAGGTTCAACAGCCATAACTCTTTGTGTGACCATCATTGTGATACTTGTTGTATCTAATGCTGTGTTGGGTTTCTTGCTGTGGAAGAAGAATTCGAAACTAAGAAGTAAATGCATATTCAAATCGATGGAAAATATATTGAAATAATCATAAATTGTATTTTCAAACCAACTAACCAACCAACTAACAGAGAAAAAAAAATGTGTCTTAGTACTAGTTGTCTAGAATTTATATTATAAAATATTATGAGCAACGTAAAGTACAGCGAACTCATTTCAATGTACACCGTTATTACTGAAACAAAGATATTTAATTAAATAATTGTAACTTTTAATTTGTTTATAAGGAACCTAAAATATTTTCGTCCTTTCTATACATGCAATTGCTTTTAAAAATGCTTCCTAATAATTTATTTCTTATTTTTAACTCTAATAGAGGTTTTTACTAAGAACTTGGAACAAATGACACCTAATGAGCATCCACTAATAGCATCAAATGGCGGACATGTGGATGTAATGGTGAACAGACAACCTAAAGTACCCAGGGCGCCGATTTACCAAGAAGTAGTCAATGTCAGCAATAGTTCTGCAGAACATCCATGTGTACATTACCAAACCTTAGATACCAACCATATGAATGGACAATCTGGAGCGGAGTTATCTGTACCATGTAGTGACCAACCTCAGCGCCAGACATATCAAACCCTGGATGTTGCAACTAGAAATGTTAACAATCCAATGGAGACTTCTGTACCAGAGAATTACCAAGCACTACAGGATGTAAGGCCATCAGCTAACTATTGCAAACGTAATAAGGTGGTATAGTTACAAGGTACATTGCACTGAAGAAGCCTCGGCAGCAAGATTGTCAGAAATTGTTAAAAAAATTTGATGCCAAAAGCGACATTCTTAATATATCCCCTATATTGTAGTTGTACATACAGTTTCAAAAATTTGAATAAGTTCAGTGTGACTATATGGCAACTTGTTCAAAAGAGCAAAATAAATATGTACTCGTATTATTGTTCTATTAGCTAGTATCAGTGTTCAAATACGAATTCACAGTAAGAATAGAAAATACTAATGCTATGACTTTTCTTGGAAGCAGATAAAATTTTTGTTATCACGAGACAGTCGGCAAGACGAATGCTTGAAGCTTCTGGTTTTTTTTTTTTTTATCTTTTTTTTTTTTACAACCTTCAAAAATTAAGAAAAATAAATAAAAAGGCTGGAACCTGATTAAGCCTTCTTTTCCATTGAAGGAAAGTTTCCCAAAACCTATCTAAAAAGCTATATTCATATATCCTGCTTATGCACGTGTAATTGCTATTCCTTTTCTTGATGCGCTTAATGCATCTGTTTTCTTGATTGTGGAACAGTGCTATAATTTTAAAGAATGGTAACTGCAGCTATGTCTGTAATTCAATTTCTCATGCTCTTTTCATGCCTGCAACTTTGTACGAATTTATAGCATTTACTGCTTCATGGATATACTTTTTGTTAACAATTCAAGAGAAATTGATAATCATTATTTATCATCTTGTTGATCAATTATTTAGTCTAAGAATATAGAATTTGACACGCACGGTTTAACTCTTGTGGCCCGTAACGAATTAATTTTACTCGATTCTGGCGCTCTTGAACACGAGGATCTTGGCGCTTAAAATAATTAATTTCTTTAATGTCGCTTTTATAGTTCCAAAGTGGTTGACAATTTAAGTGATAGCGATCCATAGTCTAAAACACTGCATGCAGATATCATAGAAGTAGTGGTTTTGTAATATGTACTTTCTTTCAAGATTGTGTTTTCTAGATCGCAATTAAAGGTACGATTTTTAATAACCTCCATTCGTAATTAACTCAAGAGAAATTTGCGCCAAAATTTACCGCGAAAACTACGAAGACGCGTCGATGCTTCATTAACCGCACGTAATATCAATATTGTGTATATATGGCATGAGTTGTTCTGAGTGTGATTCATTTGAAGTTGGCGCTTGAACCCACAAGTTATCTTATTACATACTATCTTCTGCAGAGGTAAGTAACCAAATAGTTTGCTTTTTTTTATTTTTATATTACCAATTACTTAGACTAATTAATTGCAGTATAGTTCTAACTAGTTATTTTGGAGCCTTTTTTTTTTCTTTCGTCGTAATTTTGTATTTGTTTTTCATTTTGAGTTTCGCGTACTACATTCAACCGATCCTAGATCATAGCGTGGCTTAGCTTATTGGAGATAAATCAATACTGCGTTTTGCCGATAAACAGTTTTTCTCATTATTTTAAAGGAAAGTGAAAACTGTGTGATGTTACATTTTTTCCATTGCTTGTATTGAATATATCTTTAGAAAAATTAAAGCCTTTCTTAAGACAGGGGAAGGTAAAGGAAATGGTTATCATTTATAGCTTTGATTATGCAGGCTTTAAGCTGCTTGTGCTGTTAAGTGAACACATCGGGCCCACGTGCACTGTATTCGCGCGCTAAATTTTCATTGGCAAATGTACAGTTGACAACTCGTGCGTGTTAATAATGTATTTTACACGCACCATTAAGTACTTCTGTGTCAAACTTTGTATTGAATGCTATCCTAATTATCCTTAATTCATTGGCAGGTTCTTTTGATAAGTCGTGTTTGTTTTTAAGCACTTTATAATAAGCGTTATCTAATTCAGCATTGTCACCTTCTTTATTGTGGCTACAGAATGGTTTATGCTTCATTAAGGTTTTCTTTTTTATCTTTTATTTAATTTGTTATTGAAGCTGAATTGAATTTTGAATATTATGTATACTAATACAACTTATTGCACGAAAGTTGCCAAAAAACAAAAAAAAAAAAAAAAAAAAAAAAAAAAAACAACAACAATCAAATAGGCATTAATTAGACTTTTTAAATTTTAATTAGAATATACCAACAAGATAGTATCAAAAATATATGTCAGTCTGTACCTTTACAATAGCGAAATAATTACACCTCTTTTGCAACAATAATTAAATCCTATTTGTTATTTGTTATTTTTATATGACAACGTTCTTGCAATTAGGTGTAACTGAATGAATATAAAATACACAGTAGGCTGTTGTTGTAGTGTACTTGTGTTGTAATTTTTCACTGTTATCAACAACTTCTTCGTGACTTCATTTTATTGTATTTTTGAAATGTGTTCAGTGTTGATGTGTTTTACTTAATAATTTATTCTGATTTCGTTTTGCTCAGTTCAGTTCATCTCTTCCTTTTTTCTGTTGCTCCCATGATGAGTGAAATGACTGATTTCTTTCTTTTGTTTCAGTTTTAGTTTGTTGTTCAGAACACTTTTTTTAAAATGAAGGCTGTTTACATTTTTGTCGTCATCATGGGTTGTGTCATTGTTACCATGGCAGACAGTAATATAGATGCCCTCGAAAACAACCCCGAGGAAAAGCACGAGAGTAACGACATTTCTAAGAGAGGAGGTAGGTAACCGATATACCATAAAATGCAGAGGTGGAAAGCTGGATTTTTATAAGAAAAGAAAAAAATGAAAAAAAAAAACAACAAAAAAAACACAAGAAAAGGAAAGGAAACTGAACAAATGGGGGAAGAAGTGAAGGAAGGAATGAGGAACAACGAAGGAGCTTTTATCTCATTGTATTTCAATTATATTCTCCTTTGGATTTTTATTTTCATGTTTAACGTTAATAATTTTTTATCGTGTTTCATTTCATTTATTCCTTCATTCATTCATTCATTCATTCATTTTTGATTTATTTCATTTTATTTTTTGTTTTTTTGATACAACAGAATGCAAAGATAACTGGTACAAGGTTATCTGTAAGATTGTAAAAAAAATTAGCAAGTGCGATTCTTCGAAAGGAAAGGCAAAATGTGCCGAGACTTGTGGCCATTGCAGTTAGTATTATACATTATTTTTTTCCATATACCATAATAATCCACATAAGAGAACCAGTAGATTAAGAACCACCAGGCTGAAATTTAGTCAATTAATCACCCGATAACCACTTCAGCCTTACAAATAAGACAAGTTCTTAATGTGAAAAGTATAAAGCTTTAACAAACATGTACGAAGCATTTTCTACTAGAAATGTTATTGGGAATATGAATAACGATGATAATAATCTTTGTTTGAACTGCAATATGTATCAGGTTACAGTATTGTTAAGGTTTGAATATAAGACCTTTCAGAGTCGATAGCTCACTAACTAAAACGTAATTAATCGGCAAAACCAACATATCAGGAGCAATGTTTTTTTGGCTTGTAAGTAATAACCCCAAGATTCAATCCCTTGATCCTTAAAATATCAATCAGATTGAAATTTCGAAAACAGAAACCCTGGGATGGCTTTATCTAAGTTAAGGAATGTGATTATGTTAGTGGTTAGCTTCCAATCAAGTTTGCTAAGTATGCCAGAGGAAACTCTGATATTCACTGATATGACATGTACACTACAAGTCGAAGAAAGCGGTTGACTAGTAAGCAATGGCATATGTTGGACTTCGCTTTTAGTTAAACATTAAAAGGCATGTCTTTTTGCTCAAAATAGACCCTTGTCAGGACATTTATTCCAAGGCCAAATGCCTCTACCTGGAGGAAAACCATAAGTGCTATACTGATGAAGCAAGAGCAAACTGTGGTACAACTTGCGAGTCGTGTGGAAAAGGTACGGGAAATTATGAAGTTTGTTATTGTAAACGAGTATAGAAACAGCAAACGTGTTGAAGCATGGGGACCAGCTTATTGGAGAGGCGGGGCTTAATAAAGAGGGGAGGCTTATTGATTTTTAGCCGAAACGCTCCAAGTTCTACGCTATCAGAAGGCCGTAAGTTAGATAACCAAATGGGTTAATACATCATGCATATTCCGAATTACAAGCTATTTTCAACATTTGATTCACTTGTGTTAGTTTCAACTATGATTTACCTTGATTGTGAATTTAGTTGTGAAGGGGGAGAGGAGGGGAGGGGGCTTAAAAGAGAGGGGGCCTTAATAAATTTCATCCTTTAAAAAGGGGGGTTTATTAGAAAGGGGGACTTATTTGAGAGGGGGGCTTAATAGAGGATTTACGGTATATATGTTTCGTATGCACTTGTCTTCTACGATCTTTTGCATTAATAAATCAATGTTATAATTCAGCTACCCCCTCGAATTATACAATTTTCCATCTTAGCCTGTGAAAAGGCACCTTTTACGATATTGTTATAAAGTGAGACATTCAAGAATTATATGTGACACACTATGTTTAATTTTCCGTGAGCCGGCCAGTAGTCCATGCAGGTGTTCAGGGTTGAATAATCGAGAATTAGACCCGGTTTAGACGTCCAAGTTCACATGTGCCGAATCTCATGCAAATGAACTCAAACAATAGGTTTTGCCTATTTGCAATATATTCGGCACATGTGCACTTCCACGTCTTAACCGGTTGCTAAGTTATATGATTTTTTATTTCCTTTAAATTCTTGATTCTACAGTTCGCGTTTTAATGAGCCTTTTTATATAAACTTTCTGTAATTTCATAGCTTGCAAGAACTATGTCAAGGCGTGTGGTGACGAGAAAGTACTAGAGGAACTTTGCACTATTAAGTCTGGCGGATTTCTGCTTTGCCCAAGAGGATGCAACCTTTGCATAGGTAGGAGTGCGATTTATGACCTGGTTTTCAATATTATTAGAGACGGTAACAGAAGAACCAGGAAAGGAGAGGCCACAACTGGAAACCGGAAGTGCATTTTTACTTCCAGTCATGCTCAGCTATCGCTTATTGTCTCCAGTCCCTTACACGTTGTCGATGACAACTGATGATGATGCATTTCTGGATTTTTTTTTTTTTAATTGTTTTGAATTGTTTTTGAAGGTCTATCATATTATTGAAGTCTTTGTTGAAATGTTGTTTATAGTGTGGTGACATGTTTATGTGAAGCTTTGAAATGATTAAGATTTTTTGAAGACCCGGTCTGAAAAGTTTTCAAAAAATTATGGTTTTGTGTGAAATCCTTGTGGTGGCATAAGTTTACTCAACCCATTGTAGTCTTTGGCTTGAAGTCTTTGTCATCCCCCCCCCCCCCCCCCCCCCCCTCCATCCTCCCCAGCATCCCCTCTCTGTACTTGATAATTATGCTAAAATTTTATTATTATCGTTTTCGTTATAATCTTCTTTATCCTCTTATCACCAATTCATTATCGCCAAATAGCAAATAGCAAACCTTTTACTTTTAAATAAATTTTATTCATTTTTCTCTTTTCCAGATCGTGATTAAGTTTTGTCTGGTGACAAGGAGTTACACAAAGAGCTATGGTTGAAGTTTATTTTCTAATCGTTAAACGTTAACAGTTTACAAATGATTATGCTAGATATTTCAGTTTACTTTGACTGAGTGTTAAGCTTGTTTTCGTTGTCAATGAGAAAGCATTAGATACAATTTAGGGATTAAAAGAAAAAATATAAGGCTCTGAAATTGTTCAAATAAAGGAATGAAATACGAAGGTAGATGGATAAAATGAAAAGTTGGAAGAAATAAGGGAAGGTGAAAGAAAAGGCGATCATTTGGATGGGAGATGGAGGTGGGGGAAGAGGATGAGTAGATGGATTGATTTAGTTTGAAGCAATGCTTTCCCATTTAAGGCAGCTGGCAATTCCATAGCATTCTTTGTTTGAGTGAAATCAATATTAATGTAATTTTTCACGCCGTTTCCACCAAGTCTGTCTTATAAAATCAAGCAATGTGCCAAAATGAATACCAAAAACGAATAAGCAGCTGCAGTGGATATTAAATCATTAATAAGCGAGTTTCAGCTCAAAATATCGCAACTATATAGACCCCTTGCAAAAATTCTTTAAGCAGCTCAATTTGAAGGACAAGAAAAAATTGCGATTGAATTATATTGACTTGAATAGTTCAAATTTATAGTATTCAGGCTTAATATAATATCATTTAGGCACATGCTGGCATAACTTCGTATCTTTGTGAGTTAACAATTAGGTTTTGTTTCAATTAATATTTATATCTATTAGAAATGTTCACATAATTATGGAGTCAAACTTTTTATTTGGCAAAGATCTTGGTTTACTTCTACTTATTTCTCTCATAAGAACAGGAGCTTTCAAATCTGAAAATAATAATGTTAAGTGGATTATATGTCATTATACTAAGGAAAATCGTCTTCGTATAAAAAGCTGTGAGGCTGCTTTTAAAAGAAGCAGGGGACGGGTATAAATAATTCACAAAAAACCTATAGTTGCAAGATGCATAATTAAGACAAAATTTAGTTTGATTGACTTCAAGCGTTTCGATGTTAGTGACAGAATAAAAAATCAATATATTCAATTCGTATGCGATCGAATATCTTGGAAACGCCTTAATATATTGCCATTGCTAGGACGTTGTTTTCGACATCTTCAACAACGATATTGATTGCAACAATGCAAAAACAATGAACTTTTTAGCTTACTTCGAAAATATAATTGCCATTACAAACGGCTTAATTAAATTACCTGTTAGTGTATGATGATGAGTGCAACTGCAATTACAGCAAAAAGCAGAAAATCTAGAAAAAAGGACAGCCATGTTACGTTATTTATTATATATATTATATACATTCATTATATCATATTATTATTGCTATAACGTACTGTATCACCGCCATAATTCGCCATCACTAGAAGGAAAAAAGAGAGTTTTTACAAAAATCTCCCCTTTCCGTTATATAACCGCCAACAGGTTGGCTCAGTAGGTTGAGCTGAACTGTAGTGCGGGAGGCCTTGTTCAATCCCTAGCCAGATCAACACTCAGGTTCTTAAAATAACTGAGGAAAAAGTGCTGCCTTCTTAATAATATCTGCAAATGGCCGTGCACGTGGCACGAATGATCATGTTATGTGCTACCCTCTATAATGAAGGTTGATTTATCTATCCCTGAAATATCTAAATGAAATTACAGTACTTCCTAATCACAGACGCAAAATTATACCATTTGCCGTCACGAAAAAAGGATTTTGGTGACGTGGACGTCAGTACAATTCTTTTTGACATTGTCGGGAAACAAAACATTTTCAAGGGCAAATGCATATGCAATGTCATGGAAAGCCTTGATTGACATCCACAAAAACCTGTTTCGTTGCGACGAAGATTCCTGTTATTTACGTGTGTTATTTGGAAGCACTGCAAGTCATACATGCTAAACGAGACGGATTTTTTTCTTACCAAAGGACATTGTGGTGGCTTGACAAAACAGATTTGACTCTGAAAGAAAATAAACTTCATTAAAAGCGAAGAAGAACCGTAAATTTTCAATTGGCTATAAAATCTAGCAAGTAATTAATAACAAGATGATGATATGGTAATGATTGTGTTAATCACAATATACAGTCCGTTACCTTTTATATTAGCATTGGCATTACCATTGGCCTTTCGTGCAGCTGTGGATGAAATGGATTAAATAATTATATCTCTCAACAAATTATATCATTAGAGCATTTGTTCAGATGGTAGTAGCATTTTGCCAAGCATGTATGCATATATGCTACCCACCAACCAACGCATCCATCCCTCCATCCCTCCATCCCTCCATCCCTCCATCCCTCCATCCCTCCATCCCTCCATCCCTCCATCCCTCCATCTCTCCATCCCTCCATCCCTCCATCCCTCCATCCCTCCATCCCTCCATCCCTCCATCCCTCCATCCCTCCATCCCTCCATCCCTCCATCCCTCCATCCCTCCATCCCTCCATCCCTCCATCCCTCCATCCCTCCATCCCTCCATCCCTCCATCCCTCCATCCCTCCATCCCTCCATCCCTCCATCCCTCCATCCCTCCATCCCTCCATCCCTCCATCCCTCCATCCCTCCATCCCTCCATCATATATAAATAAGTGTCCTGAAAAAGTAAACTAGAACAGACAAAGTCCTGATACCAAGGACAGTTTTCTCATATACACATAAAACAACTCCATCTATAAAGCTCACTCACCTTTCGTAACATTTACTTGGAAAGTGGCTGTAAACACATCTGCACTGTTTTCTCTCTTGTACAACACACTATAAGTACCAGTATCATTAAGCTTCACGTTTTCAAACGTAAACCAAGCCTGACCCAGCGAAGCATTTCCAATGAACTTTATTCTATCGTCATAATCGGTGACGTTTATAAGACCTTCGTTTTTGATGTATTGCAGGAACACATTGCTGATGTCCTGTTGACCGCCCGAAACCTTTACTTTACCTAGGGCAAATTCCTCAGGATCTGTTATGTTGATCTTGACGGTGAAGCTCTCTCCTGGTTTAAGGTTGAATCCAGGGATACTGTTCATCGATTGTGCATATGATGCTAATATATGGAGACCAAGAAAAAGACATAAATGGGCTTTCTAACACAGCTGCAATACAGACCGAGACAAATAGGTTTTTGTAGCATCGCATTCCGAATTTAGGTGAAAAAAACAAAACAAAAAAAAAACAAAAAAAAAACAACAATGTACCGTGACAAATGTCCAAATGGGCAAACTACATGCACCAAATGCAATATAGAGTTCACATATAGCAGCTAAGATCCAGCTCAGTGCCATTATAATATTATATTTTTTCTTCTTCTTGAGATTCAAAATCTTGTCAGCTCGTAGGGTTGGATGAGAGAGAGACGAATGGGAGGTAGACAATGGGTAACATAGATAGATAGATTAGGATATGAGATGAAGAAACTTTAAAATTCCATATTACTTCTTTACTTTATTCTTTCTTTTTTTCTTTTTTTTTTTTTTTAAAAAAGCTTTTAATTGAAAACATGACCTGACCTTTTGGTTGATTGTAGCCTTCTTCAAACAAATTATTTTTTTACTTCGATGTCATTGCGAAAGCCTCAAACTATTTGAGTGATTTTTACTTGGGTTTAGCCTTGAGTATTAGACAATAATTACAGAAAATTGGTTTCACAGCCCAACAACGCAATACACAACTTTTTGGATTACTATAGTTTCACAGAGTAATTTCCATCTAGGCCCTTCTAGATCGAATTAGAAACACTTTATGATATGCTGCAATTATTTGTGTTGCGCATAAATATTGCATATATATACATTCCATAATTGTAATCAACTGGAGTTACCTTTTAGCATAGGAACCTATATAAGCCATGGAATTGCAAAATATGCTTTGTTTAGTTAAAACGTTTTTGTATTTAGTACGTGGTAGTTCAGAGCCTCAAAATTTCGAAGTTCCATTCTTGTAAATATAGTTTGATAAATACTGAAATATTTTCTGGTTAATAAGTTTAAAGTCGTAATGCTGCATTTTGACATAATGCAATGATGCACTTATATATATCTTTGCCATGCATTGCGATAAAATTTACTTTGTATTGAAAGTACTTACAAGGGGCTTTAAGTTATTTATTATAAAATACACATAGATAGATATGTAAGTAGCTTTCTTGTCATCAGTGTTCATAGCTTGGTTATTATTTTTTTTCCATTTATGAAAAACACCTAAATTTAAGAAATATAAAGGAATTATTATGCGCTTTGACACATGTGGTTCATATATACTTTCTCATTTCAGTTTGTCAATTAAAAAAGGAAAAGCCACAGTTCACTCATAAGTCATACAAATAAAAACATGGACAAACAAAAGCCTCAAAAAGAGTAAAAAATTCATGAAAAAGCAAAGCATGGACGGACTTGAGAGACGTAATAATGATAAAAAAGGCCTTTGTTTGTAACAGTTTAATGCATTTTGAATAATATATGTTACACAAAAGGTCGTTGCTCCTCGCTCTTTTTATTTTCTACATGAATAACCTCCGAGTTTACATTACATAAAATTCTGTCCCCTCAACAGAGTTATCCGTTTACATATGGAATTTCTTTGAATTTGAATCCTAAGACATCTCACAATAGGCGTGCATAAACGACCATAACAAATTCGAATAATAGAGAATAAAATCAAATATTTTATATTTTATATTTCTTCAGACATTTTTCAGTGTATTTCGTAGCAGTTCTTTTGATGTTTAAAACTTATAGCCTTATTGAAATTTGAACAAAGAAAGAGGATATCAAAATGTTCGATATCTAACTCGTAAACACATTTTTCAAGCAATTTAAAATACCTTGGCTAGCTAGTCTGCATAGTGTATTCTTACCTGCTAACATTACTATCATAGAGGCTGCACCAACCAATATTGACAGTTGTAGTGCTTGATTCATCTTTCGTTGATCTCAGCGGATACGAAACTGAATAAAATGTTTGTTTCAAAATCCCTAGAAAACGCAAAGCTAAACTTGCACGCCCTAACTTAAGCTAACGTGATGTGATTCAATATACAAATTCAGACAGACGGATCATGATTGGCAGGTGATTTAGCTCGCATTGTTTTTCGCTACTTTAATTCTAATTAGCTCATTGCATGGTAATTTTATGTATTTATTTATGCTATTGAATTTTTAAGTAAAGGAATAAATTAACAAAATCAATTTGAAGAATTTTGTGCAATATTTTCTTTACGTTTTCGCGTTGTAAATTCGGTGGAGTCACCACTGATCAAATTACATTGAACCAGTACTATTTTAATATTCCCATAGAGCTTTTATTTTGAAATACTGCAGCTGAAAAATACATTTCGTTCATTTGGATAGCTTAACACTAAATCCCATTTCGTCACAAATAACGGGTAATTTGGCAACTCTTTCTCATGACTAAAGAAGAACGATAAGGAATAAGGAATTTCTTATTTCTTATTCTAAAAGGAATTTCTTCATAAGGAAAACTTATTATAAGGAAAACTTATTATAAGGAATTTCGCAAAAGGATTTGAAATTGAAATGGTCAAGTAAGAAGCGAATCTTACATTAAAAATAAAGCATTTGCATTCCTTAATTTCATATCTCATTGTAATTTGCACTGACGCAATTAAATTGTTAAAATTACAATCCCATGAAAAAAAATATTTATTTGGATCTACAAAGTATAAATAAGACCTGCAGATAAGAAATAAAATAAAATTTGAGGCCTAGGTATCAGCATAAAGTTTAGCAAAATCCTACCTCGGCCTCATATCTTATCCTAGATCTCAAATGTAGGGTGTGAAGCAAGCACTATTTAAAGCTAGCATGCAATACTATATGGCTGTTTACTCCCATGCAATAAGTCTGGTCACATATGGTCTACGGATAATAACGTTTACACTAGGGGTAGGGTTTTAAGAAACTTTCTATTTTATCATCGTATGGTCTTTAAAGATTGAATCGTTTTGACCTTGCCTGTAATATCCGGTCACGTAATGTTGTTATGTTGGAGCTGCCACCCGAACGTAAATACCGTTAACGCAGATATTCGTGATTGCCATTAATCTGTGTCCATAAGCAAGCGAGTCTTCCAGAAGGTACAGGTGCTTCTTTATTGATACACATCTGTGTAATACTAGGGTTTTTCATTACCTAAGTTAGGGTGCTTGTTACAACAGCAAGGAGGAGCACTAAAATACATCCAGTATCTAAAAGAAATACCATATAAAGATGAGTTTTGTTTTGAGAAAAGAGGGGAAAATATGTTTTTGCACATCTAAAATGCTCCTATTTTCGGACAGTCTATCTCATGGTTCCGACTGCGGATGATTGTAAAACTCAAAAGATATTTGAGAATAAACACGAAACAGTATAATAATGATATACTAGTGGCCCATCTATAAACCCTGTACACTACTGACCTCGGGAAGTCGAAGCTGAACTTGATGCTAAAAGAAAAACATAGGAGGCGCAGTTATGATACATATTAGTATATACTAATTGCACTCGTAAAGTCAATAACCCACTTTTGATAATCTGGTTGAGTGATAACTCACAAAGCAATTGAAAGCGAGGCTCAGGGGAATCAATGGAGTTATCGTAATTCCCCGGAGACTCGCCTTGAATTTCCTTGTGTGTGATTACTTAACCAGAATATCGAAAGTGGGATATTAATATAATCAATAGGCCTTTGACAACACACAGTCACGTGATGGTTATGGCGGGATGGAAAAAAAAAAAAAAAAAAAAACCCACCGGACTTCCTTTATTTCAGTACTAATGTCATATCCCAGAGCTCCCCCCCTCCCCCCCCACCATGCAGCAGAGCCTCCCCCAAGGGACCTCGGGCTGAATTGATTCGTTATCAAAGCGATATATCAGTACGCGACTGTTTGTTGTATTAGTCTATTCCACAAATCTCTAAACAATCTATATATCTGTCTGTCCGTCCGTCCGTCCGTCCGTCCGTCCGTCCGTCCGTCCGTCCGTCCGTCCGTCCGTCCGTCCGTCCGTCCGTCCGTCCGTCCGTCCGTCCGTCCGTCCGTCCGTCCGTCCGTCCGTCCGTCCGTCCGTCCGTCCGTCCGTCCGTCCGTCTGTCCGTCTGTCCGTCAATCCACTTATTGATTGCATCCATCCATGCATTAATCTTTTCGTTTTACTATTTTTTTCCTATCTTAGAATCACTTTAAATGTAAGGCACAAACCTTTAGCATGATTTACAACTTTAGTGGTCGTCGATCCCGCCTGTCTCTCCCGTGGATAAATAAAATCCCCTTCACTGTGAGTTTTGGAATTCCTTGTAGTGATTGGAGCTTAGAAAGAAAGAAAAAACAACAACAACGAAATCAGTATCCGATTTAAAACGTCTACTACATATCGATGGGGTAAGGATTCAAAAGGTAGGATTATTGAGCAAAATCAATAGTACAAAGCCTCCTCTGTCACCTTGAAGAGGCGTAGCCAGGATGTAGCTGTAGGGGGGCCAAATCCCGATTTTCAAAACTCAACCCCCAAAAAATTGTCAACCAAAAAAGGAATCCTGCCTTGAAGACACAAACGCAATGGCATATGACTCAATAACATTCATCATACTAAACATATATCTTGACATATACTTTGTGAACTTGCATGTGAATCTGACATATATATTGAATGCATTGTTTTGATACGTGTAGACAATCGACTGTTTCATCATTATTCCATCAACACTTCGTATCCATCTACCTCGCTCTAGATAGAGAGAGAGAGAGAGAAAGAGAGAGAGAGAGAGAGAGAGAGAGAGAGAGAGAGAGAGAGAGAGAGAGAGAGAGAGAGAGAGAGAGAGAAAGAGAAGGAAGGGAAAGAAGGATTGTTTTGCCATTGCCGGTATCTTGTGCAAGTAGCTTTACCATACCTTGTGTGACATTCACTTCAAACACAGATTCAAAGATGTCCGTATTTTTTGGTCTCTTGTAAAGCACCCCGTAAGTACCCGAATCATTGACGTTTACATCAAGAAATCTAAACCACACATGTCCAGATGATAAATCGCCAGTGAAGGAGATTCTAGAATCTTCAACGCTTCCACTCATAGGTCCCACAATTTTGTGATAATAAAGAAGAAGAATTTCGATGTCTTGTTGACCGGATGTATTCTTCAACTTCACAAAAGAAACTTCTTCTGGTATAGCGGTTTTGTCGGTGAAATTAAGTTTTACTTCAAATCCTTGGCCAGAAAACACATTGACGTCTGGTATCTTTAGTAACTGCTCCCAAGAAGCTGTAATGTGAGGTACAAATATATATGTATATTTTGTATTGATAGTTATTGGATATAACGAGATTATGGGTTATGCGTTTGGGCTTCCTTGTTAGAGCAGTTTTCAGTTGAGGCTATGTGATCACGTCCTTAACCAACGATCCAAACGTTTAGTGCGTGCACTACTCCTATGGACGACGTTAGATCTCATGCACAGATGAATTGCACGGCTATAGGCTCAAACCACGATACATCAAATTATAATTATAAGATATCTTTAAAAAAATGTGCTCAGATATAAAATAGCAGTTCTACAGTAAACTAGATGCTAGATGTATGAAGCAAAGATGACGCGAATGATGTTAAAATCTTTACTGCGTAATCATTAATGTTTCGTACGTTTGTCCTAAAATTAGTCGGAGTCACTGATACGTGAGCCGTTGTGTTCCAAGAGTATTATTTCGCAAAATACTTTAAAACTTAGGCCTGAATTATACACACAGGTATTGCAAATACTTTTAGTTATTTTACCAAACAAATTTTCTAGGGCCAACTGAATATGCTTAAAATCTGTTGAAAATCCTAGCTCGTTATCGATAGTGTGGTGCGGTATTATCGTATTTATTTCCAAGCCACTACTTACCCGCGAGAACTATCACATTAGTAGCAATGCAAAATAATATCGAGGAATCCCAGGGCATCTTTAACAAAAAATTTTGTTTAGAGAAGCAAACTTGATTATTGATGAAAGTAATATTTTCTCATAATGTTGCAAGTCATTAACAATATGTTAATCAATTAGAATTACGAAAAATCAACAGACAATATGCTATCTTTTGATTGGCTAGCGATAATGATAACCACTAATTATTCACTATGTTTTTATTAGTTAGTTGATCGAAGGTGTTAGGCGGGTTGCTATGGAAAGTTGCTTGTTAACGGTATATTCTTGGCGGGAATCCTATAAAAGAGCAAAATGAATACGATCCTGTTAAAAGACTTTCATTTTCTTCCTTTTTCTTTAATTCTTTCGTTTAATTTTTCTTTAAAATTCATTTTCAATGGACATGCTTTATGCAAAGAACTAAATGACTAAAACAAAGAGAGCAGGAGAATATAATTTATCAATAAACATGAGATGAAATTTGTCTAGTGAATTGTAAATTTTGATCTTGCCAGAGGACATGGAGGTGATCATAATTTAAATGTATAGGACCAGTCGTGCTACATTTTACTTGAAAATTATCAAAACAAATAGTATACAAAAGAAAACATTATCTACCAATTTCAATGTAAAAGCTCAATACCAAATTTAAATGGTGAGAATGCAGGCAGTTTAAGCTTATTTGTATTTTTGATAGCTACTTCAATCAACACTAAATCGAAAACAAATTTTAACGAGCTTTTGACCAAAGCCGTCTTTTTAGAGTGTTATTGTATTGAGATATTTGTATTTCAGTAAAAATACTTGGTAACAATCGAAAGCTTGGAAACATTTATTGCTTCAGGGTTGGATCTTCCTATAAAATAAACACTTATTTGGTTATGATTCTCCCTTGATTCTATGGTTTTTCATCGGTTTTCTTTCATCCGCAAAACCAAACACGCTAATTTCTCCTGTATTCGATCTTTGAATTAGTCTTGCCTTGATATTGATCAGTCCAGAGGTTGTTTCATGGTATTGAAAAAGCTTCAAACCTATAAAGTAGCTATCATGATATGTATGCAGTTTCTTCACTTCTACCCTTGTAGTAACAAATTGTGATTGATTCTGCCTGCCTCTGGTTCGAGGGGGGCCTTGCATGCGATTGCCTCACTGCTCAATACTCATTGACTAATATTTTTACCTCACTGTAAGCAACTCATGTGAAGTGAATTCATTACCAGAAGTCAATTGTTCTACGCTTTCCCGTATACATTATTTGATGAAAACGGTTTTTTTTTTCCTGCTCGGCTCTTTAAAGGCCACACAATATGTGAATTAGATGCTACAAATAAACAGCTAAAGGTTATAAAGGCTTAATGATAGGAAAAATCTGATGCGATGAATAAAAATCCAAGGCCATTCTTGACAACAAAACATTCAGGGCTTTTCCAGAACAAGGAAAGGAAAGATGTCATCATGAGCATCAACGTACCTCAATGGAGCAGTTGAACATCAACAAAGCAAGATAGCAGAATAGCTTACAGAGTAGTTCTCAACGGTTGCGAAGATGTTATGACCTGACGGAAAAATGCCATTCAACATAACAGACATCACAATAGAGTGAAAGCCATTCGTCAAGATTATTGAAGATAGCTACTCGACTTTCCGCTTTAAGCGCACAAACGCCAGCTTGGATCATATCAACACAGAAAAAGCAGCAAGCTTGGACTCTGTTTCTCCTTCCATCCTAAAACTAGCTTCAAAAGGAATTGCGTCTTTTCTCACCATCTTATACAAACGTTGTGTTGGGCCAATGTGTGAGGCCCTTTGCCTGGTCGAGACGGCAGAAAGCTCCGTTGTTAACAAATATTTAACGCAGGTGAAAAATCAGTTTGTTTTAAAGGGTAATTTCTCCTCAAACCTTTGACTTGCCGACTCCCACTCCTCCGCCCCCGTCCCTCGCTGACAACAACCAAAACGAAATCATAAAACAACTATCATAACAACAATAACAACAACAAAACAGTGTCTTCCTATCACTCCACAACAATATCTGCTGTGATAAATGAACAACCAATCATGGAAAGAAACTCACTCGATGGCTTTGTCGTAGGTCTTTGGTGACTTGAGTCTACCGTACCTGTGGTAGTAGGGATTCTTGTAGTTCTTAGAACTGAAAATAGATAAATTACCAAAACACTCATTTTTAATATTTTTTTGGGGGGTGGTGGGGGGGGGGGGGGGGGGGGGGGGGGGAGGTATCTAAAGGTCAGTATAACCTCTTTACTATTTGCATTTATTTGCCTAAAAAATGAAATAAAAAATAGATAAATAAACAAACAACCAACAACCAAAAATGCAAAAAATAAACTATAACAAACAAACAAACAATAACATGCAGCAACAGCGTTTTCCTATTGCTCCAGCACAACATAAGTGATCAACCAAGCATACAATGAAACTTACTCTTGCCCGATGACTTTGTCGTAGGCCTTTGGCAACTCAAATTTACCGTACTTTTGGTAGTAGGGATTCTTGTAGTCCCTAGAACTGAAAAAAAAGTTTGCATACAAAGCTGTTTATAACTGTTATGGCAAGAGGAAAAAAAAAACACTTTATTACTTTTGCTGCAGTCATCTCCTTCCCATCTAGGAGCACACGTACAGCTGAACCCATTGACCAAGTCAGTACAGGTACCTCCATTCAGGCATGGGTTAGAAACACATTCATTGATATCTGATAATAACAACAAAAACATAAAATTAATGCGCTCAAGTGCTGAATATTTTGTATAAAAAAGAGTTTCGTGAATGATTTTTTGTTACTTTTGGTGCAGTCATCTCCTTCCCATCCAGGGGCACACGTGCAATTGAACCCATTGAGCAAGTCAGTACAGGTACCTCCATTCTGGCATGGGTTGGAAGCACATTCATTAATGTCTAACGAGAACAACAACATAAACACATTAAACAATAATATTTGAAAATCACTCAAGTTTGTTGTTACAAAAGTGCAAATATTCATAAAAAAACGAGTATTGTGAATGTTTTGTTACTTTTGGTGCAGTCATCTCCTTCCCATCCAGCAAGACAGGAGCATTGGAAATTATTCAGCGTGTTTAGACAGATTCCACCATTCTTACAAGGATATGGAATTGCGTCACATGGATATATCCCTAGAAAAAATTATCGATTAATTAAAGGGATCAACACGAGAATGGGAACGAATGAAGGAAGAAAGGATATCAAGATATGTGGATAAAATATCGACAGATATTTTAGAAAACTAATTTCGAGGATTTTTTTTTACTATCGTAGAATTTCAACGATGAAACATGCAACACAAAACATTATAAACTTCAATCTTTTATCAACAATTAGCAACAGTTACACCCCATTGCCTTCAAACAGTTATTTCAAGTGGAGGCATTTGGGTCAACAATACAGCAATTGTATAGCAACTGACCCAATTACCATGACTTGGAAAAAGGCAGTGGAGTTAAACACTGATATCTGCTATTAGATTGATCCAACTAACGCAAGTTTGCCTATTATCAAAATGAAAATCAAGGGTGTGGCTTGAAAAAAAAAACAACTATGAGCCAACTTTAAAATTCAGTTGTTTTCTTATAAGGAAGTAAAACAACAACACAAACAACAACAACAACAACGAAAACGACGACAACTTTTACAAAGAATTTTTTTGTTCATTACTTCTTCTGCAGGTTGGACCTTCCCACCAGCGCTGACACTTGCATCTGAATCCATTGATCAAGTCAGTACAACTCCCACCATTCACGCATGGAAAGGAATTACATTCGTCTATGTCTATCGAGAAATCAAGGTCAAATGTAACAAAATAACAAGACGTTTTGAAAACATGATATGATATTTTGTATGTTCAGGTATAATCTGTGAAACCGTTTCTATGGCATTTTTCTTATGAATACTTTTTGTTTACATTAATTTCGATTAAATTACATTTCCTTGATTGATCCCCCTCCCCCCCCCCCCCCCCCCCCCCCCCCCCCCCCCGCAGCATTTACCGTTTATAATTATTATATCAAAAGGAAAAAAAAATAAAAACGCTTCATTACTTTTGGTGCAGTCATCTCCTTCCCATCCAGGGGCACACTTGCAGCTGAATCCATTGACCAAGTCAGTACAGGTTCCTCCATTCAGGCATGGGTTGGAAGCACATTCATTAATGTCTAACGAGAACAACAACATAAACACATTAAACAAACATATTTGAAAATCGATCAAGCTTTTTGTTACAAAGTGCAAGATATTCATTTAAAGGACAAGTATTGTGAATGTTTCATTACTTTTGGTGCAGTCATCTCCTTCCCATCCAGGGGCACACTTGCAGCTGAACCCATTAACCAAGTCAGTACAGGTACCTCCATTTTTGCATGGGTTAGAAAGCACATTCATCGATGTCTAAAAAATAAAGTCAAAGCCAAAGCTTGCCATTTAAAAAAAAAAAAATCCAAATTCAAATGTTTACAACCCCGAAGTGAGGTCAATTAACTTTAACACTTTCCTTCACATTTAAAATCACAGCTCAGATCCCATTAATTTCGGCTTAACATTACAGTTTTCTGATCTCCGACCAAAAACAATTTATAAAGTGCACGCGGCAAGTTTTGTCGATACAACCAACAGGACAGTTACAACTGAAATCATTGACAGAAACGTCGTGGCAAGTAGCTCCATTTTTACAAGGATCAGGGATGCAGTCATTTATGTCAAACTCTATCATAAGAAAAATACATTAAATGTCAGTCGGTCAGTTAGGCAGTTGGTTGGCCACTCGATCAGTCAGTTAGCTATAGTCGGACGGTCAGTTCAATAAAGCAAAATATTAAAGAATTAAAAGGCAGTTGAATGAGCGAAAGAATAAGTGAATGAGTGAATTATTGAGCATGTTAACCAAAAAAGGCAATCGATACGATACTCATATGACACTGTTTGTCTGTCCATCCCCGTGCACAGTTGCATGAGTAACCATTGTGCTTGTCTAGGCAAGTGCCTCCATTCATACATGGATTTTTTGCATTGCAGTCATCGATGCCTAATTAAAATGAAATAAATACTAAGTAACTGTCGAGTATCTATAAGTATCTTTTTTACGAATACGAAGAAAAAAATTACTGAAAAATGGGGAAAAATAAGATGAAAGCAAAATATATAAACAGTATACAAAGAAAGGAATGTGAGTACAAGAAAGGAAACGGGATAGAAAATATGAAAAAATATACATAAATTAACGAACAAAAAATCATACAAACAAACAAACAAATAAAATGAAAGAATTAATAATAATTAATACTAGTTACTTATTTACTACTTTCAAGAATTGAGATAATTTCTAATTTTTAGCCATTATTTTAAACTTACTTGATTCACATTGCCTTCCAGTCCATCCACTAGCACAGATGCAATCGTAGCCATCAGCTAAGCCTTGACATGTACCACCATTTATACATGGGTTAGAGGTACAAAAAATGGACGCTTCTGTTGAAGCACGAATAAGTTTATACAAAATATATTATCAACAACTTTTCCTGACAAACATTTGTGTGTACATACAGGTGTATTTGAAACTTGGACAAATCTTAATCAAATATAAGAGAGACGAAATACTCAGAAATCAAAAGGTTTTTTTTTTGTTTCAACAACAACTCTATCAGCGCGAGGTATTCTACATAAAATCGGAGCTTTCTCTGGGCAACTCGGTCTAATTGAAAGAATATGAATTAATTATTTCTGCAAAACAGATTGTTTCAGTGTTTACAATGTATAGACTGACATTTTTGAGATAATGTTGTCAGGTATATACTAAAACATGTATTCTCATCAGTTTAAGGGGCTTTAGGATCAAAATAAAGAAAAATAATTCAGATTAATTCCTGTTTGTTATTTTCTATCTTTATATGAGAACGTTCTTGCAATTAGGTGTAAATACAATAATAGAAAAAAAGATGAATATTATCTGATTCTATCGACTTTGTTAGTCCCAAATTGAAATGTAAAATATAGTTTCAGTGTTAAACCCTGCTGTATGAAAAATAAAATCCCTTAATTAGAAATAGGATTCCTCTTTTTTTCTTACTCCAAATTCGTTGCCGGGCGCCAGCAATCTCCTTTCAATATTATTATGAGGGCGAAGCTAAGAAGATTTTGTGACATGTCTTGTCCATGGTTTTAGGATCAAAATAAAGAAAAATAATTCAGATTAATTCCTGTTTGTTATTTTTTATCTTTATATGAGAACGTTCTTGCAATTAGGTGTAAATACGATTATACAAGAAATGAATATTATCTGATTCTATCGACTTTGTTAGTCCCAAATTGAAATGCAAAATATAGTTTAAGTGTTAAACCCTGCTGTATGAAAAATAAAATCCCTTAATTAGAAATAGGATTCCTCTTTTTTCTTCACTCCACATTCGTTGCCGTACGCCAGTAATCTCCTTTCAATATTATTTTGAGGACGAAGCTAAGAAGATTTTGTGACATGTCTTGTCCATGGTTTTTAGGATCAAAATAAAGAAAAATAATTCAGATTAATTCCTGTTTGTTATTTTTTATCTTTATATGAGAACGTTCTTGCAATTAGGTGTAAATACGATTATACAAGAAATGAATATTATCTGATTCTATCGACTTTGTTAGTCCCAAATTGAAATGCAAAATATAGTTTAAGTGTTAAACCCTGCTGTATGAAAAATAAAATCCCTTAATTAGAAATAGGATTCCTCTTTTTTCTTCACTCCACATTCGTTGCCGTACGCCAGTAATCTCCTTTCAATATTATTTTGAGGACGAAGCTAAGAAGATTTTGTGCCATTAATTTCTTGTGTGTATCCCTATAAGCCTCGCATCCAAGATCATTTCAGTTTAAAGGGGTCTTTTACCTACCAACATCTGTGAAACACAAGATGGTAACAGCAAATATGAGCAGTTTCACGAAATAAAACTTTGCTTGATGCATTGTGGCATAACACATTGGACTTGCTACGATCATGGATGGCTTAAAACTTTATATTGAGCAAAACGTGAACTAAGTCACAATCCTATCTTTTTTTCTTCTATTTGGAGACATGATTGGCATGTTTGTCTATATAAGGCTAATAAAAAGAGCTATAAAGAGGGCTAGTGCCTTTTTGGAAAATTAATTAAAAGCTATATTTATAACTTACAATGATTCATTGCTGTCATCCATGCACCGTGTCAACTGGAACGTAATCAAGGCTATCCCATACAAGTTCAATATTGTTTTACTTTAAGTTTTTATACCTTTGAAAATAATACAAAATTACTCCTCTTTCCACGTTTTGCTTATTCTTAGCAATTGGCATACAATGAATATGTCTTTCGTTTTTTTGAAAACGAATTTACTAACAAATTTTAGAAAAAGCAGACAGACAGATAGACAGACAGACAGACAAATAAACAGACAGACAGACAGACAAACAAACAGGCAGGCAGGCAGGCAGACAGACAGACAGACAGACAGACAGACAGACAGACAGACAGACAGACAGACAGACAGACAGACAGACAGACAGACAGACAGACAGACAGACAGAAAGACAGAAAACAGAGACAATAAAATAGAGAGAAAATTAGATAAATTATTGAAACGAAAACACCGATAAATTAAAACTAATATTATCAATATATCTTTACTGCAACTCACCTGCATTATGTAACACAATCTCCCTTTGAATAATTGTTAAGCATTTATTGTAAGTGAAATACTCTACAAATGCTTTCCGGCATTTGTAGGTATAATCCTCATCCATGCCTTTAGCCAAACCCAACCAGGTATACGACATTCTAATTTTGTATGACATGATTGGCGAAAGCTCAGCAGGGCAAGAAAAAGCTCGCCAAGTGTACATGCATGTACTTTGGGCACTTAAAGACATGGCTTCTGCCAATCAAAATGTTGTTCATTTCTGATTGGAAGAGACTATAGTACCACTCCATTAGAAGTGGTCGCACAATTCAGCTATGAGTTCAGCCTATTCAAAAACCGTAAAGCATCAGCGTGGTTTAGGATATTTTGAATTGGTTGAAAACAAGTGATGAAGAAAAGGTTTGCTTTGAAATTCTTCCAGCTACATTAGATGGCAGAATTGCAACTTTTTCTTACTTCAACAACAAAGAGTATCTTTTTCAAACCCCTCCCACTCCAACTCCAACCCCCTCTCCCCTCCCCTCCACTCCCCCGCCACACACAAGAGTACACTCTTTCAGTGTAATATTATTGCTCCGTCACCATTTTTGCCATGAGCGATCAACCAACCATGTATTTAAGCAACTCACTAGGTAACTTTGTTGTCGGGCTTTGGCTACTTGAATACATCGAAGAGGGAGTTCTTGTAGTTGTTAGAGCTGTAGGTTAAAAAACAACAACAAATACATAACTAAATTATTAATAATCAATACTATGATATATCACCCCTAGGTACGTTCGTTTGCCTACTAAAATGAAAGAAGACAATACAAAGCAACCATTACTAATATTACTCAGTCTCCACGTATGCCATGAAATATCAACCAGTTATTTAAAGCAACTCACTGAATGACCTTGTTGTTGAGCTTTGGCTACTTGAATTTACTGTATTTATCGAAGAGGGGGTTCTCGTAGTCGTTATAGCTGAAAGTAAAAAATGAAAAGAAATGCCTAAGATAAAACAAAAGCAACAAGGGAACAAATCAACAACAACAACAGACAGCAAAAACAGTACAAAGTCAATAACACAAAGCAAAACAAAGAGAAAGGAAAAGAGAAGAAGAGGAAAGAAGAAGAAGAAGAAGAAGAAGAAGAAGAAGAAACTTAAGTTGAATGATTAGTTAATAATTTCTACCTTGGTCACATCGTGTTCCTGTCACACCAAGGGGACAACTGCAAGTGTAACTGTTGACCTGATTAATACAAGTTCCCCCATTTAAACAAGGATTCGATGCGCACTCATCAATATCTATAAACATACAATTTGAACAAATTAAGGTTAATTGTTTGCTCTGTTATACTTTTCTTTCTTTCTCTCTTTCGTTCTTTCTTTCTTTCTTTCTTTCCTTTCTTTTGTCAGTTGGTAAAAAAAGTCTTTTCCCATGATGTGCAGTCAGTGTCGCGAAAATTCAGAATAACTTTTAATCAAAAATCTTAATATTGAAGTATAACATTGATAAGATTGCATGCAATGGTTCTATGATTTAAAGGGGGAAAATATTAAGGTTTGGGTTACCTTTGCCGCAGTCCTGTCCTTCATATCCAGGGGCACATCTGCAGATGAATCCATTGACCCCGTCAATACAGGTAGCTCCGTTCTTGCATCGGTTAGGAAGGCAGTCATTGATGTCTATTATTAATAAGAAAAGTTGCACAAAAATAATAATAAAAACCGGTTCCTTCTTCATGACGTGGAGTTACTAACTCAAAACTTTAAATCCTTTGGAACATCTGATGTAGAAGGGTTTTTCACCTAGTATTGAAGCTATGCTATCAAAGCGGTGTAATCACATTATAGTTGATAGTTCTATCAGGGATTTCACAGGAGAAAAGAGCTAGTGTAAATAATATTTTGTTACCTTTGCCGCAGTCTGGTCCTTCATATCCAGGGGCACATCTGCAGCTGAATCCATTGACCGCGTCAGTACAGGTAGCTCCGTTCTTGCATCGGTTAGGTAGGCAGTCATTGATGTCTAATAATAACAAAAAAACAGATGTACACAATTGAAAACAGGTCCCTTTATAGGAAGAAAGTACATAAATAAAGTATTATAAGATAATAAAAAAAATAAGGAATCAAAGAAAGTTAGGCAAAAGAAAAATAACAATCATTGTTGAAAATAAGTCGTTCTAATAATTGTCGTTTCGTGATGGAAATCGAATCTAAAAGATTACTTGAATATTGAAAGGATTACCAGTGATGTGCTTATTCATACTACTAATGGTTTATAATTCGTGGAGAAGCTAGAAGGTTCTTAGTATGCATGATAGTATGATAATCTATTGATATTTTAAAGTTTATACAGTATCTATGATTTCATGGCGGAAATATACGGTTTTGTTACTTTTGCTGCAGTCCTGTCCTTCCCATCCAGCTGTACACGTGCAAACGAACCCATTGACCCTGTCAGAACAGCTAGCTCCATTCTTGCACGGGTTAGGAAGGCAGTCATTGGTGTCTAATCAAAACAAGAAAAACATACAATTGAAAATCGGTCCATTTGTCAGAAGGAAGTATAGAAGAAGAAAAAAGCCGAGAGAGAGAGAGAGAGAGAGAGAGAGAGAGAGAGAGAGAGAGAGAGAGAGAGAGAGAGAGAGAGAGAGAGAGAGAGAGAGAGAGAGATTCGCTGTGTTCCTTGACTACACTGAGGTTCATTTACCCAAGTTTAGCCTCGATTTGATGTAGAATATGATATTCTTGTGTTCCAGTGAAGGTCCGTGGAATTTCAAAGCGTTCGTATTGTTGAAGGTTTACATTCTTTACTTTACTGTAGGCATGATATTTAGTGATTTTTTTTTTTTTTTTTTTTTTTTTGTATTTGAACTGAGACTAACCCTGCGTAATATGTAGTCAATAAACACAGCGGTATTTTAAGAATTCCAAAAAGCTCAGAACTCGAATAACTTTAAAAAAGTTGAATGTTTTTTTTTTTTTTTTTTTTTTCTGTTTTTTTTTTCAGTATTCAAGCTTGTATGTTAACAACATACAAGGCAATTTCGTTTTAGAAGTGATTATTTGATTTCATGAGTAAAAAAAAGTATAGATATTTTGTTACTTTGACTACAGTCCTGTCCTTCGAATCCAGGGGCACACTTGCAGCTGAACCCATTGACCAAGTCCTTACAGGTGCCTCCATTCAGGCATGGGTTGGAAGCACATTCATTAATGTCTAAATAAAAGGAAAAAGCTTGATATTTGACCAATATACCAAAGTTTGCAAAATTGGCAAGAAATTGGCACTAGCATCGCCACTGGCACAAATGAATAAATAAATAAGTAAATGAATGAATGAATTAACCGAGAAAGGATGAATATGGAACATTAACAGGTTGGGCCGCGGTAACAATTCTACTTAACTCGATTGCAAAGTGCATTCTAAATTGTTCCTTCTAATTAGTAATGTTAATAATATTAAATTAAACTTACTTGTACTACAGTTACGCCCTGTCCAACCTTTCAAACAAATGCAATTATAACCTTCGGGTTGATCTTGACATGTACCGCCATTTAAACATGGGTTACTGATGTTACAAAAATTGGCAGCATCTGTTGAGACACAGAATGGGGAAAAATAATGCATTAAAAATTAAATAAATTATTATTTATCTCTCTCTCTCTCTCTCCTCTCTCTCCTCTCTCTCTCTCTCTCTCTCTCTCTCTCTCTCTCTCTCTCTCTCTCTCTCTCTCTCTCTCTCTCTCATATGATGTATTCTTACCATTAAATATAAGCTATGAAATGTATAATCTACAACTGTTAGGAGTTTCAAGAAATTATTTTATGATTTCGGGGTGGCAAATAGAATATTTCTCTCGCGCGTTGGGGGCGAATTTAGCAAGGCGTTACGAGCTAGGTAGTATCGAGACCGAGAAAAACTGGGTATATTTTAAATACGCGTGATCAAATGTACTTCTTACCGCAAAATTCAAATTTTTGGATAATTTTGGCGCATTTTGAAATATAATTCGTCTAGGTTACGTACATTTTTTTTGGTGGCAAATGGCTTTCAAAGTTGTAGTGGTCAGGATTTTACTCGTTTTGATATCTTGTCCAATTATATATGCAACAAGGGAGAGTTTTGAGAATCCAAATGGAAGTGAAAAGTGTAATTTTTAGCGAGCAGCAATCTTCGTACACTTTCCTTATCAGCAAGTAAGAAATAAATCTGAATAAGTTTATATTTTACGATTAGGAAAGCGCTAATATTTCTTATTTCCGGTTACCAAAACCTCATTGACATAATGTCCTGAAATGTATGCAATGACTTTGATATGCTTTCTTTCTTTCTTTCTTTCTTTTCTTTTCTTTTTCTTTCTTTCTTTCTTTCTTCTTTCTTTCTATTATTTTCGTTTCTTTTCTTTTCCTTTCCTTTTTAATGATGTATCAATGCCCAAACGATGATTGCTAAATACATTAAGAGACATTAACATATTTATTGAAAATATATTTATATGATATGGTTGACATATTAAGCATGACTAGAATCAAAGCCTACATTTTAGGCAAAAAAAAAATAAAAAATCCGCATCTTTTCGTATATGATTTATCAAGTACTGCAGGTCTTTCATTGGCATGTCATTTTTTGTAACTAAAGTAAGGCAGTCCATAAACATTACAAACATATATATATAACCAAAAAATATCGATGTCATAGATAAATAATATATAATATATAATATATGCAAATGAATTTCGATTAAATAATATATTTTCTAAGATCATTTGTTTTCATCCTCAAAGATCAAAATAGCAAATCTAATTTCAGGTATAGACTCTGAGGTATAAGATATACAATATATTATTAAAACAAAATAATAATAATTCCTCTGCATGATTTTCTACACGCCAATGCTTAGTTGCTTAGTTGTAAACCCCTTACTAAAGTTTCTTGAGTTCGAGGGTATCAGAATTTTGTGGCATTTCTCATGTATATTCCTATTAGCCTTAGACACAAGATCATTTCAAAGGGGACTAATACTCACCAACCTCCGTGAAACACAAGATGATAACAGCAAATATGAGTAGTCTAAAGAAATAACCCTTCGATTGATACATCGTGATCAAACAACAATATGATCTAGACTTGCTACGATGATCATTGATCGCTTTATGACTTTATTGAAGAAAACGCAAATGATTTCACAATCATCTAATATTGTATTCAAAAAAATGTCAGAGCACTGTGTATTGGTATGTTTGGCTATATAAGGCTAATAAAAAGAGCTTTTAAGAGGTTTAGTGCTGTTTTGACATACCGAATACAATATTTAGAAATTACATGATTTATTTCTGTCATACACCGAGTCAACTGGAACGGACATTAAATAAGTATCCCATGAACGATTGATGCAAAGCGCCTTTATTCCTAGCTTTTTGGCATCGTTTTTTTGAATTGGAAATAGTACGAAGGGAAAAGGAATAAAATTATTCTGATTTTCCAACTATGATTATAACAAGTGAAAAAGCGAAAATGACGTTATTTTATTTCGAAAGGTATTCCATTTATAAAAAGTTAAAAAATCGAGAGCTAGCTACATGTGCGTCGTTTTTTTCTTCTTCTTTACCCCCAATTGCAAGCTAGAGAGCTAGAGAGCAAGGGGACCAGTGGGACGGCTATGAAATCTTCCAAGGAAGATTTTGGGCCAAAGAGCCAATTAAATATGCAGGGGAATGTATATTTGTATACAGGGGGAATGTGTCTGCAGGGGGTATATGTCTTACATACTAATACATATTCCTCAGCATATATAATTAACATGGGTTTGCGCATGTCAATTGGTCAGTGTAAGTAATCAGAAGGTGTGGAGCGTTCTAGAGGGTCCTGAAGGAGGGAGGGGCCCTAATCCCATTTCTCAGCCCAACATTTTGCAAAATCTTAGTATCAGTCATGCAAAATCTCAGTCCGAGTTATACATATTTTGAGGTTTTGCAAAATTTGAATCCCATTATTGGCTAAATTCCAGTCCAAGTGCTTGATATCCCATTTTCCAAGCCCCCAGAAAGTCGAATTCCAGCTCATATTTTGCCCCTCCCATTTTACCCCCAGATGATATTTGACCGATACGGCCAGTTGAAGTATCGATAGTGTTACTGGGATAGCCCATGTGGGTTTCAAGTTACAAATGACTACGCGTTCTCAAGACACAACCTTCAGTGTAAACCATATATCTATATATTACTAATCAGAAAAAGTCCAAGCCTATTGCAGGAATTCGCCCCCAAAAAAATCCTTGCCATTGCAATCGGATAGTCAGACCATGTATGACTTTAATGAGATTCAAGGCGATGTGGACTTGATTCACAATTTCCAGCATTAGGCCTTTAAGACTTCCAAACCTCGTTCTATATTGCGAAGCCTACGTTTTCTGAGTAGTCCCTCCCGGTGGGGATGAATTTGTACTCGTTTCCAGGCCTCGACCTAGTGTTCAAAGTTTTCTCTACTATTTCGCTCGTGTCATTGAAGCTTCAAAATGGCGATTTTTGGATCTGATTTTCTTGCCCTCAAGCAGCTGCTGGCTCGATATAAATCTATTCAATTAGCTTAACTACATTGCTGTGTTATCACTTGACAGCCCTGTGAAAGCAGCTTGTGACGGGATTCGAATTTCTTTGAAAAAATTGACCTGAATTAGAGCTAGCCATGTGAAGACAATTTTAAGGGCTGTGCTTTCCACTTTCTCGTTTTTCGTACCGGGGGCGGAACAGTTGTCGACAGATGCTGAAACTCGGTCCAAAGATTGCCAGGAACTACTTAAAAACACAAAGTAAGTTACAAGATATTTTATTCAATATTTACCCTGAAAATCTACAATTTAAAAATATCCATGCATTGTCTTAAACTAATGCCTAGCTTGGGCTACCTGTGGACAAATGACGAGAAATTTATTTCTTCGTCGCACACTATGGGTATTCCACGCCATACATTGTTATTTTTTTTACCAAAGCCTGACAATATATTTTATCATCTTTTGAACCTGAAAACTTTATCTGCGTGATCCAGATATCTTGGTCGGAATCGCTGTCTTGGTTCATTTTTAAGAGGGCGCGAAGAAGCAAACTTGAATATTAATTTAAACTAGAATTTTGTGGTGATTTCTTTTGTTTCATATTCAATGGGTAAAGGTTATTAACGTTTTTGTTTTTCAAAGAAAAATATTGTTTACTTCGTAAGAATACTTCGCCATTGTGAAAAAGTCTTTTATTGGCGTGAATCGAGGGGGTATGTGATTTAGTCCCCTGGGGTTACGCACTCGTGCTGCTATCCCTCGTTCCAGGCCAACAATCCTTTTATCTTGATTGTCATCTAGCATCTGGGATCATCTCGATCAATTTTATCCACGACGAACCTTAAGGGAATACATATAATGCATATGTTCATGGCGGGACTTGATTGTCTTCATTGTCGTAAAATATCAGCTTGAATAACAAGGCCGACTGGATCCCCAAGTTTCATCTGCAAAACCGCAATTTGGCCTAGCTGAGAAAATAACGCATTGCATTGTTTCGGACCGGCACGCAGTGCACTGTGGTTTACTAGGATTCTTAAAAAAAAAACACCTGAACGCAGGCTCATCTGTAGTGACAATGGCTTCTTTATCTTGCTGAACACATTTTTCCATTCACTAATTCAGGTTTGGTACGAGATCTCTAGATCTGCATTCAAATGGAACCATACTACCTAAAAACCCTGTATTAGTGATACCACCCAAGGTGGAATGTCAACATTTATCCTACACTATAGAACATGCAGCCAATTAGAAAGCAGGAAAGCGGTTGTATATTCGTCGATATTTCATTCTTCCTTCCCATCATGCACTGCGTGTTGAATCTACGCATCTTTATTTTCTATGGTGTGGGTATAAATTGGTTTTTACAATGGTTTCTCGATCGTGTCATACCGTGGATATCCCACTTGTCACTTGTAATGTATTTTTAAACGTACACACTCGCACGAGAGCTCTTGTGTATACTAGAAACTACAAGTGACTCTTGAGATATTCGACTTCGGTATGCCACTCGAAACCATTGTATAATTAGTATATATTATGTCACGCAATTGACTGGAAGCTTTCCAAATTATATTTTCGTCTATCTTAGTCTGTTCTTAAGAAAGAAAATCACTATAAACGAAATAAGTTTTGTTAAAGTAAATTTTCAAGTTCAGATTATTATATTTCTTAGTTTTTGTTTTGTTTTTGTTTTAGTCATATTTCATCTTTAGTTAGGGATTCTGTTGATAACAGTAAGTGTATATTTACTGATATGATCACGCTGCTTAAATAAAAGTATCTATCTATCTATCCCGGGCTATCTATAGGTTTCAGGCTAGGATTAAGTTATATTTGGAGCTTCATTTCAAAGTTTCGAATTAGGATTAGTAATTGTGAAGCTCTGTTTTCAATTTCTTTACTTCCTTTGATATTAGGTTTAAAGTTTATTGACTTTTGTAAATAGTTGTCTCTATTTCATGATTAATGATTGTAATTTGATATTGAAAATCCCTTTTTGGATATACTAATACACTTATTGTATATATTGTATTTTGTTGCATACCTGACACGGTATTCTTTGTTGTTCATCAAGATATATCTCTGAAATATATAATCCCGATGAATACATTAATTATGGATGTCTCATTTTAAGGATAAGCTTATATTAGCAAACTTCAGCTTATATTTTTAAAAACCTAAGCTAGTTGATATTGTTTTTTGTTTTCCTATCTACTAAGCCGATCAACTGAATTTTCTTGCTG
>JALHLI010000002.1:1735000-1759962 GCA_023349425.1 Anthopleura sola
AAGACAAAGGCTTACCTCTTTCAGTTGCTTGGCAACACGAAGGGCTAGAAGTGAAGAAAGAAATATTTTAGTTTAGATAAATATCGGTATTTGTGTTCGAACAAATACAAACAATACAAACTACATACCTTGAAACAGTCTGGTGCAAAGGGAACGAAGACCACGAGTTTCCGAATATTTATAGTCAGCGCCCGAACTGCATGGCGGTACAAGTAAGCCGGTGCATTCTGGGATGGCGACAACAAAGAAATGTATTGTTCTAGACTGTCGACGAGCTGCATTGTGGGTCAAGTGAAGATCTCGATTTCTCCTGCCTTTTACCTATTGTCTGAATTAGGATCGCTACCTTGCTTCGCTCGCTTCAGGCTCGCTCCGCTGCGGCAGCAATAAGGAAAAGAAAAGAAAAATAAGAAAACAATTGAATGAGTGAATGAAGAAATTAGTTAATGAAATAAAATGTAGAAAGAAAAAGCAGCAAAGTAAGCCTGAAAAAGAAAATAAAAATAGATCAAAAAAAAAAAAAAAAAAAAGAAAGAAAAAAAAGAAAGAAAAAAGAAAGAAAAAAAGAAATGCGAAGATGGGACGAAAACAAACACAACAAACACGAACTGACTAAATACAAATAATCCAACAAGGTATTTTTCAAAATTATCTTTAACTAGAGTTTTCTTGAGTGCGAGAATACTAGAGAAAGAGCAGAGGGTATTAAAATCAAATCCTTCTGTTTTAATTCAGGTCCAAAACAAATACGTCGCAAACACTAACTGTTCAACTGGCGTAAGGAAATCAACTTCCCACAATACGGTCATTGACCCTCTAAGTAACGTTAGATTTGTACTTAGCAACATTGATCTGGAGGATGAGGCTGTGTACTCCATTCGCCTTGTTGGGACACTTGAAAGTATGGAAAGTAAAAGACGTCTGGTGGTGATAGGTATGAACATTGACTATTATATTATACTGGAGTGTCCATATGATTTTATTGTCTAATTATTCATTTAACATAGTAAGCTAAGAAGGAATAGATGCAAAGAGTGAGAGAACAGGAAAGAAAGAAAGAAAGAAAGAAAGAAAATAAAAATAAAAGTGAAGAATAAATATAATAATAACAGCAAGTGTATTAGAGTGGAATTCAGTAAGGAAAGAAAATAGGAAGAAAAAAGAAAGAAGAGAGAAAATAAAGAAATAGTAGAGCAAATGAAGAGTAACAGATAGAATAACGCTAGACTGATGGATCTCTAGATTAGGGGAGATGGCAGATATAAAGCTTTAAATTACTCCTTCACCTTTATTTTTTTCTTAAACTAGTTCCCCTAAAGTTTGTTGAACAACCTAAAAGCACAACCACACTAGAAGGCAGTACTCTAAAGTTAACGTGCATAGTCGAAGGAAAACCACGACCAACAATAAGATGGTTCAAAGACAACAAGACACTGGAGACAAACTCAACTGAAAATTTCACGATACTCAAAATCACGAGAAAAGACGCTGGAAAGTATCATTGCGTTGCAGAAAACAAAGTGGGGACAATTGCATCTGAGCCTAAAGCCTTGGTCGACGTTCAGTGTAAGTTTACACGTTGTTGATGTCATTAAGCTTATGAATAAGAAATTGACTTTAGGACATTGATAATTATAAGGTATTGTATTGAATTGTCATTCACAGTTAGCTTTAATCAGCTTTTATATTTTTCTCCTATAGTTCCACCGGTCATCAACTCCTCACGGAAAGTCAACATAATCCGTGTACCAATCGGTACAGACATGTGGCTAACCTGTCCTACTGTAGCAAATCCCCCAGCATCTGTTCAGTGGTTTGCCAATGGGATTCTCGAGAAAAGTCGCACTGAAGAATTCCAAGTAAAGGTTTCCAGTTCTTTCGATTATGCAAACTACACTTGTGTCGCTAAAAATCCATTTGGCCAAGACAATGTAACGTTCGACTTCAGACAAGTTGGTAGGTAGTTTAATGATACCGCTATTATCATGCAAAATGTATAGATAGTACGAGCACGCGCAGTTGTTTTCGTTCAATGTATCACATTTTGGAACTCTTGTTTTTTTCTCGCGTCACTGTTGTGAATTGCCCTTGCAATTGCCCCTGAAATAGCCCAATTTCACATTTTATTAAGATATTTTCAACAATGTTAATTTCTACAGGACCACCTTTGAACCCACAAGTTGTCTGTGATAAAAAGAGCGACGCCAGCCTGAGCCGTGCATTTATGTTGTATTGGAGATCGCCCAAGTACAATGGAGGAGCACCTGTATTCTTGTACACCGTCAAACACCGCTCCTTTGTCAGCGCTTTAGAAAGAAATACACAGAAATGGAACAGCATAAATGTTACACACAAGAGAACCTGGTACAAGTTTAAACTCGAGTGGCAGAGGACCTTTGAATTTACAATCACCGCCTGGAATATATATGGGGAGAGCGCCCTTGATGTGGACAATACTTGTCTCATTACAGTTGGAAAAGGTAAAACGATAGCCCCATAATTAATAAATGAAAAAATATATTTATGGAGTAATCTCACTTGTCTCTTGCAAGACCTAAACATACATACCTTTATCGTTTTAGATCCTGCCATTATGGACAATTCTGAAACGACAGAAATGCCGACAAAAGAAATGGAATCCGGTAGGGTATGACATACACAGATATGTAAAGAAAAAAATTAAAAATGTCTAAAATTAAGACAAAGCAACTGATTACTTTCGCTTTTTTTAATATCCAATTCATTTCAAAGCTGCTGCCAAGAAGAACTCAAATAACAACCAGCCAATAAAGAACCTATGGCTGTATGTTGGTACTGGTGCTGGAGTGATTGTGTTGGCACTGCTGGTGTTCTTTGTATATTCTTACCGTAAGAGAAGAAAAGCTAAGAAAGGTATGTAGATCAGTGATACATAAATATATATGTATATGACCGAAACGTCAGTAAGTGATCTCTCTTATTTTTTACGGTGTAAAACTTTATCCATAAATATATATACTGATTTGATTCTCAATGACACGGGTTCAAAAATGTTCTACTTAAGCCATATTTGTTCATTAGCGCGCTATTGCTATAGATGAATTTTTTTTTTCATAACTTGGAGAGGGAAGAAATTATAAGTTCACATGTCTATAATTTACTTGGTCGAAAAGGTTGACATACGAAAATAACAATAATATTAAAAATGCTTGATGTTTTTTCTCACGCCGTTTTGCTCGAGCTCTCTTCTTCTCATTCTTTAGATAATTTACATGGTCCCAACAAAAGGTAAGTGGATGCACTGTAAGATAAACAATATAATTCATCATCATCGCCATCACCGTCGTGGTCTTCGTCAACGTGATCATTATCATCAGATGCAGGGAGGGAAGATTGGGAGGCTAGCATTGACAGTTGAAAAACAATACAATAAGAAAAAAGGATAAGGTATAAAGCCTTAAAAATATGGTATGTGTTGCATTTTAAGGTAACAGTTAACCCCTCAAAATCGTTCTGGATCCGCAACTGCACTATGACTATAATCATCATCGCCGTGGAGCTGGCTTTTAAATTCCATTTAGCAAAAGAATAATTTATAGACATGCAGGGGCCAGGACATACGCAAAAACAAAGAATGTATTTGGTCCCAAGCAAGGCACAAATAATATGCATTGTATGTAAAATATTCTTTCCTAGTTTCGATGCTTTGGCAACGGAAAGGAACATGTTTGAAGGTTCCTCAGTCAATAGTCATTTGCTCCAAGGAGACCCACAGTTTGGCAGAACCAGGACGCAGTCAATGGTGGGAAGCCCCCGCTACCAGATGGATCCAGAATGGTACATACAGCGAGAAAAGATATGTATACTGAAGGCATGTAGATCTTTGTGTTGCCATCATTTATCAATTTATGTTTCATCCAGTCTTTTTCATTCTTCTTTATCCTGCAATCCTTCGCTCATTTATCCATTTATTTGGTTCATATTTGTGGGTAAGAACATTTTCTTGTATTCTTAACTGTTACTTATCCTTTCTGTTGACAGGTTATTGGTAATGGTGCATTTGGTCTTGTGTACAAGGGACGTGTACATGGTGTTGGACCAAACACCCTGGGATGGAACCTTGTGGCCATTAAAAGCCCCTACGGTCAGTATACCACGAATCCTTTTTTCCCCTTATCAAGTAGCCATAACGGCGTGTTAATCTTATTCAGCTGATGCATCTGATGCTGAGGTGAAAGATTTGATGAAAGAATTCGAGCTCATGAAAACGTTGAAGCCACACCCGCACGTGATAAAGCTGTTAGGATACGGGGAAGACGAAGGTACAAACATACACATTTATATTGTTCACTTACGTTTGCATTCGGTTAAGCTTGAAGGTTAATGTCTGATAACGATATTAAGAAAGAAATGATGTGGGTACAGGCTCATATTGCATGTTATACCAAGCAATTCTGGATTTAATTAAGAGCTTTGGTGCATTAAAAAAAAAAAAATAAATAAAAGAACTGGAACAAAACAAAAATTTCAACAGGTCGTCCATTGGTGATTATCGAGTACGTACCTTTTGGTGATCTTCTGGGATATCTGAGGAAGAGCAGAGGAGAGAACGATGACTACTATTCTGATCCAGATATCAAGCCCAACACACATCTGTCATCTCAACAGCTTCTTCGTTTTGGTTGGCATACTGCTGACGGCATGACTTACCTTGCTTCTCAAAAGGTATGTGTTAAAAAACTCTGGTCTATCCCCTCCCCATCCCCCACGGGTCGACGATATTTATTTAACTATATGGGGTTCGAGGTCGTCGGTATAATGTACACTTGTTGAAGTCTGATACCTCATTGTGTTTTACAAGCCCTACTTACTCCTTTGTTTTTATTGGTGTTCAGTTTGGTACGTATATACTAAAAATGCTTTGCATTCTAGATTCTTCATCGTGACCTTGCAGCTCGTAATGTTCTGGTGGGCGATGGCCTGTCCTGTAAGGTCACAGATTTTGGCATGGCAAAAGATGTCAGCATTGACGATGTCTACGTACGTTCAACAGAGGTATTGAGTTCTTTATATTACGTGTCTTCTTTGACCACTTCAGGTTTCTTAGGTTTTATTATTAAAATCCATGCATGAGAACTGAGGGCGGATCCAGGGGAGGGGTGCAGGGGTGTGCACCCCTCCCTGGGCGGACTTTTTCCCCCTACTTTGAAGATAACCAATACAAAAATTTTCCCCTTTGATTCTAAGGGGTGCATTCCTCGATCCATGGGTTTAATTTGTATGCAGCACCCATCCCTAAAGAAAATCCTGGATCCTGCGCTCAGAACAAGCTCGATCCTCGATCCATGGGTTTAATTTGTATGCAGCACCCATCCCTAAAGAAAATCCTGGATCCTGCGCTCAGAACAAGCTCGATCCTCGATCCTCGATCCATGGGTTTAATTTGTATGCAGCACCCATCCCTAAAGAAAATCCTGGATCCTGCGCTCAGAACAAGCTCGATCCTCGATCCATGGGTTTAATTTGTATGCAGCACCCATCCCTAAAGAAAATCCTGGATCCTGCGCTCAGAACAAGCTGTTTTGTGGATATAAGCAATCGCTTTTCTCTGTAGTATTTAAGACACAAATATTGTTTTGTGCTTATTATTCAATTTTTTTGTCTGTTTTTTTTTTTTTTTTTTTTGTCTTTTTTTTTTTTTTGGTCCTGTTTTGAGCGAGCCTGTAAGTTTTAGCTTTTTACTTAGATTATTATTTTATTTCTTTATTTCTTTTTTTGTTGTTGTTGTTGTTGTTGTTGTTATTAATGTTGCTATTTTTGCATTAATGATCATTATTCATCAGTATTGGTTTGACTTTCCCCATCTAAATGTCTCAGGGTCGTTTGCCGGTCAAGTGGACAGCTATCGAGGCACTGACAGGTGGAGGAGAGTACACCACTCAAAGTGATGTGTAAGTGGTTACATTATTCTATAGAACGTTAATACCTGGGCATCTCTTTTTTAACCAGTCAATCGTGGGTGAAATTGCCAAGGAGTAAGCTTGCAACGAATAAACCCAATAATTTTAAGAGGCGGAAACAACTCATTTTAAAGACAAAATTTAAAATCAAGTAAAACCAAGTGGATAAGTCAGATCAGGATTATTGTTGACGTTACCTTTTTTTTTTCTTATTTTTTTTTTTTATTTTTTATTTTTTTCATATCGGATACCTCACAAGGTTGTATTTTCTGGATTTGCCCTTTTACAATAATAGCATTCTAATTTTTTTCAGCATTATCGTTATATCTTATATTAATTATAATTGCTCTTAAATTGATGTGTTTCAATATATTCTTAGGTGGAGTTTTGGAGTTGTTCTTTACGAAATATGCACAATAGGTAAGTTGTTAATAACAACAATAATTGAAATTAAAGGATGTATGAAAACTAGCACGTTTTCAAAGAATGATGTAGTTTAGCTTTGTAAAAACAATAACATCTGATTATCAGAAAGCAATACTAGTTTTGAAAAGTTGTGATAAAAAGGTAAATTTTACACCATAAAAAATAAAAAAGATCACTTACTGACGTTTCGGGCGCTAGTCCTTCGTCGGATTAAAAAAGAAAAGGCCTCTTTTTTATTTTTTACGGTGTAAAATTTACCTTTTTATCACACCTGTTACATTAGAAACACCGACGCAGCCAACACTAGCTTACCGCTAGTTATCAATTCTCTAGTTTTGAAAACTTACGTTTATATTCCCATAGGAGCTGAGCCGTTTCCAGGGGTTGCTGCTAAGGAAATCCCACAGCACATTGAGGAAGGATATCGAATGAAACGACCTGGCCACGTAGATCCTGAACTGTAAGTTATGTAAAAAGGAGCAAAAGGAATTTGAAAGAACAAAACAGTTGTAAAATAATAGTGTTTTGATGTTTTTTAATCAGTTATGACGTAATGATGAGCTGTTGGGAGACAAACCCTGCTGACAGACCAACATTCCCGGAGCTGAAAGAAACACTCATCAAGTTGGAAGAAGTCCAGTCAAGGGTAAATTTAGCTCTGCTATTGGTTAAAACCTCTATTATTGAACACGATAATGCTCAATTTTTTTTTTTCCATTTTTTTTTTATTTTCTAACATTTAAAAGGTATACAAATAAAAGATTACATCATACATGAAGATCAATAACACAGACACTAATGGGCAATGGTAACACCACATATATGATAACTTTCTATTATCTTTTGGCATCATTCAATTAGTTCCTTTAAAAGTATTCTTAATTTTTCATGCTTTTTTAGATGAGTGAATAATTTCTAATAATAATAATATAATAATAGTGAGTTCTTGTCAGCAATAATGTATTCTAGTTGCTCAAACTCTAATAATTTATATCGATTATCAATTTCAATTCTTTTCGTGGTTGTGATTAAATTTTTTATTTATTTTTTTGACGATAGTGGTATTCATCCATTTTTATCCTGCAGCTAAGGTAACTCGAATCATATGTCATTTTTTCAGGATTACATCAACCTAACGGAATGCTTGTATCAAAACGTCAAAGAAACCGTAGGTCAGGGATCTCTAAGACGTGCAAGAAAAGGAGGGACATTGAAGGGTTCCGTCAATTCTTATCACATTCAACCAGGAAAACAAGGTCACGTGACCGCCGTCTAGACGGCCGACCTAATTCAACTCACTTTATTAACTAACTTCTCCAAGACACTGTTTAATTGCTGATACAAAGGCATCGCATGTTTGTTTTTATTTGGACTATTTTAATATAAAAATGCAACAAAAATATTAGGGTTTACTGTCAAATTGTCAGACTTCGCTTGTCTGTTCGTTTGCTTGCCATTCATAATTTTTTTCAACACGGTATATAATCACTATAAAATGTTTGTCTAGAGAGTCCTACATCGTTGATTACACTACTATTATATCAAAAATATAGCATTACAAATGTATTTCATACGACCTATAATCAAGTTTAAAGTTTAAGATTCGTTTTCAGTGCGTAAGCGATTTTATCCCAAATTTCTCACCTTTTTATGCTTAAGGTGACTGACTACTTTTGGACATTCAATTTGAGCCCACGATGTGCGCGCAAAAAATGCGCCAAACTGCATACTAAGCTTCGGCATTTTATTGAGGAACCATGCAGGTTTTGAATTTCAACAGGGGAAAAACCCCACATTTTGCAAGGGACTCTATGGTTTTCTTTGAATTCCCTAAAACATCAGAGCTTTTTTTAATTTTTGAGTTATGAATTTGTTTGTCAACATGGTCATATTCATAATTCATTATCTCGAAAACGAGCTCGGGACATCCCATTTTTCTTTTCATTTTAAAATCGGTGATAAATTCTGTGTAAAATATCTTTTTGCTTAAGGTGACTGACTACTTTTGGACATTCAATTTGAGCCCACGATGTGCGCGCACACAAAAAATGCGCCAAACGCATACTAAGCTTCGGCATTTTATTGAGGAACCATACAGGTTTTGAACTTCAACAGGGGAAAAACCCCACATTTTGCACGGGACTCTTCGGTTTTCTTTGAATTCACTAAAACAACAGAGCTTTTTTAATTTTTGAGTTATGAATTTGTTTGTCAACATGATCATATTCAAAATTCATTATCTCGAAAACGAGCTCGGGACATCCCATTTTTCTTTTCATTTTTGGAATCAGCGTTAAATTCTGTGTAAAATATCTTTCTAAGAACATTTTGTAAGTAATAAGTCACCTTAAACCTTCTTTTTTTTAACTAAACAAAAGAAGGAGAGAAATTCGGGATAAATTCGCATGCGCACTGAAAACAATTTTCAAACTTTGAGCTGGCTTATAAAAATAAAGAACGAAGGTGTTGTAAAAAATCACTATGTTTTCTCATTTTTTTCGTTAGTATCATATATATACATGGACCTGTCACTTTGTGACATATTGAACTAATTATTGCGAACATATAGTGTGCAAAATTTAGACTGAGATAGATATGAACCAAACGTGAATTTAATTTTTACACAAAAAAAAACAACAAAAAAACTATATAAAATATAAAACTATAAAAAATGAGTAGAGTGCTTACACTATGTCCATGAAATAAAATATAAATAGTTACTACCTAATAGTTTTTATTTAGTGACTATTAGTCACTATCACTCAAATGGAACAGCTTCAGTAACAATACACAAGGAAAATCAAATACTCAAGACAATAGAAAGATAATACTTTATTTAATAGAGACATACTTTATTGTTACTAAAGCTGTTCCAGTTGAGTGATAGTGACTAATAGTCACTTAATAAAAACTATTAGGTAGTAACTATTTAGATTTTATTTCATGGACATAGTGTAAGCACTCTACCACAAAGGAAAACTTTGTTTTCAATCGTCTGGATCTTGTGTGATTGATAGTTTGAAGGAAGACATCTGCATGTATTTGTATGGTTAGGATGAAAAATAATATTAAAGTACTGTTTTTATTAACTAACTTCTCACGACACTGTGTGGTTGCTGCCTAAAGCAAAGATATTGTATGTGTGTTAGTATTTTGTGCTGTCACTTGTGTGTTTGTTGTCACCTGCATTGGTAATAATAATAACTTTAATCCTTGAATAAGATTGAATAAGATTATCAAGCTATATAATCTATATAATAAAACTATATATAATGGGAAAATTTATAGTGAACAATAACATAACTATATAACATATGTGTGAATATATAAAGATAGAGAATTATTAAATATTGTAAGTGTTTAAGATGTCATGACAATATTTGGCGAATAATTTCATAGTCATTTCATCATGCATCAGAAGTAGATATTTAAAAAGATCATAATTTTTGAATTGTCTTAGATCCGGGCAAATAACCCCCAGATCATCTAAAAAAGTAATTCTTAGATTTACAAATTTAACATTATTACAAATTAGTAAAAAGTGATATTCATGACCAACATCTGTTGACGCACATAGGTTACATGTCCGATCATGATAGGTTGTTCTTGTATAGCGACCTGATTCGACAGGTAACCTATGTGCAGAAATTCTCAATTTTGTCACTGCTTGACGATGTTTAGTATTAGCAATTTTATCTAGGTATTTCTCGAAACCAAAATGTCTCTTTATTGTGGAAAGGGTGCGAAGTTTTCCAGTGTCGCATCCTTTCTTCATTAGGTCAGTCCAATAAAGAGAAAAACAATTGTATAGCTTTGACTTAATAAATTTCCCATAGATATTTATGTCTTTAAGTGGTATCGAAAAATCATAGAGAGATTTCAATTCACATATATAAAGAAGGTGATTTGTAAATATTACCCCTTGCTGATTGGTTTGCATACAATATTTTGCAGCTTTTCCAACAAGAGTAGAGTCAAATACAGGGTTTTTTATCCGTAACCAATACTTTGCCACCAGGGTTGAGACCTGTACGATTAGAGGTACTCTACCAAGCTCACCATAGATTGCAATATTAGTAGATTTGCTGTGAACTCTTAAAATACGTTTTAAAAATTTCAAGTGTAGGCGTTCTATAACATTTAAGATGCTAAAAAACTTCTGTTTGAAAACGTCCGGGGAAGAGATTTTATTAAGAAGATACACACCCCATATTTCACAACCATAAAGTAAAATAGGAACTACAAGAGAGTCGAATAACTTAATTTTAACTATTATTACTACTATAACTATTATAACTATTATTACGACCGTTTTGGTTGATTGACAATGACTAAGAGATTCTAGATAAAAACTGGTATACGACGTAACGTTTTGGTTATATTTCATGGATTTGCGCTCTACCTACCAATGTCGTATTTGGGGCTTTATAGACCCCTTGAACGTGACGTCAAAGCAGATCAATTTGGAGGACAAAACAATCGAATATCCTGAGGATTGGAACCTATTGTTTTGTCCTCAATATCGAGCTGCATTCCTACGTGCTTTAAGGGGTTGATCTATTGTCATTTGTTTCACTGTACTCTGAAGATGACTTCCGCTCAGGTTGTCGAAACCTCAGTCTCTACCAACAACAGTTTTTTTCAAGACTACACTCACCCGGACGATCACATTACTCACTCAACTACTACACCTGGGTTCAAACCATTTACTTTCATATATTAGTATCTAGGAATAATGATTATAATTAACCGTTGTTACCGGTACTCTCTGGCATCTTTCATTTTGATCCCCAAAACACGATCCGTTTATTTTCCTCCATTTCCACCCGCGTTCCTCCGCTTCGAATTCCACGAACACTGAAAAAAAAAAGGTTTGACTACTTTTCCTTTAGCACTCCCTTTCTTAGCGTGCGCCGCAGTCCATTTGCTTTATTCTTTGTCCGAATTGTTTTTTGATTGACGTAAATGGCTGAAAATTGCGAAAGCAAAAGCAGGAAAATGTTTTAAAGTTGAAATGGAAGTTAGGTCACCGGAAATATTTACGGCGCGCTTTGCTCTCTAATGGGATAGGTCTATTTCATTTTCACTAACGATGGCAATAATCGCTAATGACATTTTGTTTTGCACATCGTTCTCAAAAATATATTATATAATCTAATTGCTGAAACAAAAGTTTATTTTGAATCATTTTTTTTCTTATTCTCAGAAAAAAATCAAGACTTCCTTGGCTCTTTAATCTGAGGCTTGGCTTAAGTAATCGCAGAAACAAAGGAAGCTACAACAGTTACAGCGCATTGTTCAGAATTCGTTTTGAAGAAACGACGCACGTATTTCAGTATTTAAAACAGCAACACAACAAAGTTCTTTTCAAATGCTATGACCATTCTCTAGCATGGCGAACTCTGGTTTCTTGCGAATAGTGTTTGGATTGCTGTGGGCTACTTTCTTCTTGAAAGGTAAACAATAAGGTCAAAGTATTATAGTATAAAAAATGTAGTAATATTGCTTTTAAAAAAATAGTTTTTTTCATAATATCGACGTCAAAAACATCACGTCCAATCGATTCAATTTGAATATTGCATAAGCCCTTTTCCACCACGATGGTCTCTTTTCGTTGCCATCTATATAGACATACATATTAAGCAAATGGTTATGTATGTTTATCTACCAAAGATATAATCAAATTATAGGCTGAGTTTAAGTTAAGGCAAGATAGCGTCTTGGTCATCAGTTTGAAATTGCGTAGGGACAAAAACCGGACAACCCAGGCCAAAACCCTTATAGGCCAAAACTCAATAGCGAAAGTGCTCCAACAACCTCAGTCTGCTCGCATGTGGGAATCAATACGTATATTATATTTCAAAATCGTTTTAATATCCGTCATTTTAATATATGTCATACTACGTGAACTTTAATAACAAGAAAAATCATTTATAATTTTTAACATTTATTAATTTAAAATAAGAGATAGCATTGTGAATTGTATAGAACGATTTTTTTCTTGTAGTAAAATGATATTTTATTGAAAGTATTCGAGTATTCCTCCATATCTTGTCTATCTATTACCTGAGATGATCTAGAAACTTCGGTCAGCGCATTGTATAAATTTCACTTGCATTTTTCTTTTTAATTGACAATCCAAAACAACTCACACACAACAAAAGGTGGGAAAAACGCCTAAGACTACTCTGTACTTGCCAATCAACAAATGCGACATGCTACATTGTAGTGATTTTGTGAAGAGCAAGAAGATAAATATACATAACTTATATTGATGATGGTCTTCCGCTTTTTCTTTGCTATTTTTGTTAGTTCTGTTTATATTTTGTTTGTTTTTTGTCTTTTTTTTGTCTTTTTTTGTGTGCGTATACTTTTGAGGTCGATTGATTATATCAAATTTGAATTAAACATTTAAATGTGATTATACATTTTGTGAAAACACTTTTTCACCAGGAAACATTTTTTACATCGATGTTGTTATCTCTAATCTTGCCTTTCCGTCTAAAATTACAAAAAAAAAAAAATTGTATTGATTAGACACACACAAAAGAATAAGCTATTAATTTAATTAATGAAGTTTTATAAAAAAAGATTCAGGATTCGTTGGAGAATAAAAAGGAACTGTAATAGTCAAACGCAGCAAATTCAAAACGCTTTCCAGTTTAAAAGCAAAAATTATTTCCAAAACATTGGTCGTATAAAGTATAATTTACGAACTGAACAAAATATCCATAAAAACTGCATTTGTTGATAATAGTATCAAAACAGAATTGTATGAGTATGAATTATATCCAATCACTAAGGTGCTTTGGATATTCTTCCTTGTTCCTCTTCAGTCATGAAATGAAGCCGAAGATGTTCCGGCTGGAACCGAAACTTATAAGCCATCTTTCTTTTGAAATACCACGATGTTTGCTTCCTTCAAATAAATTTATTTAAAAAGGTCACAGTTGAAACGTGGAAGTTGGAAAAAAAACTGAAACATTTTCGACCTTAAGGTCGTCAACATAGTAGTGCTAAAAGCAATATACAAAGTGCGTCTTTAAAAGTTCAAGAAATTCCCTAGGGAAAGAGTTTCCAAGGTAGCATTATAAGTGTTAATCACTGATTTTTCCCCAAACGTTCACGTTTCAAGTTATACATTGTAAATAAAAGTTATCTTCCTTTTGCTGCTGCTACAATGAGATTAACTCACTAAAGCGTTCTGTTTATTCTGAACAAATGACAGTATTGCAGAAAAAATAGTCAAAAATACGACATGTGAAGCTTTTTTTTTTTTTTTTTTTTTTTTCATTAGTTAACAACAACTTATTGCGTTTTGGCCATCAATGCAATGAGTTTATATCCACGACCAGTTGGGAGATAATATAGGTATTTTTCTCCTCTTTCTTTCTTTCTCTCTTCGAATTACTATATTATACTAAGAAACCAAATAAACTGAATCAGATAAACTGTCATGTCAGTAAGCATGCTTGTTTATTAATAATTACTGATCATTATTTCATATGACTGACCTTTTTTCTTCTTCCTCAGTTGCTACTGCAAATCCAACATTCACAGCTAGGCCTAACAACACATTGATAGGATTTCAGGGAGAGGCAGTGAACTTTACGTGGGGGTACTCGTACCCAAACCACTCAATTAGTGAAATCCACTTTGGGATATACAGACTTGATTGGGAAACTATTGATCCTACATTGATATGGATCACAAATCATAAGAATGGGACTGTCCGTGTGAATTATGGTGACAAGAGTCAAGACACAGCGCCCTACACTGGCCGGCTGCGATGGACTGGTGACTTATCACAAAACAGGGCTGCTTTTGAGTTATCGGGACTTTCATCTGCCGATAAGAAATATTATGGAATTGAGGTAAGTGTGCTTGATTACTTATTATTGCGTTAATGAATAATGAAACATCTGATTTCTGTAATGTTAAATAAGCAGTGCATGTCCTGTTCGAATTCGATTGTGTTACAATGCGCATTTCAACAATGCTATGATAATTTCCTTGATCATGATTGGTCAATTAAGGCCCAATATTATGGATAAAATACGATCACTTTTCAAGAACTTCTCCGAACTTGTCCGAACTTCCCTACCATTCCCCGACTGTTTTCGATGACTTGTTTTTACATGTTTGGGCTACATTTTGCTCTTACTCTTCAAAACTTGATCCTTTTATAATTAACAAAGCATTTGCAAAATCCCCGGGCTCAAAATCACGCACTTTGCTTCGCTCTGAATCGCTTGCCTCTTTATTATTGTAAATTAAAAATGACACGCAAATTAAAATATAAACAAAATGTACCAATGAGTAGTTTTGTCCCGGAATTTAGGTAGACTTCGGAGATCAAACAATAGAAGGACGTACACAGCTCGTTGTAAAGGTATGTGCGTAGTGTATAATATAATATAATATAATCTAATAATCATCGAAAGCAGCTTCAACCAATCAGCCAGTTCACAGTTTAAGAATCGTTTTCAGTGCTCATGCGATTTTATCCCGAATTTCTCACCTTCTTTTGTTTAAACCTTCTTTTGTTTTTCATTAAACAAAAGATGGTGAGAAATTCGGGATAAAATCGCATGCGCACTGATAACGATTCTTAAACTGTGAATTGGCTTATTAGTAAGAGAAAGGAGCAAGTGTTGCTCGGTTGGAAAGTGCGACGCCATGAAATGAAAAGTAGATCCTCGTTATGAAATTTGCATAACCAACGATCACACCCCACCACTCTTCCGTGAGGTTTATTTCACATGCACTAGTGCATTCATTATTTACAACACACTATATTCAAGTCACATGTTGTAGTCTTTTTTATGGAAAGAGGATCACAGGAAAACCTGGAGAAAACCCTTGTTGCAAAAATAAAGTGACACAAGAGGTTCAGTTGACAAATTCTGCAATCTCACACACGTTTTCGACTTATCAAATTCATGTAGCTTTGACTTCAGATACTTTTACAACAAAGCACTGATAACGATTGTGTGCGTGCATGTTTTGTGGGTTAAAACGGCCACAGTTTTGCCTTGACCTTAACCATTAATCATGAGCACATACTTTTAAATCAATTGTTCTTGTCTTCTAGATGCTGTCAAACTTTACCCTCGGTGCTGGAACGCTGTCTCTTCAACGTGGGCAGACGGCGTCCTTTGATTGGCGTTATAATTTGAACAAAGATGATAAGAAAAGTCTGTCTTCCATTACATTTGGAGTGTACAAACAGGGCAGATACAAAGCACTTTGTGTCATCAAGGTACTATATGTCTGGCGAAACTCACCATCTATATGTTGTTTTTTTCTTATTTTCTCTCCCCCCCCCCTTTTTTTACTACCATTATGTTTCCATTTGTTTTAATTCTATGATGGTTTAGATTTGTTTGTGTGTTTTAGGTTATTTTTTCCTAGACCAAAACCATTTTGTCTTGTTTTAGTTTCTAAGCCTTTTTTTATCCTTTTCTTAAAACGAAAACACACTTATTAGCAGATACCAGAGCAATACTGTATTGGCTTTGAACTATTGCCTCAAGTCGTAACATCTTGTTTAGTTTCTATAAATTTACATTATTGTTGACCCACTTACCTCGACTTGAAACAATTGTTTGAAGGCAATGCAGTGTAACTTAGTTATCTGCTACTTAATCTCACAATTCAATTTAATTTGACTTGGATTCTTAAATTTTAAATTCTATCTTCAACAGGTGCAAGGTAAATTCCTCGAAAGCACCAACTGCTCAACAGGAGTACGAAAACCAGATGCTCACTACACAGTAATGAGAGCAACCGAACAAGCTATATTTGTACTTAGCAATATTGATCTGAATGACGAGGCTGTGTACTCGATTCGACTTGGTGGGACACTAAGAAACATGGAAAATAAAACACACCTAATTGTCACAGGTAATTTCAAATTATCATAATAATATAATAATATAATATACTTCTATTTGAAAGAACGTTGTAATATAAATATATAAAAAGAATAACAAATAACAAATAGGAATTAATTATATAAGTATTACTTATTTATTTTGTTTATAAAGCCCCCACAATCAATGACAATATAACTGTTTTAGTACACACGGGGGGAGGGGGGGGGGGGGAAGGTGAGTACACCTTTCTGGTGTATAGGGAGGTACACCTCCCTGTATACACCGACAAAGTAAACTCAAAAAATGTTAGCCTAAACCATCAAAACAGCGAAATAATTACACCTGTTCTTGCAAAAAAAAAAAAAATAATAATAATAAATATTTGTTATTTTTTATAACTATTTAAATGATACTTTCTTGCAATTTATGTGTGTATAGAGTGTACTCAACAACTGAATTTTAAAACAGTTCTAAAACTGTTTTCATAGAAAAGGGGTGTATTGTAATATAGTCGTGTCGCATAGTAAAATAGAGTACTAGGCTTTAGTCTTAAATTCCAAATTATTTTTTTTATTTTGAACAGATCCACCAAAGATCACTGAGCAACCAAAGAGCACGATAATCATCGAAGGCCAGACGTTAAACCTGACATGTGCTGCATATGGAAAGCCACGTCCATTAATAACATGGCTGAAAGATGGCAAAGTTGTGCAGGAAAACTACACAGAGCGATACGTGGTCGGGAGTATAGAAAGAAAAGATGCTGGAAAATACCAGTGTGTTGCTGAAAATGAAGTTGGAAAGGAAACATCTCCTATTGCTACAGTCGACGTACAATGTGAGTTTACAATAGACCCTTTTTGAATTAGTAAAACACCGCCAGTGTTCCTTGACTATAGAATCATTTACGCAGGGTTAGCTTTGATTTTGCGTAGAATATTCATGTGTTCCAGTGAAGGTCCATGGAATTTCAAAGTATTTGTATTGTGGAAGTTGTGCATTATTTAACGTTGGAATCTGTGAATATGTTGACATTGACATGAGGCTAACCCTGTGCAAGTGAGTCTGTAATCAAGGCAAACAATTGGATTTTACGGATTCGAATAAGTCTATTGAGCAAAATAAACGAAATAGTCGAATAAAAAGAAAAAAGCTAACTATAATCATAATAAGAAAAATAAATTCTTATTCAAAAAACATCCTGTCACGTGACAGTTTCCTTAGGCTTATTGCCACAGTGTGATCAGGATTTCCTCTTTTCACTTTCAATATTGTCCGCATCATCTATTACTTTTTTCTTTAATACTTTCTTCCTTTCTTTTTGTTCCTTTTTTCATTTAATTTTGATCTAGTTTTCATGTAAATTGTTTTTCCTCTTTGTTTTCCGCTATTTTATGTTAATATATTATCCTAATTATTTGTAATAGCTAAAGTTTTTGAAACTGAAATATTTTTTACATTTTTTAGTGTGTATTTCGTTAATGGGAAAGCGCTGCTTATTTGCGTACTCCTGAAAATAATGCCTTTTATACATACATTTTTTTAAACATACACGAATATATTAATAAGTGCATCAATTAATCTAAAAAAGCATTCATTTTTTAGAGTTATTTAAAATTAAACATTATTGACAATGTCTTCTGAACTCTCCGACCCACGTCCTCTTACTGTAATCGATACAAAATAAAATAAGTAAAGTAAATAATTTGTTTTGTTTCTAGACGCGCCTATCATCAATGTTTCAAGTAACACTCAAATTGTGCATGTCCCCATTGGAAGAGGAATTTGGCTCAGATGCCCTGTGACTGCTAATCCAGAAGCAACAATCGAATGGTTTGCAAACGGGATTCTTGAGAAACGCGGCACTCACGAGCTATACATTTTCATTTCAAATGCATTTGATTATGCAAACTATACATGTAAGGCTTCGAACTCTATTGGAAAGGACAATGTAACTTTTGTGCTGCAACAAGTTGGTAAGTGATGTAAATTTGTTGCTGAGATATTTGTTTGGACACATGGAGTACCTGGTATCAAAATATACATTGATGAAAACCTTAAAGGTGGTCCTTTACGATAACAAAACAACAACATTACAGCAACACTCAAAAGGAAATGAATTACTGCTTGTTTACAAAGCCTCCTTTAATAATAATGATAATAAAAATAAAAAAAACGTTCCTCATTCATTATTAGAACTTCATAAAGCTGACAACAGGAGAAATTTAAATAGCCAGCTCAACATTATTACATGGTATATTCGGAAGACAAGATTTCTAAAGCTAAAGTTAATTTGAATTTTTTTGATGAAATCGAAACCATTGATGAAGGGATGTGTTGTATATTCTTTGGCATATAGATGTCCAATAGTTATATATCTCCATAGCTATAGCTAGTTCAACTTAAAGGGATTCAGCAACTTGGATAAACAATTTCTAGCGTTGGAGACTAATGAACTTGTATTTTCTGTTTTAAGCCTTTTTAAAAATAATTTTGACTTTTGGCTGATAGGACCACCATCTGTTCCACGAGTTGACTGCGAAAAACGTGGAGACACAAGAATAAGTCGAGTTGCTCTCTTCCATTGGCTGGCCCCGAAAGATGACGGAGGATCACCTGTCTTTGTCTACACAGTCAAACATCGTATGCTAAAGAACAACTTCATGAGAGGAGTATGGAGCAATGAAAATGTCACTCATACAAGAACATGGCACAAGTTTAAGCTCCAATGGCAGACAACGTTTGAGTTTAGTGTCACTGCTTGGAATATATATGGGGAAAGTAAACTTGATCAGGATAACTCTTGTATTGTTACTATTGGAAAAGGTTGGTATTTTTTTCTCGCAGTTCCGTCCTTAGATACTTTCACTCCATTGGGCGTAATGTTTTTACATGCATAGTTTATTCAAGATAAAAAAATATCGTTCCATGCATTCAAAGTAAAAGCGAGCAATTAAAGCAAAACATTATATCTTAGCAACACAGGTCAATAATTGGGCATCTTCAAAGACAGATTATTTCTATTATGTGAAAAGTCCACATTTCAAAAAAACAGGATTATTTGATCAGTTTCTTTGTTTAACGGTCGCGCAAGAGAGGACGAGAAGATAATTTGAATAGGAGATTCCCTTGAATGCATGGCTAGAATTACAGGACTGACAACATTTACTGTTATTCAAATATTTTGCACTCTTTATCAGAACCAAAACCAGACGAAGAAGGCAGCACCGTGAAACCACATGCAACGAAGAAAATCGTAGAAGGTTAGATTATTTTCTATTTATCATCATATTTGCAGGGGGAATGATTTACTACATTATGTGACTCAGCTCTCTCAGCTCTGGCGGTATGTGAATTGTGTAAAGGCAATTAAATGAGCTTTTTACGCAAAATATCGATTCGTCAGCTCTCACAAGAATGGTATATAGATGCACATATATGCAATGTTTAATACCTACTCACTTTATGTTTGTTTGACTGTTGTAAGCTGCAGCCAGAAAAGGAGATGCAGACGGCACATCAGGTGTTAGCGTGATGGTATACATTGTACCAGTTATTGCTCTAGCAGTAATTGCAGTGGTCATTGCTATAATTGTGCGCAAACGCAAAGGAAAGCGAGACAAGAGAGGTTTGTTTAATTATATAAATTTCTACATATATTTTTATTCTAATTCAAGTTGCTTTCTTGGTGCTTTTAACAGAAAAAAAACTAGAAATGAGAAAGTCTGATGTTTCGAAATATCTATATTTTGGTGTAGTTCCCATAATAGACCTCTTTACCTTCGTATGCAAATCGCCCATTTCAGACCACATGACATTCCCTTGAGAAATGTTCTTTTGTTAAAATATTTACACATGAAAGAATCAACTCCCAAGAATGGCATCACGTAGTCTGAAATGGGCACAACAAGGTCTATTGGATAAAATGAAGACACATCTCTTTGTAATCACCAACATTCTTTCTTTCCCTTTTGTAGAAAATTGGGATGATCCAAGACATTTCAGGTAGGTTTTACAACAACATTCTTGCATACTAGTATGCATTAGGTGAAACATTAGCTATAGATGAGAGCTCAATAATATGTGTTATCAAATCGGAAGAAAAATGTTTCAACGTCTTATAATTTACAATCTATTGGAAAAATCCTGTATTTACGACACTTTATTTGATTTTCTTACTTATTGAGTTTAGTATATTGTCTATCAAATATGGGTTGGCATATAACATGGCGTATTGTACAAAAAATATTGAGATATTTATTAAGGTAATTTAAAAGCATTGCTTGGCATATACATGGATAAACTAAATGGCTTCATATTATCATCAGTTTTAGTCAAGCAATGGCGATGGAAGGCAATGTCTGGGGAGACGCTACAGTTAATGACAAGTTACTAGGATCTCGATCCAGGAAGCAGTCTATGGTAGGAAGCCCCTGTTATCAGATGGATCCTGACTGGAACATACCAAGAGAAAAGATATGCATTCTCAAGGTAACAAAGTAAAAGTTTGGTTTAAATGCACACCTGATATGCAAAGAGGTTTGGTCACCTAATCCCAGGTAGTGAAGTTATAGAAATTCTTTGTCCTCCCTCAGTCGATCGCTTGAATGTTGAAATTCCCTCACTGAGGTTTAGTGTTATTGTGAGGTGTAAATAGCGACATTTTGTTAAAAGAATATAAGGTTGTTATGAATATATAATATTTTTTGATCAACAGGTTATTGGTAACGGAGCGTTTGGTCTCGTATATAAGGGCCGTGTCCATGGGAAAGGACCAAACACTGTTGGATGGAACTTGGTGGCTATCAAAAGCCCTTATGGTAAGTATCAGCGTATGTTTCAAGAAATCCTAAAAGAGCTACTTAACCGTGGAAAACAGGAGGCAAAAATACAAAAAGGAGGAAGAAAAAAAAGAAGAAAAAAGAAGAAAAAGAAAAATGCATACCCTTTGCCAAAATCACATTGTCGGATTTCTTGAATTTTTATCAAAATGTCACAGCATGTTTCCTTAAGTGAGAAGATGTCAGAAATTGGAAATGTAATAAATGTTTCGTACTGATAATGTTTCTGTTATGCTTTTTTCTGCAGCTGATGCAACAGACGCCGAAATAAGAGATCTAATGAAAGAATTTGAGCTTCTGAAGACACTGAAGCCACACCCACACGTAATAAAGCTCTTGGGATGTGGGGAAGACGAAGGTAAAGCAAAAAAATATGCTTTTTCCCGAATCGTATTATAAAATGCAATCCACCCAATCATTTACTAATTTTGATTTACCAGAACACAATCACGAACCACCAACGACCACCAAATACTGGAAGACCTAGGGGGTTTGGGGGCATGCTCCCATTATTGGGGGGAGGCTATAGCCCCCCAGCCCCCCTGCTCTGCGGTCCCTGTTATTCATTTTGGCTCTGGCCAAGATTATTTCTCTTGTATTTATTTTATTTTTTGGTCCTATCCTATCTAAAATCAGGTCGCCCATTGGTGGTTATTGAGTACGTACCATTTGGCGATCTCTTGGGATATCTGAGAAAGAGCAGAGGAGAAAACGATGACTACTATTCTGATCCAGAAATCAAGCCCAACACAAATCTGTCATCTCAACAACTTCTTCGCTTTGGCTGGCATGTTGCTGACGGCATGGCTTACCTTGCTTCAGAAAAGGTACCATTACTCTACTTACTAGTTATTCATTGTAAACTTCATTGGTTAATTTTGATTCTTCTCTCTTTTAACAAAGATTATCCATCGTGATCTCGCTGCTCGCAATGTTCTTGTCGGTGAGGGCCTCTCCTGTAAAGTGACGGACTTCGGCATGGCGAAGGACGTCAGCAATGACGATATCTACGTGCGAACTACAGAGGTTGGTTTTGCTCAATAAATAAATCATTCATATATAAATCATGAGAGTAAGCTTGCTAGTTTGTATCATTGAGAAAGCAATTTTCCGTGTTTGTTGTTCTATGATACATGGTGTGAATCGGGAAGAGAGGGATGGTGAAGCAATAATTTTTTTCTTTCTTCTTACATCATCTAAGAAAATGTGTTATTTTCGTTTACTTAATAGGGTCGTTTACCAGTGAAGTGGACTGCTATTGAGGCACTCACCGGAAGTGGCGAGTACACCACACAGAGTGATGTGTAAGTTTAAATATATGGTTAAAAATATAATATATAATATGTAAACGTGTAAGCACCAAGTCACCATTGAGTTGTCCTACATCGATGGATGGCAGACATATGATTATCATAATGTGTTACTAATCATATACTATCACTTTTCCTCCTAATTAGGTGGAGCTTTGGTGTTGTCCTTTACGAAATCTGCACTATTGGTAAACTAACAAATATACTTTGTTTTGCAATTAAAAAAAAGAATCAGCAATTTGTGCTTAATTATATTGTTTTATTCTAAAAACAGCTTTATCCGACAAATATTAATGGATACATAATTATCAATATCAGGTGCTGAGCCATATGCTGGTCTGAACGGAAAGGAGATCCCACAGCGTCTAGATGATGGGTTTCGCATGCCACGCCCTGGCCACGTTGATCCAGAACTGTAAGATCTAGAATACAAACTATGAATATACCTATATTGTTGGATAAGAGTCGAGAGATACGATACGTGACTAACAAGACAACTGTGGTTATTACAAGTCATTCAGCCTGAAACAAAATTGCTTTGTGCCAAATATTTGATTTTTCTTCTCGACGTCAATAGTTTCCGTTGTTATTATATGTGCCAATTGATATTTTTTCCCTCTGCACCAAAAGTGAAAGAAAAAAAATGGTTGCGTAAATGCTCTCAGAAGACTACACGAATTATCCCAAAAAACCTTTGCTGGCATCTGTAATATGATTCGTTGTTAAGGGTGTTGCTCATCAACCAATTCCACTCCTTTATATTTTTATTATTAATTTGAAATTTGCGTAACGATCTCATTGTCTTCAAGGTATGACGTCATGATGAGCTGTTGGGAGACAAACCCTGATGACAGACCAACTTTCCCAGAACTGAAAGAAACGCTCATAAAGCTGGAAGAAGTCCAATCAAGGGTAAACAAAAACAAAACTTCTCTAATTAATCCCAAATATTATTCCTTATTTATTGAATTCATATTTCTTTTAGGATTACATAAATCTCTCCGAATGCTTGTATCAGAATGTTAGCGCAAATGGCCAAGTTAAGGTCCCAAAGCGAAAATCCTTCTTGGGATCGATAGGGAAGGCATCTGGATCAAGCAAGGGAGCAGCAAAGGGCAATGCTTATCATATGGGACCCGAGATCTCTCATAGTGCCAGCAATATTGGAACGGCTGTTTAGAGCACCTCACGGAATTTGACAATCAAATCTTACTTGTAGAATTTTAGATATATGCACAGGAGTCAGACCTGAACCCAAATACTACTTTTTAAATTCGACAATCACAATTTTTGAAGTTGAACAAAGTTATCAATCAAATATTTTATATAATATTTTCGACAGAAGTCAGACTGCAATCCCTTCGATATCTTCCTAGTGTTATCCAAAGTGATAGATGTTTCTTAGGATGCAAAACATAACTTTACCCACCCTCCGATATTTTGCTCTGTTTTGTTTTGTTTTTGTCTGTTGTTTATTTGTTGTTTATGGTGGTATATCTATAAAATGTTTTTGTTTATGTATTTTTGTGAGCCCATATGACACCAGAATCTATGAGGTAGCAACAAATATGCTGCAAATATCAATTTTATAGACGAGAAGTTGTATTCAAATGCTTCTGAACAAATAGACATAACGTTATCTATCATTACCACCTCATAATCACCTGTAGATATATACTGGTTCTTTTTCTTTTATGCTCTGACTCCTGTACACACATAATACTCAACAATCATTTTTATCAATTGTAATTGTTATTAATTGGAAGGTATGTTAGCCTTTTCTAGGTTGAAGAAAACCCCTAGTCGAGTTGCCATTGCAGTGCACTGTGGGACTGTTTTAGGGGAAAGAATAGAAGCCATCTTGAGAAAGTTTTGGTTTTTCTTTGACCTCGGAATAGCTAATATCGATAATCAAACATTGTAGAAACGCATTTACCATTCAGTATAGCGTAATTTACTAAAACTACTAGGATCCCTTCGTAGTTATCTTGGAATGTGCCAACTTCAAGCTTTCGTTGGTTTGAAAAGACTAGACAGATATCGAATCTATTGTCTTGGAAAATATTTTTAAAACAATATTTGCAAGACAACTCCAGTTGTCCACTACCATGGATGTCGCAAAAATCTCCATAGTAAGCAATTCCAAAAAAATGCGATAGTTAATTCTTAAAATGTAATTTCAAAAAACGCATGCTTTCTCAACAACGCTTCCTAAATGAAAAGTGTAGTGTATCATAAGCTTTTACTATATAGTTTTACTCAACCAATACAATAGTAAAAAGCGCGCGCGTCTCTAATCAGGTGGCTTGCTTCCATTCCCATTGGAAAGAAACAACAGGTGATGGAAGCCATGTTTGTTGGCATAACCGAAAAAGATTCACCAGAATTTAGTCTGACCAACTTGTTGATAATAAAAACAAAAAACCTCGGTTATGTAAGCAAACTAGGAAGTAAGTTCCTATAACTTCGCTTGCTTTTTTTTCTATTGCAAATCCCAAATTGTTCATTTAACAGTTGAATATCTTTTAGACATACGCATTGATTTTAATATAGCTTTTATAATTGTCT